>QGED01000126.1:0-96401 GCA_004367475.1 Fusarium camptoceras | reverse complement strand
ATTGATGTTGTGATTGTCGAAGAAAGTCCAGCAGGGCACCCGAAACACGCTTTCGCACGACAGCTATACCATCGCATGGATTTGCGCGTTGCCACTAGAGATGAGTGCCGCTCGTGCGATGCTAGACTACGTCCACGACGCCTTGCCGCAGGATGTCAATGACAGCAATTGCTACGATCTCGGTTCCATCGGACAACATAATGTTGCCATCGCATGCTTGCCAGATGGTCATTATGGAACCAACAACGCCGCCATCGTTTTTACAAACATGAGGCGGACTTTCAGAAACATCCAGCTGGGCTTGGTGGTAGGGATCGGAGGTGGAGCGCCAAGTAAAGTCGATCTTCGCTTGGGCGATGTCGTTGTAGGATCAAAAGTTATACAGCACGACATGGGTAAAGCTATGAGTGACGGCTTATTCAATCGGACCGCGATCCCCAAGACCATTCCTAGTTCTGCCAGCACTGTTATGTCTAGTCTGCGATCGAAACATCATTCTAGCTCTAGCCGAGTTCCCTCAATCTTGCGGGAAAAGGCTGACGCACTTCAAGGTTTCGAACGGCCTGTTTCAGCAGATCGTCTGTTTGCAGCCACATACCAGCATCAGCCCTCAACCCCAGACTGTACAAGTTGTGACCAGTCGAAGCTTGTAACAAGAACACCTCGTGACCTTGATGATCCTGCCATACACTACGGAGCCATTGCTTCTGGCAACCAAGTTATCAAGGACAGCCACACTAGAGATACGCTTGCAAAGGAATTGGACGTTATTTGCTTCGAGATGGAGGCCGCAGGGTTGATGGACATTTGTCCATGCCTGCCAGTTCGGGGCATCTGCGACTATTCGGATTCCCACAAAGCAAAGGAATGGCAGAAGTATGCTGCCGCAACTGCAGCTGCCTATGCTAGGGAGTTTCTGGAAGAGATGGCCGCCTTCAAAGTGGTCTCAGAGCATCAGCAGCAACTTCAGATTTATCTTGACGAGAAGGACAAAGAATGCTTGAGGGACCTGCGTATCACGGACCCGGAAGATGATAAGAAAACCATTATCAAGGCCAAAGGCGGTCTTCTCATCGAATCTTACCAGTGGGTCATGGAAAGTGAAGGCTACCAACGATGGGCAAAGGGCAATGGGAACCAGTTACTGTGGGTCAAGGGTGACCCAGGAAAGGGCAAGACGATGCTTCTGTGTGGTATCATCAACGAACTAGAAAGCTCCAGTACTACACCTGACAGCGTGTTTTACTTTTTTGTCAAGCTTCTGAACCAAGATTACGAAGTGCATCAGCCGTCCTTCGTGGACTCATCTAGTCCCTAGCAACAAAACGACCGAACCTCATCACTCATATCCGCAAAAAGTACGACCAGAGCGGAAAGGATGTTTTCAACGACCACAACGCGTTGCAAGCATTATCCAACATAATGACCTCAATCCTCGACGACGAAAGTACCAATGACTGCATTTTTGTCATTGACGCTCTTGATGAATGTTCGGACGACCGAGAGGCACTAATCGAACTTGTAACGCAGTTCTCCTCTACTTCACAGTCAAAATGGATTGTCTCTAGCCGTAACTGGCCGGAAATCGAGGCCCAACTTGACGGCGTTGCAACCAATCGCGTATATCTCGAGCTCAACCACACCTCCATCGCAGAGGCCGTGCGGAGGTTCATAACTCGCAGGGTTAAGGATCTAGCCAGGAAGAAGCGATATACCGAATCAACACGTGAAGCAGTTCTGCAGCACATGTTCACAAATGCCAATGATACTTTCTTATGGGTTTCTTTGGTCTGCGAACAGTTGGGAAAATTCAACGTTTTGCCCCATCACACCATACAAATCCTGGAATCGTTCCCCGCCGGGCTTGACAGGCTTTATCAGAGAATGATTGACAAACTACTCCATTCCAGAGACGAAGAGATTTGTAAAGCTATCCTTGCAGTTGTTACGGTGGCTTTTGAGCCTCTTAGCCTGACAGAACTAGCTACTGCCGATGAACTACTTACACGGTTCCATTCGGACTTAGAGACACTATCCACTATTGTCACCTGCTGCGGTTCACTTCTCACTATTCGAAACAACATCGTCTACACAGTTCACCAATCGGTGAAGGACTATCTGGTTACTTCGTCTGACATTTTCCCTTCCAGCATTGCAGCACGACATTACCTCATCTTCCAGAGCACCATGGTTGTAATGCAAGCGACCCTTCATAGAAACATGTACAAAGTACAAGACGACACATTATATATGCATGAAATATCAAAACCTCCGTCTAGTCCCATCGACGCCATAAACTATGGATGTATCTACTGGGCCGATCATCTCCAAAAGTCGACATTGGATGCGAAGGGAAGTCCATCTACTTGTTTACTACTTGAAACATTTCTGAAGACCAAGTATCTTTACTGGTTGGAGGCTATGTCCTTACAAGGTTGTGTTTCAATAGCAATCAGAGCAATTAGGAAACTCGGACAATGCTTGGTACGTCTTCCTTGATAGATCCAGCATTAGTCTCACCCAAGTAACCTGTCAATACAGCCAGAAACAGCGTCACCAGAGCTCAGTGACTTAGCTGAAGACGCTTTGCGTTTCACCCTCGCACACAGGAAGATCTGTGATACGGTCCCGCTTCAACTCTACGCCTCTGCCTTGATATTTAGTCCTGAGCAAAGTCAAGTGAGACAAAACTTTATCAAAGAGATTTCCACCAACATCAGCACTTTCCTTCTTCCTTCCAGCAGTGGGACTCTTGCCTTTACAAAATTCCAATTCACGGATTTGTTCCGGGTAAACTTGGAGTCACGCCTGACGGTCAACAGCTGGCAATGAGGCAACACGGCGAGACGATACTTATACTGGATATCCTTACTGGAGAGACCATTACAGAAATCCAATGCGACGAAATTGTCCGATCAATTATTGGCTTTGATGGCGAAGGAAAACACCTAGTGGCATCGGTTTACTCTGAAGATGGTATCGGTGTTATAACTTGGGATACAGATACTGACAAGCCCGTAAATGCGTTTGTTTTTGAGAGCGACGCTGGCATGGTGGTTCTCTCTCAAGACAGGACGTCTGTCGCCTTAGTTGAACGCAATGGATTAGTACGTTTCTGTGATCCATGGGATGGATCTGACAAATACACCATCGATCTACGAAATGGCGAAGGGCGGATCGATTGGATCGGTTTTAGCGGAAACAAGTCTGGCATACCATGCGTTTTATCGATCGTCTCAACAAACCTGTCATCTGAAATTGTCGTACAGAATCCCGAAACAGGTTACGTGATAGTGCGAACGCGCCTTGGTATGCAGTTAGTCGATTTCGACTGTCACATAGCCCTGAATCCTGATTGCAGGCGCCTCCTGATTGCACGTCAGGGATCGTTGTTGTTATGGGATTGGGGGATGTTGCATACAATAGGGCCTGAAGATTGCTATTTCTGTAATGCCATAGCATGGTCACCTGATGGCCAGTCATTCGCTGTGGCCACAGATAGCAATGTCATATTGTATGACGCATCAAAATAAGTGCGAACCGGGCAGATATCAGTGCATTGCTGTTACGGTGATGCCCTATACTATGTTAGTGTAACTACTCTCGCTTGTTTGGCTCTTGAATCGCTTCACATATTGCGCGTTGCTTCAACATCAAGCGAAGCCACTTCCGCATACGACGAGGCATTAAAGGAGATTTACGTCCTCATCTCAGGCCCGAATGGACAGCTTGAACTATGCCCACTATATGGAGGTCATGATGTTATCCTAGCAAGGGTTGACAATACGCTCAGCCGACTTTACGTACCTGGCTCGTCTTATCGTTACGGTGGGGGTACTTTCTCAACAAGTCACCTATATGCTTTCGTTGACACAACAGGAATGATCAACGTGTGGGATACGAATTCGTTTCTTTGTCTCCACAAACTACAAGGACATCCAGGTGATGACCGATCATCAAATATCGTTCTCAACTTCAATCCGTCAGGTCAACTTGTATCCGCGAACCATGAAGATGGCATAGGGAGGATCTGGAATCCGATCACAGGCGATTGCTTGCATACGTTTACAACTGGGCCCTGGGCCCGTCGCATTTCACTCACTGCGTCCATCGACAGTCGTATTGCAATAGTGCCCCACGGCAGAGAGGACTTATATACTTGGGATTTAGGGTGCGAGGGCGAAGGAAAGATCAACTGGCTCGTGGATTCGCTAATATTGTCTTTGTCTTTCAATTCGATTGGGCTTTTGGCAGTACTTGGGAAGGAGTACTACGGCGTTGCCCGCTTTCTCAGTATCCTGGACGTGAAACTGGGAACACGTGTTAGGACATATAGTCTGTGGGACTGTGTCCCATATATCAGATTTGATATAGGCTGCACTTCTCAAATAGAGGTGGGTCACGGTATTCTAGATTTAGATCTCGAACAGATTATAGAGCCCGAGGACGAGTTGGAGGAAAAGACTTTCGAAGTGCACAGTCGAAACAAGCAACCACCCGTCTGGAATCAACAATTCCTGAGGTTGTCCTTTTCCTTTACCGAATCATGGCTCATGCAAGGTTTCAAGAGGATACAGTGGATACCTCAATTAACCGCCGATAGCGTCAAGGTAATACCCAACTTTGATACTGGTACGTCAATGGTGGCAATGATTTATAACGGTCATGTCATATCTTTCAAGTTCCAGGAAAGTTAGATAGCATGGAATTCAATAGCCTTAGTTAGGTTCTGAACTTTTTAAACGTGCTAGGATCCATTGCAGATGCAATGGAGAGTACTGCTAATAATACCTAAAACTAGTACTTTTGTTGTGTTTATTCAAACTGTACGCATTTAGAAGTCAAGGCTTTTAAGCTTACCAAGGTAGTACCTTGTAGATTATTTCATGCTACATTATATAAATATTTTGTGAAGTCAAGTATTTTTGGAAAGAGTCTTTCAATGATATTTAGCGGGTTAGAAGACCAGTCTCTTCTTAACTTCAATGTGTACCCTCCCGACCTACCTGCTAAACAACAAATGGGACCCTCCAGCGGATGATCAAAGCTGCAATTTATTATTAAACGACTTTTAGAATACAAAAGTGCACTTATTAGTATATAGTTTGAATATCTTTAATGTTAGTTTCCTGAATAGTCTTGTTATTAGTTTAGCATTAGCATCAGATTTCAGACCTTGGGTATGTTTCTATTTTTGTATTTTTGAATTTTCTTGTTTTTTGTTTTAAAAAAAAATAAAGAAAAAGAAAAGGAAAAAAGGAAAAAACGGGGAAAGAAATACGCAAGAGTCTTAGTTACCTATCCTCATACTGTATCACTGCAGATGGTGATATTGGGGTGTACAATTCTTTATCATAGCTAGTCACTATAGAGATTGTGCTTACGCTACGTTGTTGCCCTTGACCAGGAAGCAATCAAGTAGCTTTAAAGAAGATCTCACATAAGACGAGACGCAGTTTAACCAATGGGAAACAGTCTGGAATAATGATTCCGGTCTTGGCATTCGAAGATGAGATAAGCTTATCCAGATCTTGGTTATTGCAAGATATAAATTACAGACAATTTCCCCCGAGACCCTTACCAAGCTTTTCTCAAATCTGCTGACCTATTGTTAACTCTACTACCATCATGAGTAAGAAGGCAGCACCTACTTTTCCCGGTTTCGAAGCTCTATCACAGCGAGTCTTCGTTCGTCACCCTGAAAACTCCCAACCAGTGCCAGGTCATCCTCATGCTGTTGTCGTCTTTGGCTGGGGCGACGCACCGCCAAAGCACGTGTCAAAGTTCACAGACGGGTATCGCAAGCTCTTTCCCAACCCAAAGCAGATTGCAGTACTCTCGCCCATTGGCCAAGGGTTCTTCGACCATGTCTCAAAGAGAACAGAGGACATGATCCCCATCGTCAACGAACTCTTCCCCAATGGCAAAGGTCACTCCAACAACATGACCCTCATGCATGTTCTGTCCAACTCTGGTGCTGTGAATTATTGCTGCATGTTGAACGCCTATGAAGAGCTTTATCACGAGCCGATGCCACATGTACTTGCAGTGTACGATTCAACACCAGGCCAGTCAAAAGTGACGTGGTCCAACCTCAAACGGTGGTCCAAGGCTATGGCAATGGGCCTAGCGTCCAAACTTCCGTGGCCATTCTTCATCACACAAGGTCTCTGCATCGGCTTCTTTGTCTTCATTCACCTGTTTGACTTTGTCGCTGGTCGCGAGTCATCGCCAAAGTTTTGTCACCGACTGTTCTTTGATGAGAAGTGGATGAGTAAGGATAGTACACGGCTGTTCATGTATGGAAATGAGGATATTTTGATCCCGGCGGAGCATATCGAGGAGCATATTGCTGAGGGGTTGAGGTGTGGATTTAAGACTGAGAGTCAGATCTTTGAGAGTGGTCATGTTGATCATATGAGGAGGGATCCAGAGAGGTATTGGAGGACAATTGATGATGTTTGGAAACGGGCTGTAACTACTTCTTCAAGGTCGTTTCCACGCTAGTTTCCATCGAGTCGGGGGATTTTTACTCATCTAAGGCTGGCTCTAGCCATACGGGGTTGAGGGAGATGAGTTGCCGATATCAGCTTTGAGCCTGTAATGGATAAGTATTTTGACGGTTGTAGTTGCTGTCAAGTGTTCTTGTGTCTTTGTTTGATTCATTTAAGCTTTTGAAAGTCATTTATCAAGTCTTACTATTCAAAACAACACGGTTGTGTTTCGTTGATGTTGGTTAATGAAACAGAGGAAATCCAAGAGGAATCAATCAAGAAATGCCACTTTTTGCTGCAGTCTGAATATTATGATATGGCAGAGTAACATCAGATATTTTACTGACACCCTGAGTATCTAACTGTGTTAAGAAAAGGTTTAACTGTCATTTTCTTGAAATTTGCAATACAACGTTTTAAAGCCAAAACCTATCAGCTAGCAATTTCTCTAGTAGCAAGTTTCGTACTTCTAGCATGGCAACGTCGTCCCTATAAGGTCTCGTCTAAAACCTTATCCTTTTGCCACCGTTGATTTAGTCTCTTTTCGCATTCCTCTTTGCGTTCTCGCAACCCTCCCTTCTCAACCGTACATACACACCACCCGTTCTTGTGACATTCCACTTCACATGCCATGGCGATACGCTTGACTTCGTTATCTCGACGAATAAGAAGCCTAAACATTTGTTTGAGCGGAAGGTCATTACGCCAAATCCAAGGTAAGGGTTATTCATGGCGATAAGGCACGCCCTTCCGATCCCAGGGATAAAGATCCCGCACCCGACAACAAGACTCTTCAACCTTGTGCATGCACCCGGCTGCATCAACGGCCCCAGCATCTGGTACATTATATCGGCGGGTTACCTGGTCCCAGTTGACCCAAACATATTCTACATCAGTCTCAATACACACATTCCTGTCCGTAGGGCGGAGGAGGACTCGCGAACCACTTGGCCCCTTTATCAATGATCCATAGCCATTTGTACGGCTCGCATCTCACGCCCTCAGACAGTCTGCGCTTGAGCATATATGCCAGGTGCCCTCGCGCAGAATTCTCATAACAGAGGTTGAACAATGGAGTTGGGAGGTCTGTCATCCAGCTGGTTTCATACTCAAGTGCGATGTTGTTAAGGCCGTTCCAAGAAGTGAAAGACATTCCTATTGACGGAAAGGGCCCATTTGGGTCCCGCACAGCTATCCAATCGTCCGCTTAAATGCAAAAAATGTCGTTTTAAAAGTAGGCAAGCATAGGGCATTGCTTACCACCTTTAACAGAACGGCCATTTCTGACTTCGATGTATTGTAGGCCACAATAATTATGAGTCGTTACAACATGACAGCATGCTGTTTACCAGATTTGCAGCCGGAATTCGTTAGGAAGCTGGGGGAATCTGTGAAACGCACATAAGTCCATGGTATACTGTTCGCTCGGGTGGTAATTAACGAGTTAGAAATGTAAATCCTAGATATATATTCCAAACTGGTATATCACTAGATACAGTTTTTAAACTAAAATATTAGTATAATTCAATTTTTACAGATATATTATAACTTTTATAGTTGAAATCATGATAATTATTAAGCTAGGTAAAGCATTATGTATAGTATATCTATAAGTATAATAGCAACTATGCTTAGTAAAATAAAAATATAGGATATACATATTACAACTCTGCTAATATCAACTTAAAATAAACTATTTGCATTATCTAGCGGCTTACAGTTACTTATAGGGTACTAGGGAAGTGGGTATCTTAATTGGTGGAAAATGTAGGCAATACGTGACGTAACCGCTCCGGTCGTAACGCTAATAGTATCCCGTTTGACACAATTGCATGAGTCACCCTGTATTAACACACGAAGGTGAATGAGAGTACCCTTTCTACTATTGGACTTAGTAAGCATTAGGTTTCTCTGTTGTTGAGAAAGGTTGTTGCCCTGGATATGCGGGTTATAACGAACAGGGAACAACATGTTACGAACGTAAGCTTCTTGCAGAAGAGTCGTGCAGGTCATAAGTCATCGGGACGGCTCGCTAGTCTAGGTACCTGTCTCAGTCCTGTTCGCCCCCACCTTTGTGCATTGACCGCGGATTTGCCTCCACTCATTCCTATTCGTGGATGAAGCCCAGTGGGTGGTTGTGAAGGAGGGTAAGTGTGGATTCGTGTCATTCTAAAGATGCTACAACTGCGTATTCACAAGATGTGTTCATGAGATGTGAAGTATCATCCCTTACATTGCAATCTGTATTCCAAGTCACGTACTCATGATAAGCCATGCACCTTCTCTTCAGCAGTGTTCAATGTACTAAATCATTCATATATCATTGACAGGGCCGATCAGGTGCATTTCCATTACCGTGTAACGGACTACATCTCGAAGTGGCGTTAGCATTAAATCGGATAAAATGAGGCCTGTACTGAGACATACTATTCCAAGATCAATTTGACGATGACTTCCTTGGAAAAGGTCCATTGGAGTCTCAGCAGTATAGCTGACTTTTGACGAGCGATCTGTTTGACTCACCGCCAATAACTCTTTCCCAATATGAATCTGAGTGCATGGCAAGTTAATGGCGTTCTACTCGCCACTGTGTCAAATTTCGAATTTGGATTGGTTCATTGATTTGCCGGCATTGTTCTCTCTTGTCTCACAAACTAGCGGTGAGATTTATGCATAGTGATGGCCGAGACACGCGTCTCGACAACTTGAATCCTTGATTTTCTGCTTTTTAGAGTAAGCAGTCTTGAATTCCATGTTTCAAAGGGTATGTCCTTTATCGGCTGCGTATATTTTACCAACTATTCAGATTCATCAACTGGGGAGGCTTCAACCGTTAACAATGGTGCTCAGGCCAGCCTCGCTAGTGGTAGACATTCTTTAATTAACCCAGTGTCTTGCATAAAAGCTTTGCTGATATAATCCATTTTTGTACCCTCTGAGAAATTATTGCCTCGGAGAAAGTATGAGCTCATTTTAGGAACACGCCACCATTTCGAAAGAAAAGGTGCATTTGAGACTTCTATTTAATTACCTCATGTCATATACGTATACCCAAAGCATATCTAAACAAAAAAAGCAAGTTCATTGGTCTGAAGACGAGACAGTGGCGTGAGGCAGTGCATAACAGACGATATGCCCATCAGGCAAGATAGACCTACGGCACTCGAAATGGGAAGTCTTTGGGGACCACAATGGAGGCCCAGTGACACCAGACTATAGTAGATGTTGGCAAAGTCTCTTCAGAGTCCCCTACAGAGTATGGACTGCTTGTGAAGCAATGCCAGAGAGTCGAGACTATGAGTGACGGTTACTTTCACATTGATAGACATGCCTCTCTACTTGACTTTGTGCCCCAATAGGAGGATAGGTATGGGCAAGAGGAGACTGGTGTTGAGCTACCAACGTTCCTATATCGTTCCTCGCTCTGTTTACGCTGGAGTCGCCATACATGTGCAGAGTGGCGTTTCCGTGTGATGAAATCATGAAAGAGGAGAAAATCTTGAGCTTGAGACTGTGTCTAGGACATACATATGCAAGAGTCCCAAAACGCCAATTATTTCTATAGAATTCCACCTTGTGTGTCAACATGTCGCGACTCACGAAGGGTAGGGATGGAAAAACGTGCTTGTACGTGTGAATTATTGAAGGGCCAAGAAACATAAATAGCTTGCTGTCTCCAGCATATTCAGTCTTCATCTTCAGAAGAACGTTCAAGTCAGACATTCTCATTACAAAATCCCCACCTACAAACATCATCATCATGAGTGACGAGCAAGTCAACAGCAAGGAGCCCATCTTGGAACAGGGCAAGTTCGAAGATGCCACTATTGATGGAAACACCATTTACGTAAGTTAAATTTATATTTTACGTCTACTTATGAAATCCTTCTTCTTTGCTAACTCTCATGTCAGATTCGCTGGGATGTCAAGGGCGGTGGTGATCGTGATCATTATCCCGGCTTTGACACCTGGGAGCCTTTAGAAGGCACTCCGTAATGTCACCCAGAGTCGTATATCATTTCTCATGACTAATTTCGAATGCAGAAACATTCAGGGTCTGACTGTCCGCTCCGCCGTCGACGTCTGGATCTATCTTAACAAGTAAGCTATCTCTTTGCAACTTTGTGTAAGGGTTCATGCTAATTATGGATAGTGATAGTACCGACAACCGATTTTCCGGCCCAACTTCAGGCAAAAAGAAGATCGACGCTCGACGTACCTCCAAGTACAAGGTTGTGCGACGTTGATTTGTCTCAAGTGCTATGGTTTGGTCATTCAAAATATTTGTATTTTCGAGATTGACTCGGGTCATGGCGACGCAATAATGCAGAATACACTGCTTAATGCATAAGAAGAGATGGATTACTTATAGTCACTCCTTATTAACCAATAAACAAACCCTGGCCAGGTATCTAAATTTCCTGATCTACTCGTAAAGCCATGTGGCGGAGCATTGTATGGATGGTCAAAGTTGATCTGGAACCAAAAGCTTTTTATCGCTACAAATTCGGGTAAAGGCGAGGGTGTCGACGTTGACCTCAATATTGGTGAATTCTCCATAACAGGCCAAATCAAACTGCATATCTGCATGTGCGACAGTCTGACCGCCGCTACTCCAGCGAACCCTATCCGATCTCCAGCCGCCAACGGTGTCGTACATGGGGCCGTAAATGCTTGTGTCTACAACCTTGAGCTTAATGCTGCAGGTGTAATCAGCATTTGGGCTGATAGTGACGACTTTGTGATAGTACGAAAATTTATGGTCGCCGTTCAGATTCTCCAGACTCTGCTTGATGTAGTAATCTGGTAGCCCGTTTCTAAATACCGCGGATCTAGTTCGTTATGTGTTAGAAGTAGATTAAATAAGAGAAACCTGAATAAGCGTACAGTTCGTTTGGGCTAGATTGAGGTTGGCTTTTGATGGGGTTCATGTTGCTGGTCCAGGGCGCAATGCCGCTGGTGCTGTTGTCGAAATTTGGGTTCATGAACAACTGAGTTTCAATACAGGATGCCGCTTCGGTGGCCATGGTAGATTATTCAAGCTCATCTCCCAACCTGTCATCATCCTCATCGTTATCCAACGAAGCCTGTGTAATAGCTCTGAACAAATTCCCAAGCCTTCGTTCGTCTCTGTTAAGAACAGTCCCAATATGAATCGGCCATTCGCCCTGAACAGGGGGAGTCATTGCCGGCACGTCGGCTTGGTCATTTCTCACAATCAAAGGGGACATTTGACTTTGCAACTCAGCAGGTGCAAGGCTTTCCATAATTCGAAGGACAGCATCGCTCAGGTACGCCATACGAGCTTGACCGCGGAAAATATATGCACATATGAGGACGTCCGCGTCGTTTATCTCCACATTGGGGGTTTCCTGCGGAGTATTCCTGTTACTGAGAGCTGAGAAGCCTATGTACTGTGCCAGAAAAACCGTGAACAGCTCATAGCCGTCGTCGCCATGGCTGATGTAGTAGAGTCGAATGAGGGTTCGAAGACACGTCCTTGCATGGGTGACAATCTCCTTTGGGTTTATCTCTGGTGTAACGGGTGATCGTTCGTTTTCGTTGTTCTGGAGTGGCGTAAAAAGTGAAGCTACTACAAGCCAGTAGTGCATACAATTTATGTGAGCTCGCTAATTATCTATGCCTCGATCTTTGTCACGGTCGACTAGTGGAGATACTTACTGAAGATGAAAATGAGCAGGGAATATGACATTATATGGATTCAGATGATCTGGTAGCTTTCTATACCAATATTGAAGCCGCAGGTAATAGCTTGTGGCTACTGCAAGCGTCATATGCTGTTTTACAGTATGGCGCGAGTGCAGAAAATCGGCGATGTCGTTGAGAATTGACCGAAATTGAACCAAGACCACAAACGTCTCGCTGAAGTGGAGAGGCACAGAGTTATCAGCCGCGGAGTATTTTACCCAAATCTCCCCAAAAGCTTTTGTGTTACTCGGCAATTCCCCGGCAGGTGGCGATGTAGCTAGAGGTGGTTTTTCCTGGTGGTAACTCTGAAGCCTATGTCTCTTAGTCAGCAATGTCTGGATTCGCTGTTATGACAGTATTCCTACTTACGCTTGCCAGGCAAACAGAGCCCATGCAGTCGTTGTTCGCACAATCTGCTGGGCATGACTCGTATCTTGTGGATGATTATCGAAAAGCCCCATTTCGTGAGCAGAAGCTACCGCTGCAATGCAAAGACTCCAGCCAATCTTATCCTGCCCATTCATTCCGTGTTCAAGATGTAAAACCATGTCAGCCTGTATTCTCGTAATGGTGTTCTGATCAGCACAAAGTTCCCGGAGACGCCTAGATTCTGCCAAGAATTTGTAATGTAACAATGATGGGTTCCAAAATTGGTGACAGTGAGGAAGGCGAGAACATGCTCGCTGATGTATTGGCTCAGCGTTAGCTACTGTACTCTATGATTGATTGAAAAGGGGCTGACTTACGCAGCCAGCAGCTAAAATAGAATTGACGAGCAGAGATGAGCAGAAACGTTGCCTACCACGAACCATATCGTGCAGGAAATAGTCCTTGTGAAAAAAAGGTAGGAAAACATAGACAGAGGTGAAGTAGCAGCGAAGGACTTCGCGAAGAAGATCATCATCCGAAGATACTGTCGTCCATTGCGACGGCCGACAAGCATCAAGGATTGAGCTGATCATGCGCGCAGTACTGTACGGAGCACTATACAAAGCTCTAGCTTCAGACGAGGGCAAAGTCTGCGTGATAGATGATTCTGAATCACATTTGATGGTGTAAACAAGTGATGTTGCATAGGAGTTGTTGGGTGTCCTGAGTGAATCAGGAACAACAAGGAACTTTCCAGCAGAATGACGAAATTGCGTCTGTGGCGCGAGAACGAGCTCCAGAAGCAAATTCCCCGACTCGATATGTCGTATAAGGTCATCAACGCGGGCTCCTGCGCGTAGACGGGTCAGAATATCATTCGCGTCCTCGGCAGTGGAGGTTCGCAGGAACTTAGTGAATTTCCGGTAGTTTGCGTTCTCTTCCTCTGCAGCCTCATTTTTACGCTTCAATGCCTGGTTAAGCGTCTCTGACGGTTCTGTCCTATACACGCATTCTGCTGATCGTCCAGTGCGCACGCACGCGACACAGACGGGACGCTCTCCAACGCACTGAAGATAAAATAAGAATGGATTAGCGGAATTGTACAAGATAGATCCTGGCGCAATTGAAGCGCTGATCATAGCAGCGGCTAGAGGTGGTTTTAGCCCAAGAGACACGTCATCTTACTCTTATTTTCCTCTTTCGACAGACCCCGCAGGCAGTCAAGACCTGCTGGCGTTTGGGGAGAACGAACCGCGTTGGCGTGCTGCTTCAATTCGAAGGGTTGTCCGATGAGCGTGGAAGCAATGGGCGAAATTCTTGCGGTAGCATTTCAAGTTGAGAGGGGCCAGATTGTGACAATCTGAATATGACATGATAGTGATAGAATAACATTTTTTATGGACATGTCATCCATTTCTGGTCGTAACGGAGATAACTCTGAGCCAATCAAAATGCAGTAGTAAGCGCTCTTCTTGTAGGGCAAGTTAAGTATTAGCAGTTTATCTATTGTGAAGACTGAACTTACTTCGGCACAGGTACACGTAGTCAACAAAATATAAAGTTGTCGATTGCCCTCATCGCTCGAATTTTGACTTAGCCTCGTACAAGTGTAGATTGAATGTGGCTGTTATAAGCACATTTGACAATCAGCGGTCAATATTAATTTTCAGACAAGATCACAATTTAGATCCCCTGGGCATATTGGTACTTCCAGGATGAGCAATAAACACTTGGAGTTAGTTATTACGGTTCAGATTGACGGGACTGTCGGTCTCTGTACGTTATCATGGAGAATTAACAATATTGCAGGGAACCTAAACGGTAACAGGGACCAAGCAAGCTCTGTTAAAGGTCTAAATGGATGTACCACTTTCTTTCAGTAATAATCGCCCCTTTATCTTGGGTAGACAATGGTTCTTGTATTAACATGAAGGTCCCAGAGGACGCGACTGCATGGGATCAGTTGGAATAACTGGGGTGATGCGGCGACTATCCCAAGTTTCCTCAATGACCATATCTGGTCATTCCGTAATAGCGATGCATGCTGCGATCACAATGCTCGCTCCCTCTGTCTTGCAACCTGTACCACTGGCTGTGCTCCCCTTGGGCAGGGGGCAGCTACTTGTATTGGAAACTGCAGTAGGTTTACTACCCTGTATGTTGACCAGTCCTTAATTGACTCCTCTAGGTCCGTTCTGCAAGGGGGCTTTCCACTGCATCTCTGGTTAGAGCTTGAGAGAAGGTTTGGTGTCTGACTTGATCCAATCGTTTACTTCGTTGACTCATTGAGGCTCCCCTCTGAGTTTTGGAGTAGTAAGAGTGTGGTGTCCATATCCTAATCTTCATGGTCCGAGGCATACAGTGTTGCTCTTCTTAATGTGCTGATGTTTTCTTTTCTGATGTTCGTCAACCAAGACTCAGGTTATCTACCTGGTTTAAAATACACATTGACTGCGCAGGATATATACAAGTGTGCATGTATGTACAAAAGAATAAAACCGCTTAAAAGGTATGCGAAGGAATATCAACGTCGCTGATAACCCAGGTCTTGCCGCCATCCTCAGTGGTCATCTCGCCAGAAACACCCTCACCCTTTCCGAAGGTGTTGATGTAGTCGGGGTCGGCAGTGTCAAGGGTGATCTTTGTGTCAACCCACTCTGCGGTATATGTCAGTATGTAGTCCCGTGCGAAATGCTAAACACGACTTACGGTGAGCACCGATGGTACCACAGTCCTCGGCACCACACTCGACGGAGCTGCCAAAGCCCATAGCCTTGTGATCCTTGGAGGTGGAGAGGGTAGAAACTTGCTTTCCGTTGATGGAGACGTACTGGACATACTCCTGGGTAGCCTCGTCATACTTGTCTGTGGTGTGTGGTCAGTTTCATCATGTTTATCCACATGTATAAAGTTTCGTACAGTGCATAGTGATGCGGTCACCCTTCTTGGCAGGAGTAGGGTTCTCATCCTGAACAGGTAGCTGAGAGTTCTCTCCGGTCTTGGTGAGAGTGTATGCGAAGATGCTCCACTCGTTAGAGTCCCAGTTATCGGCAATGGACTGAATCAAGTCGCCTTTGTCAGTGCCCATTCCAACCCAGAGAGAGGCAACGCCGGTAGATCCTTGGGGAACATCGGGAAGGATGAGAGTCGAGGTGGCCTCGCGGATCCATGAGCCAGAGCCAACAGGACCGGTACTGAAGGAAGGGCCCATAGCGGCGTTGACGGATGCAACGGCAATAGCCGCAAGGACCGAGAAGATCTGGCTGGAAGAAGGCATGTTGAGGGTTTATTATTTTACTGGTTGAACAGAATTGCAATAGTGACTAGTTGTCTGGGTAGTCCAGCATATTTATATGAATTTGAAACATCAACAGATACAAGGAAACATCAATTACGATTGGCGGACAGATAACAGGCTCCACGCCGAGTCTGTCCATGAAATAACTGGATGGCAAATGGAAATATTCTCCGAAACAGCCCTGGCTTGTTCCCCAGGCTGAGCAAACAAATGCTCCGTCATACTGCCGGTTGTCTGAGAGTATACTAGTATCTTGAAACAACGGTTGTGTAACATAGGGAGGACATACGATTGCGCCGCGCACAGTGCATTGTTCTTGGCATTTCATTTAGTTCCTGCTAGTGGTTTCTGTAGAATTATGTGTCCGAGTATTCATTATTGTGGGTTTCCAAGCTTAAATCCACCAATTATTGCTATCTGTTCTTCGTATACGATCCGAAAACCCGAGATCTATACGCGGTAAATCCAAGTGGAGCCTTCTCTGTCTATCATGCAATTGGTCGTAATCTTAAATCCCTACTAAGTGATACATTAAGCAATAATCCTTGAGGGCGAGTTTTGCCACGTCTGTTGCAATGAGAAAGTTGGTTGGAGACATATTGGCCAAGTCATGCTGGCATCCGCGGATTCCCTACTCACACGAGCAGGAGCCCACCCCGTCATATACATTCGACTAGGCCCATCTTGTTCCTTTAGGGTCTTCTGTATCTTGAGATTCTGCCTGTTCAGCTGGTTGTGCTGAAGCGGAGAACTATTCCACCAACCTCAGCTACCATGCAATTGAGGTGGCACAACGCTGCGAACGGGGAGCTGTCAGTGAGGACAGAAGTTGGAATTATCGTTGAGGTCAACGTGCAACACGCTAAGGACTGGTTCTCGCTAGCTACCGGAACTTGGTTCCACAAGCCCGGACCAGGAAAACTCTAGCGCTAAGCACGGGGAATGGTTCCAGGTGCGCTAATCTGGAGTGCAGGAGCGCCTGTCTTCCCCAAGTTGCCCTACATATCGCTGCATCTAATTAGATCTTTAAATCCGCAAAATTAAGTAAAAGCAATATGCTGCAGGTATCAGTATAACCATAGTTGAAGCTCAGAAAATAAGCACCTAGATGCTAGTACAATCTGCGGATATGTGCCATTACGGTGTCACCTTGAAGCATTGTCATCATACTCTTACTTACGATTATGTCGAGTTTGATATTTGATTCAAGATCGTTGTGTTGTTATCTATTTCCACTGTACTGACTGAATGACACTACTAGATACTGCTTGGCGTCGATCCATCTACGGAAGCTGGTCCTTATTGGCGCTAGTACGAGATCACTTACCTTAGCTAGTAGGCTAGTGAACGATCACCGTTCATTGCTACTAGCGAGTCAGTAAGATTTGTCCCGTAGCGACTATTTGATATAGAGTTTGCTAAAGTGAGACTAAAATGACGGTTAGTGCAAAGTTACAAGACCAAGCAGCGGGGACAAGAGGTTAAAACTCAGCTCTTACAGGCTAAGTCGCCCCGTTGGATAATGTAAAAGGGACGAACTTCTTCAAATTCTGACGAGTCGGCTTTTCTCGTCAATTTCAGAATATCGCCCTGCTCTTGGACCATTGGCCATGGCTCTCGATGCATCCGCAACATCAGTAGAGCCAACGGGTCTTGGTCGTACTCTCCTTGGGCTCACCATTTTCTTTCTCATTCCGACATCAATTATTATTGTTTTGAGATGTTACACTCGGCTAAAACATCGCATCTTTGGCATCGATGACGGACTGATGCTGATCGGCTGGGTAAGCAGGAACCTGACTGACAAAAAAGGGGAGGCATAGCACTGACAATTGTTCACCTTAGATGCTGTATTGCGCTGTCAGCGGTATCGTCATGCGAAACTCTTACGCTGGCCTCGGTACGAAAGATGAGGATTTGAATGCCTATCTGCAAAATGACGGACGAAAGGTATACAACGCGGCTCATGATCAAAAAGGAAAGTGACTAATTCATGTGTACCCAGTTCCTCTGGTACTTTCAAATCACATACTGCTTCTCCTTATTGTTCCTCAAAAGCTCCATCTGCGTTACTCTTCTCCGGATTGCTGTGGTAGAAATACACCGCATCATCATTTGGTGCACTCTTGCATTTGCAATGCTATCAACCACGATCGTCATCATCGGACTCTTCGTCATCTGTCGACCAATTTCAACCGCTTGGGGTCATGAAGGAACTTGCGCGCCACCAACAGTCATTGCAAGCCTTGGCTATCTTGTTTCTGCTGGTGCAGTTATTACGGATTGGATCTGCGCCATCCTACCCGGCTTCATGCTTTACAAGTCCAACATGAAGATGGCGACCAAGATATCCGTCAGTTTCATCCTGGGCCTGGCTGCTTTGTGAGTTATTTCTTCTAGAAATTTTGTATGCTTGAATGCGTGGTCTAACATCTGTAGGGCATCGCTCTGTACTATTATCCGACTTCCCTATGTAAAGTATTACACCATAATTCCAAACTATCTATGTTAGTGCCCTTGAAAGACAACCTCTTCTTTACTTGCTTGATTAACAAATAAAACAGATAACGTTACAAACATCGTTATTTGGTCTATTGTCGAATCAGGTATAGGGATCATATCTGCCTCGTTGCCCGCACTGCGCAAACTCGTCAGCAGCCGATTCCATTTCGATACAGCAACAGAATCCCCCGCTCAGATAACACCCTTTTCTGGCACCAGTCGAGCAGTCATAACCAACACGACCTCGTCTGCACGACGGCCTTACCGAGGCGAAGGAGAAGGCGATTGGGAGCAGCTCAACGATGACGCGTCTAACCAGAAGATCCACGTCAAGGTTGATCTAGAGATGCAATCTTTTGAGCGGCCAGCGACATCTCGCACTTCAAATGGGTCCCGTGAGGACCTTGTGCGGTGAGACAGGGAACTTATTATTTCAAGTAACTGTCAAAGGAAAAGAAAAGGCTTTAGGCTTAGAAACACTTTATACACCGAGTGCATTATTATAATATTCTTTAGAAAATAAAAAGACAGCAAACGTTAATTTTCCTTAATACATTAACTTGTCCCCAAGTCTAACATAACCCTTGCTAAGCCCACATGCGACTTTTCAACAGCACAATCTTTTCAGACACCATTGCCAATAACTTTTCATCGCAACCCTACTGACTAATCATGTTATCCTAACTCATTTATGCCTGCACGTTCATTCCTTATAAAGCCCAGCACTTTCTTTCAATCCATCACTACCTTTACATCCACCGGCGGATTTTCCACTATCATGGTGTTGACATCGTTGATCTCAAGAGCAGGGTTTCTGCAATACCTTGCTCGAGACTGGACAGTCGCAGTTGAACTTCCATATCCACCTCTTGGAGCATTAATAGTAGCCAAACCCAACAGGAAACTCAACTCGTTCACGGCCGTCGCTATGACCCATCCCTTCTCAGCTCTGGGAAGCAGACGAATGCGAAGGAAGTAGCGGTCATGGCTCTGATCGTACCATGTTGTGGGAATGACATTGAAGCGTAGGTTTGTCAACATGTGTGCGCCTGGACCAGTGTAATTGGACATCAGAAAATAGGTAGGATTGTTTGAGCCAAGAGCGATATCGATGGTTAGTTCCATGAGAAGATACTGATTTATCTCGCTTTGCTTGATGACGATGGAGAAAATGAGGTCTTGAGGGAGGTTCGTTCTGTCAAGTATGACTTGGTCGTGAGTTTCGGTCGAGTTACTGCTGATGCGCATGAGGAATCTTGGTGCTGAGGCAGGTTCCGATCCTGGTGGCTTTTTGACTGCACGAGGTCCAACATTTTCCATTGAAGTCATACTGGAAGAGAGAACAGGATCGTTGGTGGATGGACCTTGATGAAGTGGCATGGCTCTGACGTGGGGTGCTAAACAGCTCGAAAAGCCATCGTGTGGAGGTGCATAGTCCGCATGTCTCGAGTAGTCCCATTCCTCATAATTACCAATGTCGCCTTCGTCATCCGGGTCCGAATCGTCTTGAACCGCTTCCATAGCAGTCTCATCACCAGAGCTGGAGAGTTTCTTCACTCGCACTGCCTGTAACATATTGATGGTCCTTAACTCAGGCCTTCCATCTCCACCGTCAGGTGGGGCAAGACTAGCGAGAGCTTCTGTCGCCCTGGAACCAGCAACGTTGACGGTCAGGTTGTATATGGGGTCGTTCAGCTGCATCGCAAACAGAGCTGATGTCGAAGCGTCGTCATCAAAGTACGACTTATTAGTACCCTGTTGCCTCCCCATCATTTCTCGTAGAGTTTTCAATTGGAGATCTGCAAACGCTGGTAGGCGAAGGATACGTAAGTCATTACAACTCTGATTGGGCTGCGAATTCCATACGAAGATGTTGTCGGCGGAAGAAGGACTGTAAGTGACTTGCTTCAAGGCCTTGTGCCTATTGCTGTCTGTCTCACGAGTACTCTGATCAACAGTATACTGTCGTCTAATATCGACCTTGATCTCAGACGGTTCAAGACCTCGAGCCACAGCAAATCGTTGTTGATGCGCCGGCTGCGTGAATACAAGAGATGAGAATTGTGCAGAACCAGGTGTACGATCCATGAATGCCATCATCACTCCATCAGCGACGATCTCATGGCGCAGCAAAGGTGCACCTGCAGGGAGGTCTTGACCAGCGGCTCTCAGGGCCGAATCATTCGATAGGACTTCCACTCGAAGGTCGGGGAACATTGTTACCAAGTCGGAGCGAAGATAAAAGCCGTAAGCTGGTATCTGAATACGATGGTCCATTCCGTCAGGTGTACGACCGATATAGTCATTGAGCGCCTTCTTGATAGCGACACGGTCCTCATCAGTGCCGAAGTGATTACCTAGCGATAAGGCTCCATCGATAAGAGCATCCACCCAGTTCTTGTCAATGTGGAAGAAACGAAGACTCTCTTCCTCCAGGTAAGAAGGGTCAGGAAGAAGGCAGTGCGCTGGAACACCCGCAAGGAACATGCGATCGACGAGCCAAGAGAGCACAGTCATCCAATCGGAAGACTGCGGGTCGTTGGTCTCGTCATAGGGATCACCCGATCTACTCGAAGCCAGTCTACGAGCAGAGTGCAGAGCCGCAGCAGGATACTTGTCTTCAAAAACAGGCGACTCGAATGAGAGCGTCGGTCTATCACGTCGGCGAAGCCTTTTGTGGAACCAACGCTTCTTGGGCCCTCCGTGTCGAAAGGCAGGCCTACCTGGCCGCGCTCTTCCTGGCGCGGACGGATCAGAGTCAGAATCGCGTCTGTGAAGATGGACATCGGCTAGGCCCTTGACCATAGAAGATAGATCTCCCAGAAGGTCATTGTGAGTTCGGAAAGCTGTGTCTCTGACGTCTTTGATAGCATTGATCTTGACTTGTTTCGCGGCGTAGGCGTGTACCTCGCTTCTCACACGTCCAAGGGCAGCTACAAATGCTTGATCGCCAAGCGCCATTGTGCGGCCGACTTGCCATGCAACGGAGTACGTAACATCCATGATGCCGAGTTGCTTGTCGAGGATCTGCAAATCCAAGCCGGAGGTCGAACACTTGGTTAAGTGTTCCAAGGTGGGGACATATGTAGGTGTGAATGGACCACGATACAAGGCCACGGTCGCTTCTCCAGTCTGGGTTCGGTATTTGACCAAAGTATACCCATCACTCAGACGACGTCCAACAAGTTGCTTGGTCTTGTCCTTTGACTCTTGCAAAGGCGCGATGACTTCCTCAGGCGCTCTCAACACGTTCAGAGTTCGACCTAGACTCTCAAAGGCGTCTGGGACGTTGAGGGTGTTCGGCGGAAGCACCGTGTAGTTCCAGCTATACAGCGAACAAAGCGCCACATATTTATGTGCAGAAGTGGGATAGCTCATCGCCTCAACGCCCTCGATTGAGATAAGATGTGCGCACATGGTAGTCGGAACGGTATTGTCAAGAGGTCCAGACCTATTACCCACGACAATACTGAAGACAGCTGTATCTTCAACACCAGCGAGAGCCATCCCAGAACCATTGATCTTACGAACATGCGCAAGGTATTGGTACTGCGATGTATCTGGGCCCGTGCCTCTGACGCAATCACCTTTGGCGTCAAAGGTCGAGAAGAGACTGGTGAACAGATCTGGCTGCACGAAGATAAAGTCTCCACGACTATCTGCCATGGAGGCTGGGCCGAGTGTTGACGTGACGGGTGTTGTGACATCAGCGCTCAACTTCCACAAGTCTGCAATGCTCATGTTGACTGTCATGGTGGATGACTGCTTGACTGGCTTGATGACACCATCACTAGTGCTTCGAAAAATGCTGCTCGGACCATCCAAGCGTTCCGGCGGTAATCTCAACTCATCTTGTGAGAATGAGAAAACGACAAGCCAAGGGACACGACTGCGTGGTGCAACACCCTTTTCAGTGGCGTTCAGCGCCAACATCTTCATCTGAGCTTTAAGCTCCTGGTTCGTGCCAGCTTTCGGGCTCCCCAACCGCTCCCATGGCAGATGAGGATCCGTCAAGACAACATGTGGCAAGATTCGATGATCATCGCTGTACCCTGCTGGGGGATACGTAGAATGCACGCTGCCATCAGGTAGCGAAAACTGCGGTGCATCTACATAGAAGCTCTGATCTGCCTCTAAATCTAGCGTTTCACCATTTGCAGAGATAGTCTGGGTGACGGAAATAGTATGTTTGGGACCTGCTTGGATGCCAGGAGCCCAGAACGAATTGAGCTTCTGTTCGCCTGGGGGGAGTGGATCAATTTCCTCTGCGACAGGTTCGCCATTTGCCAAGAAGACAGTGGGTTCAGCAATGTCGCGTCGGGATTTAAGTTGGTTGGTGGAAATAACGCGTCGACAGTGACGTAGTGTGAGATGGCGCGGAGAGTCGATCCGCGTGCTTCTTCCTCCAGGGTAGATGCCCATGATGTCGTGTTGGGGCTCACGTATCGAGATCTGAGTATGCCAGATCGTTTGCAATATGTGAGATAATCAATTGCAAATACAGTGTAAAATGAAAAGAAGTTTTAATCAATCGGATTGAGAAGTAGACCATGGACGTAACAAGGTGTGGAAAGCTCAGAGTCGAAGCAACAATTTAGTTCAAAGTGGTAGTGAATGAGAGATGACAGGAACATCATCCGAGGTCAGTTTACCAGCATCAGTGTATTGCGTCTTAGAAGATAAACTCTCTTGCAATTGAAAAACCCTTCCTCGGCAGTTGCAATTACATGAACAAATGAAGTGGTACAACTTGATCTCTTACGACATACTGCATCATGGAATTGCAGTTAACGAGGCGCGGGGAAGATATGAGATGTCACAAGGACTTCATGTGATATTGTGTCTGCGTGTTTCAGTAATTGAGTCGCATAAGCGTGCCGTGTCTGACATCTGTAAAACGACGTGGATGATCGTCGCTGTTGCAGGCACGGTTGGGTTGGTTTCTGTCCAAGAGATAAGATAAAGGAGGGTCGGGTGGGAGCGGGCCGGAAGGTTAAGATCCCGAACGAGATGCACCTAGACCCAAGCAAGCAAAGCGGAGGATCGGGGAATATTCCGACTCGATCTGCGGAAGTGTCGCGTCAAAGTGCAACATCCACGTCACGTACTATGGTATTACCCTTTTTGTCACAATGCCTATGTAACTCTTCCACAACACGACTTCACGTATCTGCCGACAGGACCACAACCGCACACACACATGAAGTCCAAGACATTCATAACCTAAGGGGCTTAAGCCACACTGCATTGATGCCCGGAGGTTGCTCAGCTCATGCTGTGGAAATACCTTTGGGAATGTTGCATCTGGTGTGTATTCCTCGATCAGTATGACGGAGGAGAATCGAGCGGAGAAGAGAATTTGAATGCGGAGAGATGAGAGAAGAGGTGACATGAAGGGGTTATTCGAGTGCCCACCTCAATTGAATTTGCGTTCTCTGGATATTCTTTGACCAAGACCTCTTCTAAATCAGAGAAACCACCGATTTGACCCCCAACGCATCCATGGCTCCCATCACAGCTCTGATTGACAAGTCCACGCCCGGTGACAAAGTCATCAAGCTCTTCTACTGCACTGGAAAAGCCCAGCTTGGTCTTGCCCTGTGGTCAGGTACAGAAGATGCCGATCCCGAAGATGCCATACAACCACCGACCGAAGTCGGTGAAAACCAATATATCACCAATCCTTCACAAATGACAGGCTTCAACCTTAAAGGCGAAGAGAAGGTCTTTGCTCTTACAACGGACAACCCTTTCAAAGTCACCAACAATGACGTACGCAATCTATCTGAGGTCTCTCCATACCAGAAGCTTGATGAGGTAAATATCGGACATACGACTCTCGCCTCCTGTGCCAGTGATGAAAATGCTTGGATCTACTTCAGCGGGTAAGGAGCAAGCTGCCAAGAGTGTGGGTTCAGAACCAACTGACATGATTAGGCCTTTGGGAAATGCCAGAAGTCTCTTTGAACGCCAGATTGGTACCTCGCAGTCTACTCAATTGACCTTCTCCCATGATCTTTGGCTCAATTCATTTGCTGCCGCATGGTATGACACCGAGACCGGGAAGCGAAAAGTGATCTACGAGGGAGGATTTGTTGTGGAATACACTGTTGGTGATCCGAATCGTGAGTACTCTGCTCCTCATTCAGGTATATAATCGCTGACATGGTGTTTCTAGCCATTGAAGCAGTTACCTCGACGGGCGATATGCAGCGTAATAGTCCACTCGCCGTCGCATTCGACTCGGGAACTGTTTGGCTTTACTACTGTGGAAGGACTACGTCTGGAGGTATTCGACGTACTAAGAAGGTCAACGGTGGCTGGAGCCCGTCTGAGACTATTGGCAGCGCCATCATTGCGCAGGATAGTCAGCTCTCTGTGGTCAGAGCTAATGGAGTTAATCATCTGTTCTATGGGGCGAGGGACCAGGATGAGTCGAAGGACGATTATTTTGTACATTACTTGGACAAGGACTAGCAGCCTTGATACTGTCTAGCATTTGAATGAATAAGAGAGAAGGGTGTCCGATGAGAATAATAGTTGCTACTCGAGATTTTGCTTGTGCCTATGATGATCACCGTGGATGTTTACAAAGATGTCCGGAAAGGAAGTTAAAACGAAAACAGAATAACTAACAGCAAACTAATTAAGAACAGCTTTTAAGTCAAATCATGGATACCCATTCTACTTGTTGGCTGGTGCCATGACCGGATTTCGCAACTGAAGGAACCCCTCAATAGCCGTGTACGGCCCATCCTGAAAACCAGGTTTCATCAAATCACCCTTCTTCTCAATCCCAAAAGCGTTATAGATAGCCTCAGAGTTCCCCTCCTCACCTTCCGCAGACTGTCCCTCAGGATACGGCTGAAACCAACTCCAGTCCCCGCCACCAAGAGAAGGGAGTAACAGGTTCCGCTTGGGCATGTCGCGGGAATTTCTAGTGGTCAACTTCTCCGATTCGTCGTACATAGGGACGTCATTGACAGGCATTGTCAACGGTCCGGCGTGGAAGAACGCTGTCATTGTGTCCATGGCCTTTTGCCAGGTCCACGGTGGGAGCAGTAATTCTGCTGCTGGTAGGAACGACGAGTATGCATGGACAGGGGTGAAAGGATCAAGAATTGCGCCGAAAATAGACATTTGGGCATTGCGACGATCCTCGTAGACAAAAGGCTCAACAGTTGAATCTTCAGAATACGGCGGCTGCCAGTATGGTTCAAAGACGGGATACTCCTCGGTATCGAGACCAATCAACGGTTCAGTAGGCTTACCATCTGGAAGGAAGAAGGTCTTGATCCTGTCGTAATTCAATTGATCAGAGCTAGGATCAGTTGTATCAAAGTACCCAATCAATCCGTCGTACCCTGCCTCCTCATTGCCGAGCCGCAGTTGGAGCTCATAATGCGGGGTGTTGTCATTTGGGTCAGAGGGCTTCAGTAGCGTGCGCTCAGGTTTGACGACCTTCGCCTGTGTGCTCTGGATCTCCAGTGGAGGGCCATTTAGCTCGACAGACCAGCCTGTATTGACGAGCGCAAGTGGCTTGCCAACGATGGAGTTGAGAAACTGCGCATAAGCACCTGGCGCAGGAGGCAATTTCTGCTGTGCCGTAGTGACCATACCCCAGAACCCTAGGAGGTATTTTGGATCACCCAATTTGGTAATGAGGGTGTCAAGCTCTCGAGTATCGGGAGTGGGCTGAGCATCTGGATCCGGGGCGAAAGGCAACCACTTCGGTGACGCAAGAGTCCCCAACGGACCTCCGACGCGAACCTCACGGTAAAAAGTGCCATCGGGAAGGAATAGCTGAATACCGTAATCAGCATAGTTGGTGATAACCCATCCCCAGATTGGAGACTCCCATTCCGTGGCAGGTCGCCAAGCAGCAGAACCCTGACCAGGGCTCGGATCGTCGGAAATACGTCTGACAAATTTGGCATTGATGCGAGCCGGCTGATTAATCTGCGGAGGGAGTTGAAGAAACTCGCACTGCTCCGATTTGTCCTGGATGACAGTATTTGCATATTTCTTCCCATCCACAGTAACCTCCTGTGGTGCATAGAAGTTACTGATACAGGGATACACGGGGGGCGGTCCATTCTGACGGGGCTTCTGATCAATGGCCATGAGAGCTTGACCAAACTTGTCAATTACATTGAACTTGCGGAACCGGAATTGTCCGTGCGTAACAGGTTTGAAAGGACAGTTATCACTGTCTGTGAAATTGACCAGTGCAGCGTATGGAGTCAAAGCAGATTCGCCGTTGATGAGCTTCAGATTATCCTCTGTCAAGCCAGCTTGATTGAAAGTTGCTGCGTCGATGACGTAGCTAAACTCTCCTTTTGGGCCGACGACCTTGTTTTCGGGCTTGAGATGACTGCCTTCTGCTTGGGTGACGAGACCACTTGCAAAGCCTGACAATGGTGACGACAAGTATGATAGTTCGCCGATGTTTGCCAACAAATTGTCGCGCTGGTCCTGTGGAAGGTACTCATCAAGAATGCTGGGAGGCGTATTCTGGAACAGTTGTTTGATCTTGGCACCCAGGGCAAAACTTGGCTGGGGCAGAATTAGCACTCGCCCAGATAGGATACGAATGTCCTTCTGTCCAAGGGCTTCCCACAGCGGTGGAGGAGGATCGCGGGAAGATGGAACCGTAATTCCATATCTGACCAGCTTGTCTTCTGACTGACGAGCCGTGTGTTCATCCAAATTCCAATACTCAAACGGAATATGAGTATACTCAACCTCCCACTCCGCATATAGAGGAAACCAGGGCTGTCTATCACCCCACCGATCACGCCAGCGTCCATCAGTAGTTAACTGATCATGGAACTGAGGATAGAACGTCCCTTCGGGCGGTGTGCCTGAGTCACCACCTCCAGGTCGAAGAGCATGAAACTCAGAGAGCAATGCGAGAGAAGCAGGACCCAACACATCAGGTAGTTTGGATGATGCGATGCTCGCCAGAATTTGGAGGCTGCTGGGGGGGGTTTCATCAGGGACGATGATTTGATAGGGTGCACGAATAGCAAGGTTGTCAAGATAATCTAGTGCCCAACCAGACGGGATACCACCGATGAGGACGGTAGGATCATTCCCACCGTAGAAAACGGGCTCACTCGTTGACTGGACAGTGGATAGAGAAGTGTTCCTGAGGAGAACTTCAACTCGTGTCTGAAGGCCTTCAACGCGGGTTTGCAGCCCTCTGATACGAGTAGAGATTGCTGCCGCATCCTTTCTGAAGTTTTCATTGTGATCATTGCCTTGGTTATCGCTCTGACCCAGATCACTGGCATATTTCCACCAAAGTGAAAACATGTCCCAGCGATACTGAAGCATGGCTCTCTCACAAGCATCCAGCAAAGCCTGGGTGAGGTTCAAGTCATTGAGCGCCTGAATAGCAGCGGGCGGAGGTTCAGTTGGCTGATTGGTAGATGTATTCTCAGACTCAGCGAAGAAGTACTTGGTGCCGCCTGGAGAACGAGTATAGGACCAGTTGTACACCGAATCCTTGGCTTCTCGCTGTCCTTCAACACCGTCGTCGCGAGCTTGGAGAAGAGACTCGAGCGCCAAGATGTCTTCTTCCAATTTGACGACATCATCTGAGCCTTCACCGGCATCGGCACGTGCATGGCAATACGCCAACAGCGCATCCATGGGAGTTGTTCCAACAGCAATAGCAGCCTGACTCTGATCACGCAGCCGGTCGCTGAAGCTATCCGCAGGGACGCTCTTGGGTTTATTCTCATGATCCCAAGTGACATCGTACATACTACCGTGAGATAAGATACGCATCTGGCTTTCTTGGTCCATCCAGGGGTCAGGGTTTGCTTCGTCCGTGCCTTGGAGCGTCATGAAGAGTGACTGCAGGCTTTCGCCATGGGTGACGTTGTCACCAGACTTCCAGAGGGGATCAACAGTCTCTTTCCAATGCCATCCAATCACATAATAACTAGCTTTGGCGTAGTCGAGATAGGAAAGATCGTTCTTATCTCCGTACTCGAAGTTGTCCAAGATGCTGAAGACGTTGGTGTTGTGCATCTGAAAATCTGCAAAGAGCTGATTCCCACTGCGAAGGAGACTGATGTCAGGTGGTTCAACACTGGGGTTGGGATTCTCATTCCAATCCTTCAGTGGAGTCTTTCGTCCAATAAAGACTTCGGCTTGCTCGTTGATATTGACGTCTGTGCCAGCATGTCCAAGCACGAATGGAGCAAGGTCAGTTTGGAGATCTGCTTTGACGGGGATGTCTTCGAGAGACCAGACGTGGTCGCTTTCAACAACCCATGCCTCGCACTCTCTATCCTTGAAAGCATCTTTTGCACTTGCTGGCTGGATGCTATCAAGCTCGATCTGTCTTACGACAATCCAGCGTGTCGGCGGCTGGAGAAAGTCCGGCGTACCACCAGTAGAAGTTTCTTCCGCAGTGGTAGAGGCAGCATCCATTCCACGCCGCAGTCTCTCATGCTTGCGCCGAGATTCTGGTACAGAATCCGTCGCAGAAACGCCAGATCTGTAGAAACGAGGCAGAGTCCAGTGGACGTAAACACCATGACGATGACGCAGAGGCGTCGGATTTGGACGACCGCCCAGGTCTGTCAAGCGTGAATTGATGGATGCTGGTGCGGTATTGTGCAGGGCAACATGATTCTGAACATCGCTCTGCAGCAAAAAGCTGTCAAGTCTCAGAAACGTGTAATTGGGTTGAGTGATGGGACAGATTCGCGCGGACGTATCGTCGTCTCTGCCCGTGCCGCATACAGCTGGATTGAGCACGAAGGCATCAAGTTGCATGGGCACTAGGGCAACATCAAAGTCTTCGATTCCCGTACCTTCACTCATGGTTGATGTGATAATTGATGGTGAACTTGAGCTAGAGTTGGAAGAAAATCAATGAAATGGGATCTCCTTTTCGCGAAAGGTCCCGTTGAGAATGCGAGTACAATGTCAGGGTGGGTAGACTTTTTTTCGTGTCCAAATAGACCAAACCGGCAGTTGCTTTCAATGGAATTGACATTTGGTCACACATATTCCATCAGTTGCCAGAAATCTCAACCTCCACGACAAGGGGCGACGAAATTATTCAGCCGCTTTGGTCCATATTAGTTCATTCTTGCAACAAGTTTTTCTTTCACCTCAACCTGAGAATGACAAGTTTTCTTAACTCATAAGCTTGTCTCACAATGTTCTCTCATAGATGCCTCACATTATCTCCCCCTCTTTTATTGCTACCTAAAACGGCCCGTCCCGCATGATGGTGGTAGTGCAGGCTATCAGATCAGGATTTTCCTGCCGCCAGGGTCTCAGAAGAATTGGCTACCCAGAGCATAAGAGATGAAATAATTTAGTCACTTCATGGCTGCTTTGACTAGCACTTAGGCTACTTAATTTTAGTAGCTTGAGAAATAGAGGGAATGTCTTTTGTTAACCGCCTAGGCTGCATGTCTGTGCGAGGGACGATGAAGTGGCACTGCATAAGAGGAAAAAGGGCGTGTGGAGCTGAAAAGACATGCAGTGCCTTGCATATGCAGATACAACGAAGCACCTTTATGACACCGTCGTGGATTGTTGCACATGCGTTTAACCGCAACATCTAATAATCGTATGCCAAGATAATGACCTGCTACGATACGTATCTATGAACTGTTATTCGGGGTCTATCTCTGTCCCCAACTGGTAACGAAGAGAAATTCCACACATTCTTTGTCTTTTACTCACTCTTCTGGGTTTGTTAGAGTTTCTACCCAGCCCTTAGACCATCTATAACAAAACCACTCTGCACTCTAGTATGGTCGCATTTCGTTCATCTTATCATACCTCATAATACAACCTCAGATCCATTTATATACACTGGTCAAAAGCTTTATCGAGCTAGTCTCTGACAGACTAGTTGCAACATGACTGTCCCTTCACATTCATCCGGTCGCCAGAAGGCTGCCGTTGGTGCCCTAGCAGCAACCGACGAAACAATTTACAATATCTATGCTAGCTCTGCCAACAAAAAGCCCGGAGAAAATATCCGAGTCTTGTCGCCCGGGAGCGCAACGGACAAGTTTGTCGAGAGCTTGAATCCTGACAAGGTCATCACACTATCCGCCACCCCAGACCCAACAGCCAGCCTTGATGCCTCTGACCAGACTTTGGAATGGTTTCAGAACATCGATACTGACGTTACTGCTTCTTTGACCTTGGGAGATGAAGACATCGAAAGCTTTGAGTTCAAGTTCTCCCAACCTTGGCCACTTGTCTTTAGCTCGGCTAGCGATGTCTTGCTCTTCACTTTCGGCTCCGCTGCTCTTCTGAGTGGGGATGCTACAGGGGCGAGGATTGAGCCTCCAGGCATTGACTCCTCTGGAGCCACACTTACCTGTGGTCTTGACTTTACCAAAATGGAGGCCGTAGATGGAGCCAGCGTCAAAGATGTCTTCCAGGCTGCAGGTCAAGGCGACATGACTCAATATGTCGCATCTGCAGTCCTGACCCTTCCAGTGGCTCTTAGAACGCCAGATGAGAAAGCAGCACCTAGAAGAAACGCTCTGTGGTTCGCCCCATCAGACGCCAAGCGGGTTGAAATGCGTCTTCAGTTCCAGCTTTCACTGTTCAAAGCACTTCAAGATCTTTTCTCCCCTTCCCTTGGAGGTATGGTCATTGATGCTGCAGATATCGTTTACAAGAGCAAGATGGTGCTGAAAGACGACAAACCTCTTGTCAGTGGTGAGGTAGCGTTCAGCATCGAATGCTCTGTCAAGAATGGGGATGATTCTGTACCCATGATCGCTGGCGTTGCTTTCAACCCTTCTACTATTGACTTCACTTTCACCTTCGTCACTCTAGATCCACTCGCCGGGATATTGAAGTGGCTCTCCAGCCTTACGGGTGACCCTTCCGTGGAGTCGGGTGTCAACGAGCTTCTGAACAAAGAAGAAGGTGGCGTCAAGGTCTTCCCTGATGCTACGCTACGAAGACTACAAATCAGCCTCGATACTACCCAAGATAAAGAAGATCCAAAGCTTAACTCGTTTGCTTTCGACGTCGAAGTCACTGCGAACTTTGGTAAAAGTCAAGACGGTAAACCGCCCATCTTTTTAATCACATACAAGTGGGACCGAGCCAGTGGCACAATTGGCACTCTGGCTGGTGATCTATGGAACAGTAAGTGTCATCACGATTAATTATGGACGATCTTACTGACCAAGGAATCCGCAGACTTTGAAGACTTTTATGATTGGGACTTGACACCAAGTGGAGAGCACTGGACCGTTCTCACGCCGGTGACTCAATCACCTGCCACATTTATCAATATCGCCGCTCTCATCCCAGGCCAGACAGTCCACAACATCCCCGACACTCTGCCTTCCGACATCACTGTCGGATCCATTGTGCTGTCCCAAGATTCGTTTGCTCTCAAATGTATAGCTGCAGCAAACCGTCCATCACCAGGCTCAGCTCCCCAACCTTACCTCGGAGAGCTGGGCATCGCTACCTCTTTCACTTGGGGCAAGAGTTCCACTTTCACTTTTGATGTTGCAATATCTGTCCCGATCGACCCATCTGAGGGTTCGGACGTCGACCAATCAGCAACCTTCATCGGGTCTCTGAGCTATGCTTCAGCTAATCAATCCTGGCAACTCATGGCTGCGATCGAGAATGCGTACGCAGCTGTCCTGGCCGAATTCTTTGTTGATGAGGAGAAGAAGCACATCAGCCCGTTACTTGGTTCCATCGCCATCAATAACATGAGTGTTGAGTATGCATACGAAAAGCCAAACGCTAATTCTAGTACAACTAGAGGAAGCCGTTTTGCTATGTCTGGAGACTTGGTCATCGCAGGGTTGAGACTGAACCTTAACTTTAAGCACGATCTGACTGGCTTCGAGTTTGCAGCTGCTCTTTATCCTCAAGATAAGAAAGCCAAAATGGGTGATGTTCTGGCAGACATCCTTGGTATTGAGTTCGATATCCCTGATTTCGTGCACAACACCTCACTCGATGCCCAGAACAAGGATACTTTCAGCATCGATGTGCAGAAGAAGACCACGACTGTCGACAAGACCGACGTTGAGTCGTTCCAGTTCCTAGCTCAGCTCAGCATAGGCCGTCTCCAAATCCTCTTCTCCCAGATCCACAGTACAAAATGGGGACCTGGGGATCCTTCCAAACGTCTCTTCAAAGCAGCCATCAACGACTTTGGAAAAATGGAACTCGTTATTCCTCTTGTTGGGTCCTTGACTCAACCCCTTGATGAGCTGTACTTCCTGTTCGCCCAGGACCCGAGACAGCCGAGCGCACCTGGACAGCTCACCGGTCTTACGCGTGAGGATGTTGCTTTGTTCAATACCGGTCTGCAAGGCCAGGAGCTACTTGTTGCTGATAAGATCAAACCTGATCAGGCGAAACCGACGGATATGCTGGTTCCATCGGGCTGTCATTTTGCTGTCATTATTCGTGACGGTAAGGGTGGGCGCTTCTGTCTGCTCAGTTATGGGTTCATGAAGCCCCAGCCCACCTCTTCCAAAGCATTGGAAAATGCATCTTCTGATACCAAGAAGGGGAGAAGACGTACTGAAGACGAGATGGATGATGGAGGTCCGAGTGCCCAGGCGCCGTACAAGAAGACGGCTGGTCCATTGGCGATCAGTAACGTCAGCCTCAAGTACAAAAACAAGACTCTATCAATTATCTTTGACGCAACATTCCAACTGGGACCCATCGGATTTACCCTTCTTGACTTTACCGTCAACAATCGTTTTGAGACACTGGATCAACTTCCAGGTATCAGTGTCGGCATTAGCGGCTTGGCTGCTTCGTTCGATAGATCTCCACTGACCATCGCTGGTATCATCGTCCATGGTAATGATGGCGCAATGGATTATTACGCTGGTGGCCTGATAGTTGGCTTCCGGCCGTATCAATTCCAAGCAGCAGGCTTCTACGGCGTCGTTTTACTTAAGGATAACAAGGGCCAGTTCCAAAGCGTTTTTGTTTTCGCAAAGCTCAATGGTCCGCTGATGACCCTGGCGTTTGCCGAGATCAGTGGAATCTGCGGAGGATTCGGCTACAATAGCTCCGTGCGTGTACCCTCAATCGACCAAGTTTCCGACTTTCCCTTCATCAACAGCGGAAAGCTGAGCGGCAACGGCAATGCCCAGGAAGTGCTCGTCGATCTCATTGATCCTTCGGCCGGTGGATGGTTCCAGCCACTGGATAACACATATTGGGGTGCATTCGGCATGAAACTGTCTGCATTCCGTATGCTGAACGTTGATGCAGTGGTAGCAGTTCAATTTGGCAACTCCGTCAAGCTGGGCATATTCGCTGTTGCCACATGTGACATCCCGTCGGCAAAATCGGGACTCAAGCTGGCTCATGCCGAACTGGGTATCGCGGCTGTCCTTGACTTCGACTATGGCTTCTTCAAGATCGAAGCCCAGTTATCGCCTCGGTCTTACATTCTCAGTCCCAACTGTCATCTGACTGGAGGCTTCGCTCTGTGTTATTGGTATGACGCGCCTCTTGCAGACAAGGCTCGAGTTGGAGACTTTGTCTTTACTTTGGGTGGTTACCACCAAGCCTTCCGTGTCCCTGTTGGGTATCCAACTCCTCCTCGCCTCGGCATCAGTTGGGACTTGGGCGGAGGACTAAGTATCTCTGGAGAAGCCTACTTTGCTATCACAACCAAGGCATGCATGGCAGGCGGTCGTCTCCACGCTGCATTCAAAGCAGGACCACTCTCAGCCTGGTTCGATTGCTTTGCAAATTTCCTCATCAATTATCGTCCTTTCCATTTCGACATGTCAGCAGGAGTTTCTGTGGGTGTGGGCTTCAGCATTTCTTTCTGGTTCATCCATATCCGAATTTCTGTCCAGATTGGTGCTCAGCTATTCCTCTGGGGTCCACCTGTCGCTGGCCGTGTTCACGTGGACTTCTGGATCGTCGCTTTCGATATCAACTTTGGTAATAACATTACCACGGAGGAGAGAATTGGTCTTGCAGACTTCTATGATCTTGTGCTCCAGGATTCGCCGGCATCTTCATTTGCCTCCGCGCAAGCTCTGACTACAGGTCAGAGCATGAAGCAGCTGGCCGAACCTGTTGCAGCAAATACAATGAAGAGACCAAGAAATGAAGCACACAACTTCCTAGCTGAGTCGGGTCTTCTCAATCCAGACGATAAACCCGAACGTGGACAAGATGATCCCTGGACTGTCCGGGCAGGTTCCTTTGTCTTTGTCACTGAATGCAAGATGGCTATAACTGCTGTCCAGACTTCCGACACAGGATCTCCAATCTTTGAACAGAATGACGTTTTCAGTAAACCTATGCAATTGACTTTGTCCATGACTTCAGTTTTGAGTATCAAGGTCACGCGTGAAGGTGGAAGTAGTAGTGGTGGTGACGACTGGCAATTTGAGCGATATTCCCAAAAGCTCCCAAGTGCTCTATGGGCAAAATGTAAGTCTCCATCAGCAACCGACTCGAGGTCATGGGCTAACAAATCTCAGATGACCGCCGAACTGATCCCCGACAGAGCGGAAACAATGTCGGTGATCTCCTCAACACAGCTGATAACAGCGCTCCTCTAATGACAGGTGTCCGAGTCATTGCACCCAAGCCAACCATGTCTCCGGACCCATTCCCAGCTTACAAGGTAGCGGATGCAGATCTCCAAGAACTCACTGCTGAGAGACCCTTGCCAGCTATGGTCACGGTTGATGCTGCTTGGGCGCCTGTAAAGCCGAATGACGATGTCGAGAAGAGATATGAAGACGTTCATGAGGCCTGGATGAATCCAGTTCTTGGAGAACAGGATCAACAGGATTTCGTAGGTACTTTGGCTCAGAATTTGAGTTGGGGTGATGTAAGTGGGTTGAAGAGCATTGCTGGAATTCCGGACAGATTGAAGAAGGGTTTTATGAATATGTATGTAGCATCCCCTTTGTTGACTGCCTAGGACACTGTGCCCATGCGTCGTAGGAGATGACGCTTGATTGTCTACTGAATTTAATGCCTATATTGCTTAACCTGCTCCATAAATAGTCCTACGTGAGTAGCTCCGCTACATCGTTTGCCCATCCTTCGGGCTTGAGCATATAACCTAAATGGCCGCCAGAAATCGTCTGAACTTCAGTGCCTACTTGTCCGGCGATAGTATTAATTACTCCCATCATCGGTCCCTCACCACTGTCCGCTCCAATGACGAGAATCAACTTCTCCTTCGCTTTGACAAGGCCTTCAACATCAACTGGAGCACTTGTATACTGTCTCAGCTCGAATTCGAACCAAAATATGGTGTTTGCGCGGACCTCGTCGCCACGTTTTGCGTCCATTGCGATTCTCATCATGTCCGCCTCGGGACCCTCAGATAGACTAGAGGCGAAGACCTCCATTGCTGCATCAGGGCCGTGAGCTCGGTATGTGTCATAGATGTGGTTGATGAGTCCGCTGGCCTGCTGCTGGAACTCCGCTGGAAGAATGGAGAAGGATGGGGGCTCATGTGAGATGAGCTTTGTCACACATTCGGGATGACTGGCCAGCAACTGTTGGGCAACGATGGCGCCGGACGATGTTCCGAAGACAGAAGCGGTGCCGTCGCGGGAAAGGTGGACGATCAGTCGTTGAGCATCGTCAGCGTCAGTCTGAAGGCGCTTTTCGAAGTCTTGTTTGCCATCAAGAAAGCTTTTCGAGCATCCGCGGCGGTCCCAGCATACAACGGTGAAGTGAGGGGCGATGAATTCGGCGGCGGAATGGAAGATACTGCCACAGCCTTGGGCACCGGGTATGAGGATCAGAAGAGGACCGTCTGAGCCGAAAGTCTCGTAGTGGAGAATGGCGCCGGGGACGTTGAGCTCAGGCATGATGATTACAAGTAAAGGAGGATAGACGGAGGACAATGATGTAGCGAAACGAAAAGCATCAGTAGCGTCCTTTTGTCGTCAATCCGCCTTGATATACCTCAAATACAGTCACATCCGGAGAGCGCCAAGGAAATAAATTCTTAACAACATATCTGGACCCTGCGTTCGTGGGGCCTCATGAAGGCAGAGCAGCGAATCCTATTGGTGAGAATGATTTCGATGTTCTTCCTTCTAGCCTCTTCAAGTCAGTGGTCCGGATGGATACCTGAGGTGAGCTAAGCACTAGCTTAAAATAGGCGTTCCAACTGGTCTGGCAGGGTAGCAACGTGCAACTCCATATGGAGCGATATCCTGCTAGAGCATGCCCCATAAGGCGATAGAAGGTTTGGAGCAAGAATATGTTTCTATTGAGTAAGCGCTTTTGTCGACTGCCTAGCTTAAGTAGTAGAAGGTGATTCTTTGATATCTATGACATCAGAAACAAATTAACTAAAATAGTGGTCCTTATACCAAGAGGTAACTGTGCTGTTATATGACCAGATTCAGATGCGTGAGCCTGGATCCAGGGTGGATACTCACTGGACTTTTTCCACTTTTGTTCACCCCTGCCATTCGCTTATCACGTGCATGTATAAGCTTGCTTCTTATCCCGAAATCGAGCATACAGAAGAACATTTCAAAATCCTTGTTTTTACCTAAGTAATTAAGAGAAAAGTTGCGCTATTTTGATCAAGTCGCGCGGGAAAGCAACTTGATAAAGGTTTGACCAATCAGAGCATCGCATTTGCTGACACATAGTGCTTACAACCCCGCTGAATCTCATTATCTATCTAGGACTCAAGTGAATTGTTTCTTTTTCTCGTTTCTATCACTTTGAGACGAAACTGAATCGCAAACATGGTCACGGAAGAGAAACAGGACTTTCAACTGGTCGCCAAAGTTGATCGTCGCGTACTTGATCTCGCACAAAACCACATTGCTTCCGACTTACCCCGGACCAAATCCGACTTCCTGTTAGTCTACACCACGAAGCCCATAGAAGAGATCTTCAAGTTCGGCCTTCGAGGAAGCGACATCCAAGATATTCGCCCCGAGCCCGACGAAGTAGATCCCGCCTTACCAGAGGACTGGGGTTTCACCTCTATGACCCCAGATGGAATCTGCAAATATTGCCAACTTGTCCTACATCCAGATGCACCCTCTCTGGTACAACATCATCCGAATTTGCAGCAGCTTATTAATTGGAGCGATACTTGCATCTGTTGCAAATGGCTAAATATGAGCATTAAGACAGGCTCTCCCAGTATCGTTGCCCTTTATGAGCAGGAAGATCTCGACTTGCGCGACGAGAACAGTACCGATCGTCCTCTTACTGTCGAGTTGATCGATCATGAGAAATTCACTCGCGCTTTCTGTTGGGTTGGAGACAGAGGTTATTATCGGAATTGCGGTGCAGCGCTGACCATCTCGACACCGTCTCGTCTTGGTAAGAATTTTCAAAGCTGGAAGGATGTATCTAATGCGCAACAGGCGATCTCAGTTTACGGCGCTTTTGGATAAATCCCGACGAGTTTGATGAGTCGAATCCTCGTCAACGGCAAGACTTGATCAAGAACTGGATGAGCGAATGTGATGACCATGAAATTTGTAAAGCGTCGCTACCAAACACCCGAGCAGCGCTCCTCCCGACTCGAGTCCTCGACTTGACAGGTAGTTTAGACCTGCCCCAGTCTGGAAATGATATTGTGGTCAAATTACGAGAGACAAACAAGAATGAAACTGGCACCTACACTGCGCTTAGCTATTGCTGGGGCAGCGACAGTAAGCAGAATTTCATGACGACGCATACGACATTGGAGGAATACGAAGCAGGAATCTCGTTTTTCTCACTGCCGCTTACTCATCGCGAAGCCATCCTTACCACATTACACCTAGGCATCCGATACGTCTGGATCGATTCACTCTGCATCATTCAAGATTCACATGAGGATTGGCAGATTGAATCTGCCAAGATGGGCTCTGTTTACTCAAACGCCCATCTTACACTTGCAGCAACATCATCAGCCTCACCAGACGAGGGGCTCCATACGCCATTCACAGGAGCCAGGACGGTCTATATACACGGAGAACCCACCTACATTCGTTTCGAGTCTCATCTCACCATTGATGCATCTTCCGAGCCTCTCAACACTCGAGGGTGGACCTTACAAGAAGCCGTCCTCCCATCGAGACTCCTCTGTTTCGGTAAAGAGCAATGGCTTTGGAAATGTCCAAGTCGGTACGCCACTGAAGATGGGCTAATTGACGGTCCTAGATATGTCGACAATGGTCTTCCACAGTGGCCTGCTTTGACCCACGAGGGACCGGGTGAGGATGGCAAGAATTATCTGAGGAATTGGTATCAGTTGATCATCAATTACTCGAAACGCGATTTGACATACGAAAGCGACAAGAAAAATGCTATTGCTGGTTTGGTGGACATGTTTCAGAAGCAAACCGGGTATACGTACTTGGCAGGTTTATGGCAAGAGGATTTAGCAGTTGGGCTGACTTGGGAAGCTACTACGAAGGGGGTTATTCGACATCACTCAAATGCGCCTTCGTGGTCCTGGCTTTCAGTGACAGGGCCCATCAAAGGATTGGAATACAAGACTCCTCCGACTCCAATGATCGAATTGATTGAGGTTAACCGAGCCTCGAACATCAGCTTGAAGGTCAAGGGCAAAGTTCTTTGGGCAACTCTGGGTCAACGTTCCGTCACTCAGGAATCTCGACATTACATACTCGCCGAGCCAAATAGTAGCGATGTTCTCGGGGAGGCATTTCTGGACACTCGACTTTCCGATGACATTGAGATGACGGAGATTTTGTGTCTTTTCGTCCTCGAATCCGCCGGGGATAAAGAGTATTCCGTCCTCATCTTGACTGCGAGGGGAAAGGAGTATCAAAGAGTGGGCATTGGAATTTTGTGGAAAAAGAGCAAATCCTACGACGATCCTAACGTAGGGTCTGAGGTGTTGGAGAGAGCTCACGAGGATACTGTCACGCTAGTATAGTTTGTGGAGCAAAGGCAAAAAGATTGTATAATAGTGGGTTCTAACCACCGAAGTTGGACGAACAGGGAATCGAACCCTGGACCACTCCCAAATTTGATCTCGGAGAGAACATGCTAAGGGAGTATTATACCACTAAACCATTCGCCCTGGACTGATTTTGGATGTCGATCCTAACGCAATTGTGGTACAGAATGCTCAGTAAAACACTCCCTAGCAACGTTCGCCCCAAGAGTTTGTTGAAGACGGCTGGCGTATCTACGGTCTGTGCACAACTTGCATCAAAGACACTGACACTCAAGGGAGAATCCGATTGGTCCACTGCATTTACTTCTTATCAAAACAGCTACCCTGTACTCACATTGTAGTTTCTAAGATAAAACTAACAATCACATAAACGCATTAACCTAAATAGTAGTGCAGTATTGACATTGTCAGCGTTAGATATGTGGAGATAAAAATCTTATCTGGGTTTGAGTCTGTTATTTTCAAAATGCTGCAAAGTAAAAACACTGGGGAGAAAAAGTCCCGGAAAAGCTTGCACTTAACACCATCACTATCAACACATTGACACAATAACTGTTGGCTTCGACTTCCTACATACACTTGGAGGGCGAGACCTGCGAATACGGGCAGCGATATAGGGTGAAGGGGGACCAAAGATTAATCGATTGATTCCTCTTATGATGGTTGATGGTTGAGCTTGTTGAATTAGTAGTTGAAGCTGCAAGGGGGGAGACATAGCCTGCTGCCTGAGTACGGCGCTACCAATCCAGTAAATTGAAAGTCTTTCCCCACTATAAACCTCTGATCTTATAGGAAGAATACGCGCCTTGCCAGCCCAGTATATGTACCCCACTCGCTAAATCATTCTTAGCGGGGTAGTTGATCCAAATTTCCCTCCTACACTACCACTTCTTTTATCAAGCTCATTTTACCACTATTTCACAGTTCAGTACCACAAAATGTCTACTCCTGTGGAAGCAGATACAAACATCCTGCCACAAGATGCAGTGGAATCCGTTAGCCGCCCAACGCATCGTTTGGAAGGGATAAAGGTCGGAGACAACAGCGTGCAGCTCTTGGTATCGACAAAAGACCATCTCTACGACGCAAAAGACGTCGGGGCTGCAGACAACTCTTATCAGGTTATCGGCTCTTGGGAGGACAGCTCAGTTCAGGAATTGACCAAGATCTTGAATCAGCGCCAGGTTATCACAACTCGACAAGCATCTGGCCATTCTAGCGCGTCACGCTTTGCAGCAACCCATGGAGCAGGGCAACCCCTTAATGGAACTCGTCAGGAATAAGGGCAATGAGCTCTAAAGGGGATGATGCAAATTGACTATCTTATTGAGCGCCTATCTTCTCCGCTCAGGCAGATCTCCTCTACTGCGCTCTCGTTGCGTGCATATTGCTGCTGATTTTGGGATCTTAAAATCTCGTTGAGACTCGTCTCTGAAACCGACCCGAAAAACTGAAAGCCTCCGTTACCGGCCCTAGCTCCCTTGATTTTGAATAGGTCTCCCAAAGTGGACACGCATATCTGTTTCCCGTCATTCCCGACCTGAATGTCTTCCACAACGTGGACCCTGCCTGACGATGCCCATTCCGATGCCCGATCGCAAACACTTAGGCATTGCCTTGTGCTTTCCAACTCATTCTGAAGCATCTCGCGATTTACTTCAGGATTAATGTCTGAATCCTGAGATTGCAACGAAGATTTAAGCCGGAGGTTTTCTTCGGTATCTTCACGGTGTGATTCAAGCCGATCAATGGTGTTTGAGAGATTGAAGCTGCATGTTTTGAGAGTAGAAAGCGTTAGGGAATCAGCGACAGTCACGCTCTGGGTAGAGATAGATAATGCCGCGCCGTGCGAAGTATTCTCACCGGGAACGGGTTGGAACTCCATGCCGTTAATCTCTTCCAGGACATGCCTCAAAAAAGCAAGACACCGTTCAGTACTTTCTCTCTCGTTCTCGAATCTTTGTAAATTGGTCCTGGTCTCATGATTGTCGGTTGTTGTGCCTCGCGTCATCATATCGTTCAATTTTGTGTCAATATCCTTGAGATGCTTTTCCAAATCAAGCTTTGTGTCACATATTAGGCCCTTGTAATCATTTAGCACCTCCAGAGTAACTTTGGAGGAACGCCTACAAACGAGTCAGAGAAAGTCGCAGAGAGGATAAGTAACTGACAGGTTGGCATCAGCTAACGCTATGGTGATGGTAGCTTTGTACCCAGCCAAAAGCTCCTTGAAGGAGACTATATCTCCGTTCATGTACATCAACTTGGCCCAGTCTCTAAAGCTTGTTCTTGCCTTGTCCCGGGAGCGCTTGCTGTTCTGCTCGACGAGGGCATGGAAATCTTTGCATGCCTGTCGGCATTGGACGAGGGGAAATTTGAGCGGTAGAAACGCTCTGTCATCGGTGCGTACATGATCCTGGAGCGACAGAAGAACTGTCTCAAGAGATTTGAGCTCACGAACGAGATCAGAAACTGCAGTTTGGTGATTACGAAAACTCTGGATCGTTTCGTAGAGTAGTTTGCTTGATTGCAAAGTTGCCGTGACGACGGCAATCACTCCTGAGGCGACGCTCAACGGATCTCCCATGTCAAAATGGTTCTTACGTAACAGAGACAGAGCTAGTATTCCATGACTCTGTAAATAGACTGTATGGGAAACTGGAATCAAATCGAGCTTATATCGTGGTTCTGATCCTTGGTTAGGCACGAATTGTGAAGTTATGCGGGGTAGATAAATCACGCGAATTCTGTAAACCCCACAAATCTCGGTCAGTAAGCCAAACAGGATCAGGTTTTGATGTTTCTCTACATGTTCGAACCCTACGATATCGATATTCAGATTCCACGGTATGAGACACAAAAAGGTAAGCCCGTCTGTTTTATAACGTAAAAATACGAATCTCATATTGTTCCAGGAAAATATGTCCCATAGCAGTTGCACCGGCAAGGCTCTTGAGGCGTTACCTTTTCGTCTATATAGACCCGTTTTTGTCGCCTGTTTGTTCTGTTTTTCTCCGAGTGTCTAGGACTTGTGAGGTCTATCAAAGTGTATTCAATTTAGAATTTATACAGCGTTGTACTAGTTGTATCGCTGTTGATAGACTTCTGTATTACAGCTCTTCATCCGCCCGAATGGATCGTCGAGGACATGCCAATACTCAAGCAAGGAGCCAATTGACCCCATTGCTTTTGTTTCTAGTCGCGACGGTTACCCTCAACTCACGGCCCCACCAGGGCACATTCAAGTGGTCAAGAATGGCAGTGAGGAGGGATCTACAGCGAGTGGTTACTACCATACTACCAACGCCTGGCACAGTGGGTGTATTTTTATTGCTTTTCTGTCTGTGAAAATGATTTAATGGACCACTTATTAGGTATCAACGCGAGATGTTATGCCGTCCACGAACACTTGTATACAGGCGTTAGAGTTATGATTGTTAAAAGAAAGTGTAAATTTGTTGTCAAATATTTAATGTAAGCGCGGTCAATTTAGGCGCCAAAGTGGATGTACGGGATCCAAAAGGTGTTGACACTGGATTCCGGGGTTTGCCCTTCGTCTTCTTCTACCAGGACGATGTCCCTCTTACCTCCCTTCCGGAAACTGTCATCACGCAATTTCCGGACCGCCCGATGAAGGCCATGGCTGACAGCTTCGTCCGTCATGCCCTCGTCACATAAAGTCTGGTACAGCACAGCAGCCACATCGACACAATGCGGGTCGGAAACTTCCCACAGTGTCCCGACAACATGCCGGAAACCAGCCAATTGAAAAGCACTGACTAGATGGATAGCTTCGTCTAACAGACCTGATCCTTTGTTGCTTCCAGTGGAGCAGGCTGACAAGTATGCGAGGAAGGCTGGGCTCTCTTGGAGCCAGCTCTCACGAAGGTCGCCTACGGTCAGAGGATCTGTTTCCCAATCATCCAGGATAAGGCGACTTTGGGAAGGATCTGTTCTGGACTCCCCGTGTCCGGCAAAGTGGAGGATCTTGCATTTCTTCAAATGTTTCAGAATGTCGGCTTTACGTCGGGGAGGTGTTATCGCGTTCAAGTTGAGCAATGGACATAGCGCCCCGACCTCATCAATCTCTGTCCTGGCATTCGGAAGGGACATCTGACCTTTTGTTTCCTCCATTGCGACGAGAATTGCATCGTTCTGCTTTCCTTGCTCATCTGTTATCTTCACCCGTTGCTGGCGAACATGTTGCAGCGCCTTAATGGATGAGGCATATGAGGAGATCACCCTATCAAGAACTGTCTCCTCTGAGCCTGGTGTGGCGTAAATGCCCGCCGCATGAAGAGGTAACTGACTCAGAAGACCTGTAGGAACCCACCAGACATGCGGCCACTGCCCGTCACTCCCAGGTTCAGCGAAGCCAAGTGCGTCAAGACAAGGTTTGCAAAGACTTGTCCAGAGCCATGCGAGAAAACGCCAAGGATCGTGCTTGGAGCCGCTTATGTTCATGATGTCTTCAAATTTGAAGGCTGGAATTTCCAGAAGTCGGATCGAGTGGTTCTCCACAAGGATTGCATCACATCGGTACGAACTGACGTTGATTACCACTATAGGACCGGACTCCGCTGCCGCCATAAGACTCTCTGTCGGTGGCGGTTGCAGGAAGTTACTGAATCCGTCCTGGGCGCGGATCTGTTCAATGACTTCATCGAACTCTCGACTAGCTTCATGCCGTCGATTGATCGTTGATAGTTCGGCCATTGAACCGCTATTTGGTAAGGGTGAATCAAGTTCTTCCCGAAGTGCCTCGAATCTGTCAGCCAACAAAGCGTTTGTCTTTCTCAGCTGCGAAATGTCGCCGCGGGTATCAATCAAGAGACCAGCGATAACACCACGACCTAGTTCGAGGATGGACAAGACCTCCGATGCGGGCTTTCCTGCATTGAAAGCCATCGCTGCAGCATCGGTCGCCAGGCCAGAAGTGGGACTAAGCATTTCCTGCATGTCAGACTGTTTCAGAGACCGCGGGCTGAGATTTGGTAACAGCAGGATTGCCTCCCGCAACAATTCGTATGCCTTCTCCCACTCCGCCCTGGATACGTAGATAGCGGCGGCAGGTCTTACTGAGCGGATACGATCGGATGGCAGCGACGACATAGCATGCCAAGATCTGAGATACGCTGAGAGTTGAGCATCTTGGTCTGCTTTCATGCTCGTCTGTTCATACCGGCGCCCTAGCTTATCTCCAAGGTTCCTGAGATACATAGAGAGGTATATGTGGTCGTGATGAGCTACCTCCACGGCTTTTTGAGCCGCTTCGATTGCCTTCGTTAGGTCGTCCGCTGACCCGGTCCGGTTGTACAGCTCAATAATACGGTTCCCCAAATTCATCAAATAATTAGCAACATTTCTGTCCTCATGTGCTGCTTCTACAGCCTTTTCAGCCTCCTTAATGGAGCGAATCAAATCATCCATCAATTTTGTCTGTTGATACCGCTCGCTTAGCCTATTTCCAAGATTACTCAAAGATAGAGCTAGATGGGCATGATCAGATGCTTCGACGGCTTGCTCAGATACTGTAATTGCCCTTGCTAGGTCATCAAGTGACCCTGTACTCTTATGCTGTCGTGCCAACAGGATGCCAAGGTTGCTTAGCTTTCCAGCAAAGGTTATATCACCATCGCTTGTTGTTCCGACGGCCCTCTCGGCCGCTTCGATTGCTCTCATGAGATCGTCCGCTGACCCAATCAGCTCATGGCGCCGACCTAAACAGCTTGCAAGATTACTCAATAATGAAGCAAGATTTGGATGGCCGATGGGTACAGACTCCACTGCTCTCTGAATTGCTTCGATTGCTTTTGTTAGGTCATCCACTGACCCCGTCTGCTCGAATCGCCTAGAAAGCGCTTGGCTGAGAGTGCAGAGGCAGATAGCAAGAGCAAAGTCATCAAGACCTGTCACCTTGACGGCTTTTTGACTGGCCTCGATCGCTCTGGCAAGGCTGTCTTGGTCAGACTTGCGGCTAAGTAACTTTGCAAGGTTGTTATTGACAAGAGCGAAGTCTGTATCGTTGTCCGCTGTCATTGTAATGGCTCGTTCTGTCACTTCAATTGCTCTTTTCAGGTCATCTGTTGAGCCTCTGTGTTCGGAACGAATGCCTAAGCAGTTTCCAAGGTTGCCCAGATACTTTACAAGGCTTTTGTGATCAGCTTCAGGTGTGCTGTCGATGGCTCCTTGAATCACTTCGATGGCTCTTTCCATGTCATCTATAGAACCTGTCGCCTCAAAACGAGCGCCAAGCAAGGCGCCAAGATTGCTCAAATATCCAGGGAGTTGTGGGTCCCTGCTAGGGAACGTTTTGACGGCTCTGTCAAGCATCGCAATTGCACTTGATAGGTCATCGATCCGTCCCGTTTCTCTGTATCTTGCGCCGAGACTGTTTCCAAGATTGTGCAGTCTTAAAGCAAGCTCTGGATCATCACAGGGGGTGGCTTTGATAGCCTTTCTAGCTACTTCGATTGCTTTTGTTAAGTCATCCAGTGATCCTGTGATATCGTATCGATTGCTAAGCCAGACACCAAGGTTACTTAAGCAGTTAGCAAGGTGAGGGTGATTATCGGGCATCGTTTCGATGACATGCTGAGTTGCTTCGATGGCTCTAGTTAGGTCCTCAATGGAACTCTCTTTCTTATATCGTTCGGTTGGGCTGATCATTTGCGAAACAGCATTCTCGGACTCGTGGATCATCGTTCTTCTGCCTTCGCCGACGGCCGAATTTGTTTCTGGTAAGAGCGCTCTATTGGCATCATCGTACACTTCAACCTTGACCTGGTATACCACGTTTACCCAGCCGGGGTATCTTGCGCGCGGAAACACACCGACCTTAACACAAGAGCCGCTTGAGATCGACTCCAGCCACCCTTGCGCTTCGCTTGCATCCGATTGATCTCCTTCAAATGGCGTGTTCAACCTCCATTCCAGGACGTGGCACTTCGTCGCAGTTGATGCGCGGACATTTCTCTGAATCTCACATAGATATAACTCATGCGAGGGCTGAAGGGGATCTGAGCTTTCCGGAACGATACCAAGGCTAAACCATGTATGTGAGTTTTCATAGGGCTGGTCGGTCTTGAACTCAGGGTTGCACCAGCCTAGTAGCAGTCAGTAATGAGCTTCAATAGAGGACAAATAAAGCTTCAAACCTTGATCGTGAGACCATATCTTGATGACGAGGCGGCGCAATGGATGAGGCCCCAAATTGAATGAGAGATACGGTTCTCGAGGACTCGACTCGGCGACTCGAATCTCGTCACTCCTAATAAAGGCTCGAGGTTTGTCGAACCTTTCTGCCATACTGTGATTGAAGATTTCAGCCATTGGTAGAAACCTCGGAATACAAGAGCAAGCTTTATTTGGGGTAATTTCAACCATTCATAGGTTTAGCTATAAGGTCGGTGTTGCATTGAACTGTTTATATGAAGCGAAGACAATGGAGGGGGAATAATGATTAGTGCATTAGCAATTGCTCTTACACCTTGGACTGTAGCACAGCCTGCTGGCGACTTGTTCCAGCTGGGGCGGTGCAGCCATTATAGTGTACTCTTCAACCTCATTAGGAAGGTCGCTGACAACACATCAAAAACATGGGTGTAATATTTTACATAGCCACTCACAAGGGCCCCCAAAAGGCCATACAAAAGACAACAGTAGCCAGCAATCATTTTCCACAATTTCAATCTGGCGAGGGTCTTTTCTGCATCAGAGAATGGCACTGCGAGTAGAACAAAGGATGGAAGAGCTTGGTTTGACATGCGAGAAAAACGTGCCGAATCTATGAAGAACCAAATCGACCCGATTGCATCTCTCCAGAAATTGTTTAAATTAGTAGACATTAAGCAAAAGCCGAATTGAAAGTGGAACAAACCTTGAAAACTGGCTTGTTAGCCGAAGGAATGTGGCGGTAGGGGACCATGGGCTTCGCCACCCCATTAAATCCAATTTTAGGTGCAGGTGATAGCGATAGGAGTGTCAAAAAATGGACAAGGAACATCATAGTCCCACTAGGTATGTTTTACTTCATATCACCTATATGACGCTCTGTGAGAGACGAAACAGTTCATAGGGGTGAAGAAAGCTTAGACCAAAATCTCAGTACAGTATTCGGGATGCCTCATCCCCTCTCAAGAATTGAACAATCTTTCCCAGAGCCTGCTTGTCTCCCTCCATCATTTCAGCCAACTCCTCATCTACCCAATCCTTTGTAGTTCCGCCCTCAAAATCAATTAACCAAGCATCATCCTTCTCGTCGATAACAATATTGCTAGGCTTTCCATCGCCCCAGACAATTCCGTGTTCATGCAGGCGCTCAACAGTTTGAGAAATCTGCATCATCCATTTTTGACCTTTTTCTGGTGTGACATCAACATCTTCAAGTCTATGTCCGGGAATCCACTCTCGAACATAGCCAAGGATCTGCTTAGTATCTCCGTGGTGGATATATCCGAGAAGCCGAGGAACCTGGATCATGGTCGGTTCTGGGAATGCGTTGACGATTTCGTTCATACATAGAAGCTCTCGCCCTTGACCGCTGTCGTACAGCCCAGCGCCACAGGCCTTGCAGAACATCTCCCGCCCACCGACCTCTACGACAGCAGAGACACTGTTCGCACCGTGACTAAGAAGGTCGGTTATATTGATCTCGTCGGGAGTGAAACGAGGCAAATACTCGCGAAGTTTCAATCCTTTTTCAAAATCCTCGTCAACAGTAGGTTCAGCGCTGTACCCTTCACCGGCAGCGATTAGTATCAGCGAAGCGATCTGAAAAGGAGCATCTAGTCGGAAATATAGAACGTGAGGAAACAGCAGTGGATGAAGTGAGTCGTCTTCCTGGATAGCGGAGTTTGGGCCTCCGAAAAGTGGTCTTCCGACGTCAAGAATAACAACAAGAACCTCTTCTACAAGCTTTTCATGCTTGTCGTAGTCCCCGGTCATAGACTGATCTATCATATCGACCAGGTGATCTTGTAGAGGACGCTCTCCGGGGCCCAGGTGTTGAGTATCCTTCGTTGATGAGCCATTGCTGGGGAAGATGGAGACGCAGATTTGCTTGTCATTAAATTTGAACCGCATCTCTGCACCGTCCCCATCACCACCGCGAAGCTGGTAGACTGCGATGTCGTCCAAGGCTTCTGGTCCTGATGGATTGCTCATTTTGAAACCAGTTGTGATTTGTGCGTCAAGATGGGAGCCAGGAGATAACGGACCACAGCCTGCGACTATCAACGCGTTGTTTTGGTCGCATAAATAACAAGTCTCAAAGATTCGGTCACTGAACAGAGTTAGATTGGTAACTGATGTTTCACGGCTAGGCAGCAAGATTGCATGGCGGTCTGCGTTACGTGTCTTGACACTTTTGTATAACTAGCACGGCGGGTCACTTCGCTACACAGAGCTGATCCTTTTATACTGCTGTTTCACCAACCAAAATAGTACTCGAGATAGTCCTACAGGAACGAGGGTACAAAAACGAGGACGATATGTAAACAAGGGAGTGGAGAATTTGCTGAATACAAGGAGACCTCTTACTCGTTGGTTCAATAAATCATAACCACATCCAAATTGCCAGTGTCTTTAGCGTTGGCGTTCCTGGATTTGGTACCCTTCCCTGGCCAATCCGCTAGTTCGAACATTTACACATTATTGCAGCTGCATACCAGTTAGATAGTTGCAGAAAGCCACAAAAGACAGACTAGCGAACCTAGTCCGGGTACCTGCCTACGTCACAATCGCTCAAGCAGCTTCGCTTCCCACTGCTTTATTCGGACTGGTTGGAAGGCATGGCGTAGGGCTGAATGTCTAGACGTGCCTGAGGCGTTTGGATTCCTTAAACGTAGTTCTTATACCTTCCAGAGCGTCGAGAGCGCCACTACCTGGTCTAGATTTCGCTCGATCCGACAGGTCTGGAAGCGCCATGGAGCAAAGTAAGCCCGAAGATATATGGCGAAGATGCAGCAACCATGCTTATATAGAGTCTATATTTGCCCATCTTCATATTCATTTTTCAGCGTCAAGATCAACGCATACAAGCCCTGAATTCTATCATCATGAAATACGTTGTTTTTCTTCAGTTGCTCTCATTTGTGCTTTTATCACATGCTGCGCAAACTACCCTTACGGAAGCCTGCGCAGGACTGAAAAATCTATCTTCTTGCAAATACAAGTTTTCTGTTCCTACCGGCTTTACCGTCAAGACAAAGGAAGTTTCAGAGAAAACGGTATGTATTTATAAAAACATGTGAGACTATTTACTGATCCCAATACTGCTCTTAGTTGAACAAATGCAAAACAAAGAAGAAAGAGACAAAACCCTGCCCAACCAAAAAGCAGCCTTCCAAGACATGCGACACAATGACCTGTGTTCCCGGTTAGTTCACTATCTCACCCCGACTGTTGATAATATCTCATGAAGAACAGGCTACGACACCACAAAGAAACGCGTTCCTACTGGACTCAAAGTCACGACTAAGGAAGTGGACCTCTGCGAAACCGTACGCAAACTTCTGGGCCAGTCTCAAGGCGACAACTTTATCAAGTCTTCTGATGCTATTTGCAAATGTTTTCCTCGCCTTGGTCAGCTGGGTGCAACTCCACAATTCAAGTCCCTTTCACAGGGTGTCATATCGCAGTCGAATGGCAAAGTAGCCGATGAGCTTCTCAGTATAAAAACAGTATGTTTACTCCAATTTTAGTCTCTAGTTTTGCTAATGTGTAATGCCAGTGCTTGGAGAATGGGGGGGTTAGTCTTGAAGACGACCGTTCTGAAATTCAAGGTTCGATCCAGTCAGGAAATGGCGTTTCAGATAACCAAGCATTTGAGGTATAAAGGCCCACCCATGACTATTCTATTCTACACTAACAGTTCTATTAGATGGATGAAACAACACACGCAAAGTTCATTGCCGGCATCAAGTCGTGTCAAAAAGGGGCCTGCAACTTAACACTGATTACCGAAACAATGCATAATGTTTTCCGTATGAGTCTTGAGGCCCGCGGCAGTCTTGGAGGACCCCTGAGCAGCTGGCAATCTATGTTAACCTACATCAAATCTGTCTCAACAGAGTTGAATGATTTGTTGCCAAAGTTCATGTCATATGTGGCTTCTGCACAAGTCCAATTCGACGCGATCAATGACATGTGTACCGAGCTTGAAAGTTGCGAAGGGCCTCATGTATCAGAGTTTCTGCAAAAAGGTGACTATCCTAACTTGCGACATTTGACGATATTAGAAGTCTAACTTCTCCCCAGTGGAAAGCAACATCGCTGCAACAAAATATCTTGGAACACTCCAGTTTCCATCCAATCTGGCCAGCAGTCTTGAAAACATCTTGAAACGAATACAAGAGGCCTCGAAACAACCCGAGACTCTCGAAGACGACGCCGTCGTGGTTTTGTTCAAAAACAATAAAATTAAAACGACTAAGGACCTTTTCCAAATTCTTCCCATGATCAAGAACCTCAAACCAATATCAAACGATATCAAGACTCGACTGGATCCGATTCAGGAGTTCTTGCCCAACAACCAAACTTTTGCTATCTCGACAGTCACAGAGCAACAACGGTTGCTGTCGATACCATTCAAAGACATTGAGGAAGAGATTGGTATTGACCACACCGAGTTAATCGACAAGCTGTCCGCACTGCGAGAGTTGATCTCGAAGAATGATGATCAATATCACTTGGGTCGATTCATCAGTAATCTTGGCTCTCTAATGGGACAATTCAATAGCCTCTCTACAATGATCGGGAAGTTTACTATCGAGACAAAGGTCGTCAATTACAAACTGTGGAGCAAGCTTCCAGCAATGGCGATGCCATGCTCGAGACAGAAGACCAAGACATATAAGGATTCTGGATTCAATGAGGCATTTTCATATTCTGAGTATTTTAAGTGCATGGTTGATGGGGCGATCGCAGCTTTCCCTGATCGCCAGATGGGATACGTACGCATTACTTCTTAGTCTACTCGCTGTAAATCAAGTCGACCATCTTGTTCTGTCTAGCCTACAACAAAAGTCTGTTCATCAAGTAATTACTCAGCTACATGAAATGGTGTAGTACGAACCTGGGCCTCACACGAACTGTTAGACCCTTGCGTTGACGTTTTAAATAGCCACCCACGAGGGCGCCTACTAACAGCAGAGCGTAATCTAGGACCATCTGGTCGTGCAATCTAGCCAAAAGACCTAAGACTCGCGTTGCATGCTCAGCCTTAGCATTCTCACATTAACGGATTTCGCTTTTCCATCTTCGTTCATTTCGAACACCCAGTCATCCAATGTCCTGGCTCCATATGTCGGTGCCCCTAGCGAGGTCCACTGCATCAAACCTGGGTCCTGTACCTCATTCACCGTGCCCGTAGCATTGAAGAAGGTCGCCCGAAAGCCCAATCGTGATTCATACGTACCCTCTCCGTCCTCTTTGTTTCGTATAGTCTTCAGATTAGTGGGGAAGAGACGAGCAGACCGTCCAGCGCCATAGATTTGAAGAAACGGGCTGCTTGGTCCAATGACCTCGACGCCTTGTGAAGAAAGATGTCTCACCACCAGGCCTGTGACAGCTTGGTCAACCTCGATCACCACGGAACTATTCGTTGTTTCATCCGTAAAACGCCCGGCAAAGTTGTCTTGCGCCTCGATCCGAGCCTGCGTCTCAGCCATTGGAAGAAACTCTTTGCCTACGGCATTCATCAATGTCTCTCTGACAAGTGCAGAATTGGAACCGATCGGTCCAGCAGAGAAGACGACGGCTCCAATATCATGCTCGGGCGATAATATGAGTGCTGAGCGGTAGCCGCCCGTGTCGCCTTGCTTCGTGTAAAGCTGCGTCAGACGTCCATCGATCATCAGATGTCGGATCTCCCACGGTGCCCCAACCGCTGATCCGAGAACGCCAGTCTGGCTCATCGGCTGGAGCCATCTTCGGGTCTGGGCTGGCGTCATGGTTCTTGATCCCAAGATGGCGCGCCCAGCTTTGACCATATCTGCTGTCGATGAGTACAAGGAACCGGCGGGACTGATCGGCCCCATATCCCAGTCCCAGCCGACGATAGATTCATTGCCTGGTATTACGCCTCCAACATTAGGCTTTCTTGAGAAGGTACTGGATGTCATGTTGAGAGCCGAGAGAATGTTGTTGGTGATGGCTTCGCTGACGGGTTTACCAGTGATGGCTTCCTGTGCGAAGCCGAGAAGTGCATAGGCGACGTTTGTGTAGGCTGGGGAATGTCCTGTTGGAAAGACCGGGTGCTGCTTCAGAAGTTGCGATATCATTTCTGTATTTGTTAGTCCACGATTTTCGACGGGATATCTTGTTAGACGTACCGCTACGGCTGCATGTGCGAAGCAGGCCTGTGACTCCACATCGGGGAATCTCGTCCTCATTGAGAGGAGGCAACCCGAGTGCCACGGCCTTTTCAGGCAATAATCCGACCGACATGTCGGTTTGAGCGGCTAAAAGGGGTCAATAGTTGATTTCAATAGGGTGATTGCGACTCACGATCGCGTGGGATACCAGCTAAGTGGCTAGCAAGCTGCCCAAGTGTGACCTCGCCCCAACGGACTTGATCGATGTCATCGTACACTACTCCAGTTACTGAAGTGTTACAAACGGTGGCAAGCTCAGGGACATATTTTGTAATGGGGTCGTTGAAATATTCATCTCCCACTTCGACAAGGAATGACCAGACACTGAAGACCTTCGATACACTCGCAAGGCGGAAGACGGAGTCTTTGTTGACTTCAGGTACCCCGACATCGTATTGCGGAGTGAAGTATCTTTCGTACAAAGGATCATTGTCGTCCTTGGAGAAGACAGCAACGGCCCATGCCGTCTCATTGGCTTGGATGATGGCGGAGTTGACGATAGAACCGCGAAAAGCGTTGGCTGCCGAGTGAAGTGATGGACTTCCTCGAAGAGACTTGGGCGCGGGGAATGCCGGGCCGGCAAGACCAGCCTTTGAAGAGACGTGTCTCTGCTCTGCAAGAGGTATGAGAAGGCAGAGGGCGCCGAGGATGGATGGCCCAGGCTTCATGATATGGATTTTAGATTATCACCAGAATTTGTTAAAAGATAAAGAACCGGCACGGTAAGATAAGTGACCAAGAAAGAATGATTAATATGACAGATGAGCTGATTCAAGGTTGTCGGTAGTCTGATGGCCGAAGAAGCATTTTTATATTTGACACATGGATGGGCAAGCTTCTTATAAAACCCCTAAGTACGAGTATAATTGTGGATTTCAGTATGGCATAGCCTCGCTAGAGACGTCTAATCTCATTCGAGTCCTCGCACTCGCCCCACTCTCGCCAGGATGAGACGGCGAAACGATACATTCGTTTTTTACTGACCCTGGGCCAATACCATTTGCAACTTCTTGATGTGTGATTCTTTGTCCAATACACCATGGTCAGCTACTTTCAAATTCTTGCAACGGCTCCAACAAGCTACCGTATATGACTTCTGTTACAAGTTTTAATTCATTTTTAGAATTCGCCATGTCTGGAGACCGTCCGCGTTAACCAGTGTGCCTCTCTCACAACGGTAGCTCCTTCACGAACAAACAAGTAGATTTTGCGTCGAAAGGTTACCTCACTGTACTTATCGACATGCTCAGAAACAACATCGTCGACATATGAGTCTCGGACCCTGTTATCGTCTGTGGGGAGTTCGTTATCCATCAGGGACATCGCTATTGTCACAAGAATACCATGTTCCTTCTCAATGAGGCACTTCCCGATGGCGTACATCGTTGCTGTATCCCACAGCGATTCCCTCGCATTTCCCATCGATCGGATGATTTCTAAAGCTTTCAAGCGTATCTGCAGATGGCGACACTTGATAACCACGAAATGCAGAAGCGGTGCTATGCCCATATCAAACGTGAATTTCGGCCTCGACACGCCCTCGGAAGGCCTGTCCGCCAGGTCAACAATTTGCGCGAACTCTTCCCTGAAGGCATCACTTGCCCTCTCATCTCTTTCTGGCGCAATGTTGACCCATATCCAGCACACAAGGTGCCTTATCAGCAATAGGGAACTACAGTCGGTAGGTTCGTCTGGGTGACGAAAAAGTGCCGTAAAGGCAATCTTCCATGCCGTAAGATCGTGTAACAGCACCTCCCGTTCTTTCCAGGTACCAAACGGCACAAATACAGCATCAGCTCCTAGTCTGTAGGCGTCTAATGACCGCACCAGTCTGATTACTCGACCCATGAGCTCATCCATTTCAAATGCTGCGGCTAATTCGTTCTCAAATTGAAAGTCACACGATCCGTTGGTAGGAAGAGGAAATTCAGCCGTGGAAAAAAAGTGTGGGAAAATGCTGAGATGGCGAAGCATCGCGTACACAGTCCGATCTTGAGCGACGCTCGATCTTGACACAAGGATGCCATATCTGCAATGCGTTATTGCAGCTTCCTTATTTCCAAGAAGAAACTCGATGCAAGTGAAAAGCACTGATGCAACAAGGATGATGCTGTCCTGCAAACGTTTGGTTGCGACGCATTGCATAGCATGGTTATAATGCTTGACCGCTCTTTCATTGTGCAGTCCATTCTTCCAGCCCGGTTCGAAGCCCTCGTAGAGCATACTGATAGCCAGAATACCATGCATCGCCGCCTCTTCGTTCGTCATCAGCTGCATTACGGGACCTGTCCAGAACGTATCACCAAGCTGCCAATTGAGGGCTGGCGCCACCACCCAACGAAAGTAGTCTAAACTTCGAGCATAGTTTTGAGATGGAGCACCGGTAGGAGGCGGTAAGATGGACGGCTTAGCTTGTAGCAAATGCTGCCAGGAATATGAGCCTGGCGGGGGTTCGAGATAGATGCATGATCGGTCTCCGATACGGCAACGCTTGCACGCGGGGCGCGCTTCATCGCACTTGACCCGCCGTTTCCTGACAACATTAACACTCATCTTCATGATCTGCGACAGAGATGGGGCTCACTTACTTGCAGGTCACACATCCAGTTCGTCTCTTCTCTGTGCCTTGGCGGGCCATTATTTCTTGGTTATCTTCCTCGATACGTCACTTTGTCTCGCAATGCTGAAGTTTTAGGTGATGTGAAAGTCGCTAAGGAGGGTAACGGCATGATCCTCTATCTAGTTGATATATCAGATGCTTCTTAGATAAATGCAGGGGCAATCGCGTCGTGGACCTCATGTGGGGCGAATGCGAGCTTAACGCTAACCTTGTAAGGCGGAGATAGTCCAATAAGGTCACAGCTGGATAGTTTACGGATCGGATAGTTACTGCCAAAATCCTTCATGGCGCTAAACTAAAATATTACGGGATAACGGACTTTTGGAAATGACCGAATGTCCAAACCACTATGATGGATCCGACGGACTATTTACTACTTTCCTGTAGCTTATATTCCAAGAAGATTCGCTCTATATAAATCACCCAGGTGACTCGAAACTGACAGGAGAGATATTGCATCAAACACATTATTCACGGACTTGGAGTCCCTTTTTCGTTCCAGAACACCAATAAAAAAACTTTCCCTAAATTCCAACAAGCAATATGTCGACTACTGACAGCAACTTCTTTAAATTTTACACTTTCTTCTTTAAATGGATTGATCCTATTATTGCACTCGGTGGAGCATATCTGAATTTCATTGATCCAATTGGCGCCGTGACCTCAATGGCACCAAACTCAAGATACGACCCTAATCAAGTCTTTCTCTTCCATCAGAGCGGCGGTCTTGCATTGGCTGTTGCTTACCTGTCCGCTGTTATTCCCCGCTATTCGAAAGATATTACGGTTTGGAGGATTTTGCAGTTTTCACTATTACTATCCGACCTGGCAGGCATTAGCGGAGTAGGTTTTGCCCTGGCTCGTCAAGGGAGACTTGGAGGAATCTGGACTTCGGATGATTGGGCTTGTGGTGGGACGTATGTCTTCTTGACTTTAGTGAGATTGCACTTTCTGGTTTGGAGCCAAGGAAACATTGGCATGGGCGATAACAAAACAGTCAAAAAGCAAAGTTAGAGGCATTAAAGACCTATAAATAGAGCGAGGCTCTGTATTGTGGCTGGTGTATCGGTGGGCAGATACAGTGAAGATCAGGCAGATTCGGTATAGCCATCGTTAAGTAGCCAATAGAATCATGTAGGTGGTTTGGAATTGTTGATGCATTATAAATTGTAAGAGTTTCAATTGGGCAAGCCCACGGTGCAAAAGGCGACTGCGCACTGTGATGCTTACCCTGTTGCCTGGAAGGATTCTAACCGATGACAGAATCAATGCCAAGAAGATGCCGATCAATTGATTTGCCTTCTGTTTGAGAACACCGATAGGCCTGGTATAGCCTGTCATCCTTCAAGATGATGCAGATCATCAAGGCAGTGCATCTCCAAGTCTTCCGGGACTACGGGTATAGATATTTAATGCCCCCACCATTGATGGTGATAATGCATCTCATCGCAGCACATTATAATTTATACATTTGAATACACAATTGAGAACAGAACAGCACAATATGGCAATCAACTCAGCGGCAGTCTTCCATCCCGCCAGGGACTTCCTCATCTTTTCAGCAGCCGTTGGCCTCCCCCTCAACTTTGTTCGGTTCTGCATCATGGTCCGACCCGTCGCCTTCTTCACATTCATCCTGCTCCTTTTCTCCGCCATCTTCGGCTTCACCATGAAACGCCTCCACCGTCAAGGCGCACATCTCAAAGCCACCTTCGCCACACCTATCACCGACCCATTAAATTGTCTTATCGCTGATGTATTAATGGGTGTCCTATCGCTCTTGACGCTTGTCTTTACCTGGACAAACAATAGGTGGCAGGATACTGGGGAGACTTTCCTGATAGCTTACTCTTCAACTCCTTTGATGTTCAACATGTTCCTTCATTTTTATCTAGCGCTGGTTGTGCTGTTTAGGACGAGCCAGATGAAGGATATTGTGAAGGAACTCGTGGGGGATTTTGTGTCAAGCCCACCTCAGCCTTGCCCGCATTGCCATGGTCAAGTGGAATCACACAGTGATCATGATGAGGAGCAGGCGCTGTTGACCCCCTCCGCTGATGGTCATGAGCATGTGCATGAGGGAGGGGCTGGTTCTTCAACTGTCTGGAGCCGATAAACACATGTCCACTCACAATATTATCTTGTTTCTAAATATTACCCTTTACTATATGAAGTTTATATCTGGCTTAGGGAAATTCTTACTCTTTATTGCTAGTGATGATAATGTGTGGTAAAAGGATGGCTTTGTGTTTTTTTCATAAGAGAAGATTGTTCGTCAATTCTTCGTCTATAGATACCTGACACATTCCGGGACCTCAGATGGAATTAGACCTTTGGGTTGACGTCTTCAATAGCCACCCATAGAGACGCCCTCCGACAGTAGAACGCACATCTCTGTCAATATGTTCATCGTCGTCAGGTTTTAGATTATCAATCCATTCGTGTTCACAAATTTCTCTTTCCGCAACAGGGAATCCATCTTGTCCACGAAGCCAAGTAAAGATATTCCTGGTGATCATTTCAGAGGTTTGGCTATTCGATTCATAGTCGTCGTAATCCACCTCAATCTCGCCACTGCGGTTGAAGGGCTGTTCAGACTTCGGTCTAACCGCGACAGATGGAACTTCTGGTCCTTGCTTGGCTTCTGTACCGTCTTTGCAGCGCCAGACTATTCCGGATCATTTCAGACTATGATCTTTTCCACATGACGACGGTTCGTGAACTTGAAGGTTGGTTTCGTCTAAGGCGCAAATCTGAATGGTCATTAGGGAAATAATGCCGGGAAGTTATAGTCCATGTCATGGCGGATAAATAAAAGACGAAATTAATGGGCTCGTGAAATTGAAGTCATACCTGGCGTCAGGAGAGATATTGGTACTTGGCCAAAGGTCATCAACGTGCCTGTCCAGCAGCTGCGCCAAGGTCGGTCTTCCACCAACCGGTTCGGTCCTCATGAGGTGTCTTGTCAGAGGTCCCTATCATGAACGCACGGATCCATGAAAAACCCATGTCATCCATCAGAAGAAGATCAGATCAGGCTCGTGAAGGTATTTGCACTTTCCACAGCACATTGTAGCTTCTCCACCCACATATGACCTTTCTTTTTGCCTTGCCCTACACATAAGGCTTAGGCACGTTATAGAATACCTTCCTTGCTTCCATCCAGCTTTTTTCTCTTTCTGTCACCCACAACAAGAACATCATTTCCAGATTGGCAGTGCAATCGCCTCCTCCAAGCTCTACCCACGGCTTATCAGTCGAGCGAATCTTATGTGTGCTGAAACCCTTGGGAATTAAGACAGCTGCTACAGCATCAATTCGTGTCTTGTCAAGACCAATGATACAGGTTCAGGCACCTAGTCTCCCAAGAGTACTTCCTGCACCAGAGCACCGGCGACTAAAAGGTCCATCATTCTGACATATGCAATGGCGAGCCCTCTAGTAACAATTCCAGGCGGTGTGACCGCTACAACGAGGAGAGCAGAGTCTGCTTCTATCTCGTCAAAATTATCGCTGCGACTGATCCAGTCTAAAGCAGACGAGACTTCTGTCTCTACTCTTGGCCAGTTTTCGTTTGTAGTGAGAACGAGCTGGCTGCTTTCATTCAGAGTAGCCTGAGGTTTGAGGACCTCATGTGACTCATTCCGAATCAGAGACCACGGCATCTTTGGTCGGTCCCTTTAATTGAGGCGCAGAAGGCGAATGTACCGAGTCCCTTCTAGGAGGTTAAACTTACCGTCTCGCTGCTCATCAGCCACCATTCCTATATGGAAGCTGATTGAGCCTCGAGCCGTAGGGAAATTAAGGTTGCGCCATACATCCAATGATGGATACCTCCCTTGACGCCGGCACCATTTCGTAATATCAATATCCAAGGCCAGTCCCGATAACTTGAGGACTCGTACGGTTCCCGTGTCAATCACAGAGCTTGATGGGGAATTTCTGTCGCTACTTTCCAACGTGGGCAAAGTGGCAACTGGGTAAAACTGCCCATCGAGTCCTTGATACCATGCCTTGAGGAGGGGAAGCTTGAGGTACTTTGCATAGCTTCGGCGATGACTCCAAGAAAAGAATGGATTGTAGTCTACTCCTCCTGGATGACTGAGCCAGGTCCAGTGAGGCCATCGACCGAGAGTTGATGACGAAGAATTTAAGTCATGCATTAGAGTAAGGTTCATGGATGAGTGCCTCCAGAGCAGGGCTCGAAGGAAGTTCTCATCGCCAATCGGCATAGCGTGGATAAACTCGACTTGGTGTAGTTTCGACAATCGAGCTTGTAACCCCTCGAACGCCCCGAAGCGGTCGTTAGCGAAAGTAAGGTTCCGGTGAGAGTAAAGACTAACACAGGTCTGATATGATTGCTGCAAACTGTGTCGTGGAGTCGCTATTGGTAATGGGAGACAATACTCCGTCCATGCATCAAGAGATTCGAGATCAGAATCAAGCTCGTATGCCTAAGTATGTGGTTGGGCCCAACTTTCCTTCGTCGTCATCTCGCCACAAATGAAAAAGACCTGTTGCTTGCCAAAGAACAATGTTCTTCGGGAAAGCAAATGCTCCTGCATCGTCCAGGCTCGTGTTTCCCAGGGAGATCCTTCCATGAGCAGTGTGAGGCTCATTAACGGGCTAGCTATTTTTAGCCCTGCAGGTAACTGTTCGAGATATTGGTCACATTTCTTGGAGATTTGTAGCTGGGCCCTGGCAATCCTCCAGTGACACCTGACTCGAGTGAAACTAGGGTACAAACACTGCTGGAGTAAATGTGATCCATTTGGGAGATCTATAGGCTTTAATGCCAGGCTCATCCTGAGAAATACACAAGGCGTCAATCCAGATGTATCTCTCGCCTAGACGCTTTGTGAAATCGGTAGCGTCCTCAAAGGTTTGAGGAAGGTTTCCTTCGAGAGGAGCAATTGGTTGTTTGTCCATTGGACATACGTTGTCGGTCAAATGGTTCGACCCGGATTTCAGCGCTTTTTCCTCAAAAGTGCGTGAAGCCGCCCCGCCCCGTACATAGGAGAGAGTGACGAAAGGTACGCAATGCCGCGTTTGCACAATTAAGCGGGACTTGACATCGATCAATCTTAGACACGACCGTGAAAGCCCATGTAAGTCGCAATTCGAAGGTGATTGCTGTTCGTTACAAGAGTGGTGTTTCTCTCGGCATGTTTCTAACCACGCTTTAATTCGTTGGTGGTCTGCGTACTTGGGGTGTACGAACTGAATTCCGCCAAAGGAGATATGACGATCAACTTTCTGATCATTAATTCGTGTTCGGATTCAGCCCAATCCCGACTCCTGGGGCAACCAGAGTTCAATTTGAAGTTTTTGTTCAGCTAATTTCAAATCATCGGTCATTGATTGTTCACCCTGGAGGGTGTGGATGGCCGACTGGCAATGACCAGCGGTAACGGAAACAACAATAAGGGTGGAAGCAGGGTGCACATCCCTGCTAACCCCCCGAAAAGGGAGTGACCGCGCTTCGACCGGGCTAATTACTGGTTAGCTAAGCGCCAGCAAATCCTCCTTCAATTCCGTACGCCAGTTAATCTTAGAACACTGACAGAGCTGAGGTATTGTTGTAGGTAGATGGCGATAAGATAAACATGCCCAATTTCTTCGGATTCTTCCCCTCTTTCTGGATCTCACGTATTGATTCCTACTCCGCGTGTATCTACTGAAACCTGTCTTCGACCGGCCATTCACTTTAGCAAAGCGACGGGCTCATATTAACACCTGAGTAAACAAATACTCAGACATCAAGGGTTGCAAATAGCTTATGAACAGGTGGGAGATTAAAAGGCTAGAATAATAGATGTTACATTGTTATCGGGATATTTCCTTGAAACAGAGAACGAAGTGTAAGATACGAAGTAAACTCTTCCCGTAACATAGGATTATTTGTTTGACTCCCAGCGGTCAATAGCCTTGTACTTCTTGTGAGCAACATGAACCTCGCGCTTTGCAACTCGAGATCGCCTGGTGAGTGTCTTGTTATCGTCATCAATCATGATGCAACCATCAACATCCTTGGTAGAGCAAAGAGGAGTCAACTTCTTAGTTCCCATATCGCAAAACTGCCCATCTGTGCCGATAAAGTCTGGACCCCAAGATGTTTCAGAAGAACAAAGGTCCTCTGCCTTGTGCTGTTTCAGGTTCGAGACGACAAGCTTGTTTTCCATCCAAGGGCGACGTTGGCGGTTGGCGCGTTTTCCGGGAGCACCTGCAAAATGTTAGCTACTTTTCCAGTCTTTTGATAATGTCGTCAACTAACCAGAGATGGGGGCGTCGTCCTCACCCCAAAGAGTGTAATCACAAGCAGCCTTGTTCTCCACGGTGTCCTTGACTTTCTTGCCATACGCGGTGCTATCGAATTTCATGGAAGCACTCTTGGTACCCTCCTTGAGACTCGAATCAAGCCAAGTACACCTTGGGATATACTCCTCCTCCTCATCTTCATCCAAGTACCCGGCCATCTCTTTGTTGGCATACCAAGCTTGACCGCACTCGTATCCGATATCGCCAGTCCAGGCGCCACCGGGAGTCTGGTCGAACTGCTTCACGCTGATCCAGGCAACACAAACTGCATCTCGAGCAACTGAAATACCAACATACTCAGCGCGAGCGCCACCAGAGAATGAGTCAATGACTGAATCAACTACGCCTGCTTGCTCCATGGAGCCTCCGTCGCCCCTGCCCAGATAGTTGTTGTCGAAGTTCCAGGCATAAACAGCCGAGACTTCACCGCCCTGTAATTGAAATTAGTTGGGGCTGAATTTGAGAGGTCTTGCATCGCTTACCGAGCCTTCGTCATCAGTGCCACCACTTCCCGCTTTGATTCTGATGGCGGCGCCCTCATCTGGTTGGCTGGGGATATTACCTTGGATGAAGCTGACGATTCCGAGAACGCCGCTTACGATACCGATAACGTCGACCATCTTGGATGTTGAAGCACTTGGTGTTGTTGTATGTAGAAAGTTGTTGAGATGTGGTGTTCTTGGAACTTTCTGATGCGAAGTGCTTCCCTATATAGATATTTTCCATTTCTTACAATCTTCGAATGTGCTGCAAGGCGATCATCGAGGTTCCAAGAAGAAGATCATCACTGAAAAACGCCTGACCAACATCACTAAGCCTCGCGTTTGCATCGTCACCGAAGTCATGAGAGACAGTTCACGATTAATTATGCAAACTTACGAAGGCCAAGACATCTTCCCGTCCTCGTTACCTGTTTTCAAACAGTTCAGAAGAAGAAGTATTCCGTTGCCTTGGTTTTTTGACTTTTTTAGTGCGTGAATTATCATGCATGTTATGCGGTTGGTTCAGTATGTTGTGAACATACCATGCCAGATAGCCTGGGACTGAGCAGATCCGACAAGCAATAGGAAATGTCCGAACCATGTGATTCTCCACAAGCCGGGGTTGGCTTCTCCTCGTGTTTATTACTTCTCCACAAGATAAAGTCAATATTGAAATTGACAATCCATGCAAGGGTTGAACATCATTTTATTGCCAGGATGAATAGTGGAGGAAGAAACAGATAGAGGTGGTATTGCTACCCTCGACCTCGAAGCAAAACAGTCGTGATACGTGGTGGTAAATAATCGTCAGGCTGATCTCTTCGATCGGTTCCTCCAGCATGGTGGTATCACTATATCTCGACTTCCCTGTGTTCAAAGTAAATCGAACTCACACAGGGACAACGTCATGGTACAGTCACCAAGTTCCTCTCATGATCCAGCCAACATGATTCTAAACCTCACTACCTTCCTTTCACAAACTCAAATTAACCAAGGATCCGTAGGAGCATTAATGAAACATGTTGGTCGGAGGTGTCTTCGAAGCCATAGCAAAAGCTCTTGTAATTGGCCGTCAGCTGTATCTGTTGGTTGAAGTTCGGGGGCCGTGCAGATCAATGGGACCTCATTATGCCGATCTCGTTGGACTGGAGACAGCCCCTTGTCCTAGGGCTCGCATACGGCGGGTCTTTATGCCACTGTCACAGCATGAGAAGAATCCACAATGTGAGGAAGACGGTATTGATAGATATCACCTGCTATGACGTATTCAAGGCTTTGGTAATTCTACGATGGCTTCGTGAGACGTTGATGGAGGTGAGTTTCTTTAATAGAGAATTAGCTACAAATAGACCTCGTCGACGGAATGTCAATCAGAATATCCCCGACAGCAATATTCTCAGTCCTAACATCCCAATTAGTCTTCCTTTTAAGCAATATGAAGTTCTCTATCGCTCTTGTCTCCGTCGTTGTCACGACCGTGTTCGCAGCTCCTCCACTCAATCCCAGACAAAACGACGTCCCAGATTGTGAAGACGGAGGAAGTGCTGAGCATCTCGAAATGTACAAAAACTGTAAGTTGTTGTGAGTCCTTGAGATCTAGGCTAACTGAGTTGAAAAGCGGCCGAGTGTTTAAAAGCGTGTTATCTTAGAGAGCAGGCGGAGAATGATAATCACTTGGGAGTATGCAAGGGTCAATGCAAACCCTATAGCCACATGTCACTGGAGGTCGTATGCCACGGTAGGGCTCCCCGAAACTTCCGCGATGCTTAACACAGGACTGATATGGTTGGTAGCCTCTTAAAAGACTAATTTTGGCTTTTCTCCGGTGAAGAATGAACGTTCGGGTTGTGTCGGAGGAGTAAACTATAGCAGATATTGTTGCAATCAATCATATCATTTGTTTCTTAGTTGTTGCCCCACTTTAGAAGTTGGGACTTGTAGAGTCACATCTAGACTATCTCCCGATTAAATGACCGTCACTGTATAACCCACTTACCTGACTTTATCTCGGCGGTTGTCAAGCTGTCCAAATACTGATACATGTTCAGTTTTATCCGTCGTGGGGCCTGAGCATGACTCGTCTCCACCTGTGCGCTGGTCAACTGTCACTGCGACAAGGATCATCTTGTCGATCAGCCGCCGAATTTGGGGCTGATGTTGTATCCGCGACGCCGATCCTGTTGGCTCTACGTCTAAGCTTAACCTTGGCGCATGTCAATGAGTCCAAGCCGTGTCAAATTGCAATGCCGTGTTGGTTGTACCTTGTCGCTGTAGATTATGACGTATGTAGATAAACTTGGACGGTGAAGGAATGCACCAACATAAAACAGCCCAGTCTTCGAGGTCAATCAATCCCTCTTCTTTTGCACATAGACCACCCTTCCCTACCAACGATGAGCACCTAATCAATGCAGAACATGTTCCTACAACTACCACTCATCACGTTGCTGTTATCTCTCGTCTCGGCACAGAGTATCGGGAGGCAAGTACCATCTACAGACCCCAAGGGAAGAGGGATTGCTGACTTACTACGAAGCCTCAACAACGTTACACTTCGCTTCTTCACTGCCGATCAAGAATGCGAATCAAGCGACACGTTCGGGCCCGCCATTACAACTAGGGACATTCCGACAGAACTGATTTGCTTCAACCTCACCTCCACCTTCTCCAGCAACAAGACATCGGGAATCCAAGAAGCCTTAGCGCCATGGGAATACCCAGACTCAAACATCACCTACCGTCTACAGCAAAATGACTTCGACTCCAGTGCAAACTACACACGGATCCGTTATGAACTTCCCAGTAGAGATGGGGAAGAGGGCGAAAGAGCTTCGTGGACGCTCTGGGTTTATCCTCATCTTAACTGCGCGACTGAAGTAAAGGGCGTTGATAATTATGAGTATCCGTGGTATGAGGTTGATTGTAAAACTGATGAAGAAGGGCAATGTCAGGAGGTCAATTATCCGATTCGGAGTTTTTCTCTTCTTCATTCGGATAGGACCGGGGAGTGTAAGACTTGGGCAAAGTTGGGTGCTGCTACAAAGGCTTGGAGTCCATTGTCGCGCATGTTTTATGCAATAGTGGCGGTGTCTGTCACGTTTATGATTTTGTAGTTGTAATTTGAGATGACATAAAGTATTTATGATTATCAATCGAGCTTTTTCAACTCTGTCTGGAACGTACCGTAATTTACAACAAATATGAAATCATGTTTCTAGCCACGTGATGACTTCTCTGAGAAGGGCGTCATAAGAAGAGGAGCACTTACGTAGAAGAAATGATACAACAAACTTGCCGGGTTTTCAAGGGTAGCACGACCCCTCCTCTGCAGAAAGGAATCATGTGATCAAAGTATTTGCACTTTCAAGACCCGGGGCTGTGCATCAGTTTACTTGCAGATGGTTGGATGCAGATAGTTATGTAATGCTGGCTGCTGCGTTGAAATTCCGACAAGGTATATTATCATTTCCCCTCATTTCATCGACATTCAACCCAAAGATAAGAAATTAAGCTGTTGTTCTTCTTTTTGTCCAATCTACTTCACTATAGCGGACATTAACTTCGGGTTTCATCCTTCACCGTTATTTACCCACTTATATAACTTGTCTTCCCTTGCGGTTGGTCTCGACTTGACTTTTGACACTAGAATCTGGCAGTAGCTGCCTAAAAGCCATGGCGGAGATCCTGGGGATAGCAGCGGGTGCTACACAGCTGCTAGACCTGAGTGCTCGTCTTGTACTCGCATCATCGCACCTCTACACCAACCTTAGGAACGTGCCCGAAGAAATTGAGGCTCTCAAGAAGAATACCCAGGATTTCCACGATCTGCTGTGGATGATCAGCAGCGATTTAGATGGCCCATTAAATTCGCATCCCAACTCCCTACACGTTACCCACCGTATCGTCTCAGTCTTTAACGATGCGATGAAGGAATCGGAAGAGCTTGCAATACTATTGGAGCGTCTTTCATTCAAGTCTTCAAGCTCGGTTAAGCGCCTTTGGTCTTCTGTAGCAGGCCTGAAGGAAAAGACCGACATCGCGGACAGGGGCCGTCGAATCGAAAGTTTGAAAACTTCAATACAGATGTGGTATCACCATCAGAGCATCATGAGATTGCGAGCTGTCGAACATAAGCTGTGAGTAATTCGCTCACATATGAGTTTACTTACTAATAGAATAGATCAACAATCACACATATACAGCTTGCAACGCAGTCGAACCTAAGCTTGCTCACACAGCAGGTATCTAAAACCTTCCCCAAAATCCACTGATCAGGAACTAACTCGCCATCAAGTCAGCCAGAGCTATAGACATAAATCAATCTTTATCCATGAAACTCCACTCACATCAACATGTTGGATCTAATATCGCGGGGTTAGCCACTCAACACCATCGACCATCCAGAAGAACCAGATTATGTACTTGTACACCCTCAATCGCCGTATCGCACGTGTCGATATATAATTTTCAGCTCTTCCTTGACAGGAAAAGAACACATTCTGCAGATTGCTTACGACATACAGATACCACTACATGGTCATTCGGTTTGCGGGCTCTCAATCCGAGGATCCAAGCCATGCTCGGATTGCAGCTCGGTGGTTGGTCGCTTTCCATGGTTGGGAAGATCTCGTCCCACAATGTTGTTGATCCTTCGCAATCACCTGCATTTGTTGCTATAGACGAAGCCTGGAGAAGTCTGCCACAGTTAACAAACGCTAACGGCGAGTCTGTTGTTTATATGCCGGTAAGGACCGCAAGAACCATAGCTACGTGTAATGGCCTGACTACACTCGTCCGTGAGGTTACTCCAGTAGATCTCGCCTACCAGAAACATGTTGAATCGACTTGCGCGACTCTACAATCCACGCTCCTCCAATCCTTCGCATCAGGCACAGCCTCTCCTGCCGATAGAACACCAGAAGGTGAAACAATTCTGTCTGTATGTTGTTAAATCTTGGGATTAGATCTAAAGGTTCTGAAACTAACTTCCTCTTAGGAATTCCTGGAATTTGCAAGTTGGTTGAGTGTCTATCAGGAGGCCCTGTTCGATCTACTACGTTCTACTGTGGAGGTCCTGATTCCGAACGACAGTGGTTCGAATTCATATCTGTACGTGGATCGGTGCACCATATTGTGAACATGACATTCGCTCTTTCTAACCAAGACCATTGCAGGCAACACACTTTACTGTTTTTGATGAAACTTTGGAGCTCAGATGACAGTAGAAGCCTACAGCATTTTAAATTAGACGGGATATTGATTTCTCATGGGATGGATGAGATATCCAATGAAATGCGCAGAAACTTGGGGGGCACTCGTTTCGTCGCCATTTTTAACAAACACCCTTGTTTACTTGAGAGTAGGTTATCGGTTTGTTTACAAAGGTAGCAAAGCTAACTTCATAAGATTATGGTCAGAACCCCGTTCATCTTGCCATTCTGCAAAGGTCCGAGCCAAAATTGCGTGAGCTCCTGGGCCTGGGCAAAGTCGACTTGAACACAGACAACCCTCCGCTGTTGACTCTGTCTATTGGATGGCCTGCCGGTCTTGAGATGTTGCTCAACGCAGGAGCAGAACCTTCTTTGGCCATCGAGGAAGCAATAGTGCAGCAAGGCCTCCAGAGCATTGGCTTACTCCTAGACCATGGCTGCCCAATATTTGGCCCGATGTTTCGCAAAAACCAAGATCTACTAGATTTTGCTATTGACCATTGTTCATCTCCGGACGTGCTTTTGCTCTTGATCGAAAGGTTAGTTGGAAGGCGAAAAGAATTACTCCAATTAGCCTTGGATCATCTGCCTGAAGCCGTCATAGAATCATCTTGGTGCAACTACCACTTACAGCCAAGACCGTTGCTTGACTACAACGCAATAGATATTTATGAGCAGCTGAAGGCTCACTGTGTTGAAGTGCCGAAAGCATTGTGGCCAGGTCCCTACACTACTATCTATCACAGCCGACGTGTTCTCAACAATTCGACTTTAGCTATGAAGCTTTACGAGCTGGGTTTCCACGACATTGACAAACACGACGACCATGGAAGGACACCTCTTGTGCACGTGATCCAGGCTCGCTTCGATGATACTAATGACTGGGCTCGACTCATCAAATGGTATTTGGATCAGGGGCTGACTCTGTGCCCTCAAACCTTTCTTACAAACATCCTCAGTCAGTCGACCGCCTTCCCGACGTTGATATCGGCACAAGTTTGGATCAGTTATGAACAGAAGCTATACGGAATCCTAACAACCTTCCGCCAGTTGATTCACGGGGTCGCGCAAAAGAACGACGATTGCCGTTGCTGGTGCAGTACTGCGGGGTGCAGTTCAGTTGGCGTAGTCCTCAGAAGAAGGGCGTTGTCTAGGTGCGACGACTCACGCGCTTTCCAGCTACTCAGGCGTCGCCGTTGGCTCTATCTCTTACCACGCTACTCTTCGCTGGGTTTGCATTTAGAGCAGAACTGTTTCACAGAGATTTGCAGACTTGAGATCTTTGATCGTTTGGGTATGGCGCATACTTGTTGTCACCGATTGGAAAGATGCCCCCAGAACCACTTTCCTATGACGAGCAATGACCTTAACGAATTTCAGGAAGAGGATCATATTCTGAAGGAGGTATTGGATCTTTACCTTGAGCTGTATCTCGATCTTCTCGAGCAACACCAAGGAAGTTTTGAGAACTTTTGGATATCCTGGTGGTTCACTGTAGACCACCTCTTACCCTTTGATCGCATAGGAAACTCGGAGGAAGACTTTATGATGCGACCTCCTTCAGGCAACATCTACACGTTGCCACTTCAGAGAGACAGAGATCCACAGAGAGATTTTCATCCCTTATGTTTGCCTGGATTCCCTGAAGACATGCTGCGTTCCAAAGCTCACGATGTTACTGCATATAGCCCAGACATCGCAACCCTTATCTCGACATTTCGTGCGTGTGTTACACTATTGGATCCAAGAGCCATCGACACATTCCTCAATCAGCTTAACCCAGTCTCTCGTGAGAAATCATTTTGCGAGCGAATGATTCTGAGTCGATGGAATGGATCGCATGAAGGGCTTCTATCCTAAATTCCAGGATCAATTCCCGTTTGAACTCGGAGGTCCAATTAGTTACTCTGGAAAGGTCTGGGAAGGTCTTTCAAATCTTTCATGTTTACTTTGCTCTTTGTTAAGTCGTTGTGCCTCGGTGGTACTGTAGATGTATGATCAAGGGTAAATAGATCCCTGTTAGAATGTTAGGAGTTGAAGCAATAATCGTACAGTTATTACATCCTAGCACCATAAGCAAGGAGAAAATACTTAGTAGCAGGCCCGTGTAATTTTAAACCTTCAACAAACTATACTTTTTATTTTCATAGTGTGACTTACCATCCAGCATATACCACACCCTCATAAGGCTTCAGCACCAACCCGTTGTTAAACTCGTCGACATTCTTGCCAATCAACCTCTTCCCCCAAGACTCATTCTTCAGCTCCACCTTTTGTTCCTTCTCCGAGAAATTCAACAAAACAAGCGCCGCCCTCCCATCAAAGCTACTCATAGTGTACGCAAAGATCTCCTCACTATTCTCATAGTCAGGAAGGTTATCAAACTTTCCATAAACAAAAACATCCTTCTCCTTCAATCTCAACTCAAGAACCTCTCTCCAAAACGCAAGAACACTATCATCATCCTTCTCTTGCAGCGCAACATTCCACTCTTCATAATCGTCATTGACACGCATCCAGGGTTTATCGCCTTGTGAAAAACCACCGTTTTTATCAGCGGTCCATTGTATGGGTAATCTTCCATTATCACGAGCCTTGAGTCTCATTTCTCTCATGACATCTGACATATCAGCGTCCGGACCTCGTTTCTCGAGTTGGCTCTTGTAGTAATTCAATCCTTCGACATCGATGTAATCTTCGATCTTCCAGGATTCCGGGACGTTGGCCATGCCGATTTCTTGACCTTGAAGGAGGAAGAGTGTTCCGCTGAGGGTGCTGAGGTAGATGGCTAGCATCTTGGCTGCTTCCTTGCGGAACTGAGGAAGGTTGGAGCCGTAGCGTGATAGAGAACGGCCAGAGTCGTGGTTGTCCATGTAGACGGAGTTCCACCCGTCGAACTTGGGCATAGCGCCTTGCCAGCGGGAGGTAATAGTCTTGAGCTTGGATAAACGAAAGTCGTCGCGTTCATACTTGTGATTGGCGCCAAAGTCCATGTCGACAATATCTCCTGTGAACAGCATGTTGAGCTCATGGCGGTCCTTAGCCACGTAGCTTGCGACACTTTTTTCATCTTTCGTGAAGCCGAGCTCACCAACGGTCATGCAGTCATACTTGTCAATAACCTCCTTGCGCATCTCACGGATATACTCGTGCATACGAGGCCCGCTGGCAAAGTATATCGCTCCAGACTGGAATTCCGAATCAGGTCTTGTGATGGGTGCATCAGGAAGGTCTGGATGCTTTGACATAAGATTCATCGAGTCAATCCGGAATCCATCAGCGCCCTTGTCAAGCCAGAACTTCATATCGTCATAAGTAGCTTGACGCATATCGTCGTTCGCCCAATTGAGATCGGGCTGCTCGGGTAGAAACAGCGACAAGTAATACTGTCCTGTTGTCTCATCAAAGGTCCAAGCACTGCCACCAAAAATGGAAGACCAGTTATTAGGCGGTTTTCGATTCCCATCAGCGTCAAACTTGGGATCACGCCAAAAATACCAATCTCGTTTCAGACTTGTCTTTGAAGAACGTGACTCTCGAAACCACTCATGCTCGTGACTGGTGTGATTCACCACAAGATCAAGTAGGACTTTGATACCCCGCTCATGACAACCCTTGATAAGAGTCTCGACATCTTGAAGTGTGCCGTAGGGACGATGAATGTCGCGATAGTCTGACACATCGTAACCCATATCATGCTGGGGAGACTTGAAGATAGGTGACAGCCAGATAGCTGATGCTCCGACTGACTTGATGTAGTCAAGCTTGGAGATGATACCAGGTAGATCACCTAGTCCATCGCCGTTTGAGTCGAGGAAGCTGGCGGGATAGATCTGATAGACAACGGCTTCTTTCCACCATTGTCTGTCTGGGGGGTTTTGGGCTGACATGGCGTTTTTTGAATCGATAGTGTGTGATGAACTGTGCTGGTCATACGGTCAGTCTGTTTTCGGGTTTCTTATACCTAATTGCTCCTCCACCGGTCCGACAAACAGTTTCGAATGCGGGGAATAAAGTTGTCGGCCGATAACTCTTGAATCTCCCTGACTCCATGTTAATCCCGGCTCAGTTTGTGGAGATGTCTGGGTGAATTATGATTCGTTGGTCAAATTACCCCAGAGGCGACTTACATCGGACCGACAATTGGCTCAGCTCATGGACAAGGATGGTCTTTCGCTAACGATTCGGTAACCAATAGTAATTCAACCATTCTTCCCTTTGATCCACTTATTCCATCCGAGACGCCGACTCTAGGGTGGTGACGCTGAATATTTGCGGCGAAAGGACGATGAATGATCTCGACTCCAACGTGGGGAGATTTTTCACCTGGAATCCCCATGGGGCTGAATTGAAACGGGTGAACTTTTTCCTGGGGATTAAGCATGAACGCTTCAAGACTCAATTTGATATAAAGCTCTGAGTGAATCCGCTCTGATTCTCATTTCGGAACATCAACATCACCATTCCAGCTTCAGCTCCACCCCATCACTTCTATCGTCAATCACATCAATACCTCCAAGATGACTACCAAGATGGAGCCTCTGACCATCGAGTCCTCTCACGTCGAAAAGGCACACAGCGAAGATATCCAAGCCGCCATCGACGCCCAAGACCTTACCCCCAAGCAACAATACCAACGTCTCTGGACAAACCTCAAGAAAGACAAACGCTACGTCCTCTGGTCCTTATACATCATGTCCCTCGTCTTCGGATGGGGTTACGATCAAGGACTCTCCGGCGTCGCAATTGCCTTCCCTGAATTCCGCAAGGTCTATGGAGAGTACTACCAGGTTGGCGATCAATATGTTATCCCAGCCTTGTGGCAGTCTCTCTGGAACGCTGCTAGTACTATCGGTCAGGTCTTTGGCGCTTTTTTGACGGGCCAGTTTGCGGATTGGGTTGGACGAAAGGCTGTTCTTTGGACTGCTGTTGCCCTCTCCATTGCTTCGTCTTTCGCTCTCGTCTTTGCTCCCAGTCTGCCTGTTCTTTTCGTCTCGAAACTTCTTCTTGGTCTTTCAGTTGGCCTTTCGACTGTCACTCCTCCTCTTTACGTCACCGAGAATGCACCCGCCGCTCTGCGAAGTTCCCTCAGCTCCCTCACTAACGTCATCATCGTCCTGGGTTTCTTCCTCTCTTCCATCACTGGTTGGGGATCTTCCAAGATCAAGGGCGAATGGAGCTTCCGACTTGCTTTCGTCATGACTTTCCTCGTCCCTACCCTCTTCGCTATCGGTCTACCTTTCCTTCCCGAGTCGCCTATCTGGTATGTCAAGAAGGGTCGCGACGACGATGCGCGAAAGGCTATTGCCAAGCTTTACGGCGATTCTGTTGATGTCGAGGAGAGACTCAACTTCATCAAGTCGGAACTCGAGGTTGCTGCTGGTGAAGCCAACATGGCTAAGCAGACTAGCTGGAAGGCCATTTTCTCCAAGGAGCACCGCTCTCGAACTCTCGTTGCAGTCATGGGTCTCCAGTCTCAGAACTTCTCCGGTGGTTACTTTGCCAGTAAGTACCTGTATCCATTGACTCTTGACATTAATACTAACATCTCAGACACATACCAGACATACTACTTCGAGCTCATCGGCCAAGCCGACCCCTTCGGTCTCACCGCGATCTCTTCCACCCTCCAATTCTTGTCCAACCTCGTCGCCGTGTCTGTCTCCGACGTCCTTCCCCGCCGAAAGTCCCTCATCGGAGGCGGTACACTTCTTGGCTGCTGGTCCATCATTATCGCTGGAACTTCAATGGTCAGCACCAGTAACCACGCCGCCAACACCGCTCTCCTCGCATTTATGATCACCTGGTCGATGCTTTATACTGCCACTGTCGGTTGTTTTGGTTGGGCTGTTGCACAGGAGACTGCTTCACAGGCTACTCGTCCCAAGACTATTGCCTTCAGCCTTGTATGCCAGCAGTTGACTGCTCTGATGCTATCTTCAGTGTTCCCATACTTCATCAACCCCGATCAGCTGAACTGGGGTGGAAAGGTCATGTTCCTCTTCGTTGGTGCTGAGGTCTTTATTCTTGCTTGTCTCTTCTGGTTCCAGCCTGAGACCAAGAACAGGACCTATCACGATATTGATTGCCTGTATGCTGGTGGTGTTCCTCCCAGAAAGTTTTCCGAGTATGTTGTTCAGGACGATGTTGCTGTTAAGAAGCCCAAAGCTTAAGATTGGTGGTCAGACAGTGGACTTGTGTTTTGGTGTTTAATGGGTGTGGCAAATCGGCGCAAAGAAACGGGCGCATTCTTGGTATTATTTCTCATTCGTCATTATATGCGATAGCATCAAAAATTGAAACTTGATTATTCCAATCACGATAATTCTCGTTTTCTCGTTTAGCTTGCATGTTCAGTGGACCCGTGGCGTCTGGGCTAGACGTGTAGGCTTGTCAACTCACCAGACCTTGCGTTCTTCTCCGCAATATATAAACCCAATCCCCACAACCCTCAAAACCTTGTTGAACCTCTTCAATTTTAACCTCAAAAATGTCAACTCCATCGAGTCCAAATCCATCGGGCAAGCCTGTCAAAGTCCGAAAGGCTTGTGATGCGTGCCACAGACGCAAGATCCGATGCGATGGCTGTACACCTTGTCTTAATTGTCGCAATGCTGAGCTAGGTTGTACCTATTTGGCTGTGCACAAGAAGACGGGGCCGCGCGGGCCAAGGAATGCTCGGAGGGCTCTTCAACGACCTGGGGAGAGGATCCTCCAAAGTCCGAGCCCGGCTCCGGTTCCTGCTCCAGTCCCTGCTCCACTGCTAAATGAGGAACTTGTCATTCTGGCATCAGATATCATTGCCCCGCCATCAATTACCGACGACTTTTATCCATCACCAGTACTCACCGACGCGATCATCGAATGGTGTCTCGACGCCTACTTCAAACACAAATATCCACTCACACCAATCTTGGATCGTCAGCGACTCGAGTATGGATTAATGTCAGCAGAAAAGTACAGTCTTATCGCCTCATGTTGTGCAATAATTGCCCTGTCGCCAGAGATACTACCGCCATCCGAAACGCAAGATGACATCACTTTACCCTCTGCCGACTTTCTTATGTCTGAGTCTCTTCGTGCAAGAAAACATTGCCATGCTGTGGAACACCCATCTTTGACCCATATCCAAACCTCGTTCTTCCTTTACGCTGCTTTCTTTGCTATGGACAAGGATAATTCAGCTTGGTATTACCTGCAAGAAGCTATAACCATGCTTCAAACACTCCGACTACATGAAGAGACAACCTATGAAGAAACAAATGACCCTTCCCTCGCTGTTTACGCGCGACGCATGTTCTGGGTGCTGTTCATTACGGAGAGAGCGTATGGGCTGCAAAGAAACCGCCCCATTAGACTGCAAGAAACACTCGACCTTCCGGCTATCGATCCATTTTCATCAGACGCCGAGATCCTTCTTGGCTTTCTCGATCTTATTTCTTTATTCCGCCCCTTTGACTCAACCTTCATCACAAATTGGAACCAATTGACTCCATCATCATCGGCCGATTCAGCCAGTCTTTCGCACCTCCAATGCATGCTCAAATACTCATTACCCAACCTTTCCGACTACTCTCAAGTCCAGCAAGCGGATCTCCTCATATCACGCCAATGGCTCAAACAAGTTGTATGGAAGTTGTGTGCGTCAAAACGAGTTCTTTCCACAGCGGAAGGCGAGGATGTCATGTCACTTCACTACCCAGCAACTATAGCCCGCGACATTGTTCTCATCTCCCAACTAGTCCCGACGCAAGCCTTCGAAGCGAATGGCATCGGCATTTTAGAAAAGGTGTTCGACGTGGGGTGCTCTTTGGCAGATCTCGTATCGCTAGCACCACTGGAGTTCCAATCGTCAACCATGGATGTTGGTGTCATGGATACGTTGATGGAAATGGTACATATAGTCGGGTCGAGATTTGGTGGGGGTTATCGACATTTGAACATACTGGTTGACAAAGCTAGTGGGTGTTTGATGTTGAATGTGGATAGGAGCTTGCCTTTACCGTTTGAAGAGGAGTGTAGAGAGGTGGATGAGATTGATATTGAGGAGTACGATCTATAAGTTTAAGGGTTTGCAAAATTGATTGAGAAGTGAGTGAGGCTTGGCTAGCGTTTGAGACTACTTATTGAAGCCTTCCTAACATCTTCTACGGTTGCAAAGTTCACAATCCCCCTCCACCGGATCATGCCGTTGATATCGATGTTACCCACGATGTGACTGTGAATCCACCCCAATTAGGACCATCTGGAATTTTCCACAAAGAACATGATGTCATGGCAGGATGGCCAGGGTAATATTCCGAAAACACAAACAGGGGATTATAGTCGTGATAGACCAATGCCGAGTTGTAGTAAAGGCCGCGGGGATCCCTTAGTGTCCGAGCATCAACAATGTGATCCCCGGGTAGAAACGGCGCCCATGGTAATGTAGGTGACATTTCTGGGGGAAAAGGTACTGTGTGAGTTCCAACATAAGTTGCGCAGCCAGTTGACTCTGATACTACCAGAGTGCCATCCCAAACGTACGAGTCGTAAAGCCATTCTACTTTAGGAGTTGGAAATACCCTATAAGCGTTATAAGATCATACATCTGTTAGAGTAAGTTGCTCAATGGTACCTACATTGTTCCAGTGAGTCCATTACCCAACCCAGATAAGTACGCTGTCCTTGTTCCTTCAGAATTCACAGGAGGTAACGTATAGTTGGGTGGATATCGAGTTGAGGCGTACGTCTGGCTGCGTATCGTGTCTATAATAGTTACGATTGTCACGGTGATGACAACCGGCTGATGCAATTGGAAGCCGGGGTTGTAGTTTATTGGCAACCATACCATTGCACGGTAGCCCCGATCACCCACAGGCAAAAGTCTGCAGTTGGACTTAGGGCACCCATTAGGCGATAGGTCAAGGTTGTTAGATTCATGGCAGAGGACTGAGGCTTGTTAGTATCATTACAATCGTAGGACAACACTACGTGCCTTTGGCAATAGATGCAAAGAGAACAATAACGATCGGCCATCCCAAAAGGTGTTTTAAAACGCTCATTGCTAAGTATGTAGCTTCTATGCTTCAGTAGAAAAAGGCCAATAGTGTTTGAGGTAGCGCTCGGTAAGTCAAAAGTTTGTACTGGCAATTTTTACTTAGAATTACGACTCTGAATATTCATTTATAGTAGTATCTATCAGAGTTATAAATTAGGATAACTTAACACATCCTACTTACCAGGATTACCGCAAGGAGGCTGTGCCTCGCCCTTAACTGAGCAATCTCACCTGATCTCCCTGTGTTACAGTGTTACAGTGTTACGGCGATCGAGGATAGCGCCTATCAAGATCGACCATAAACGAAAAGCTGCCATCAGAACAACAGTTGTCTCTAACACGTTGCCAGGCTGCGCAGCTTTGAGCCGCAACTAGTGTTAAGAAGCTACACAAACGGTTTGATTAAGCCCAACTTGACTTTAAGAAGCCTTGACGGCCCGAATATGATAGATACTTGCACCAGCGTGACCTCTATGGCTGTGCTTGGTGGTACAGTTACACAGTAATCAAGATCAACGCCTGTCAATTTTGAGAACGTAATAATTGGCCTTATCTGTGTTACGGCTATAACGGCTTGTGACCTGATCGTGCATAGTTTAGCCCAGACTTCCATGAGAGGCTACACAAGAAAAGCCTGAGCAGAACACCGAATGCCTTGGCGGCCCGAAGGGTGTCTATTGTGAAAGACTCATGGGTTTAGGAGTGGTAGCTTAGGCTAAGCAACATAATAACAATATAGTTTACCATGAAATAACAAGTCACCAGAACCCTAAGTCGTTATCACGTCTTCGTTACCAATCGCAATGGCCTCTATCATGAAATCTGCGACTTGGCCACAAGGAAGAGCCGGATCTCCGAAGCCAAAGCCCTTACAGACTCGCTCCAACACGGAGCTTCAGAGCAACTCTCCTGCTCGGAGCACGAAAGAGAATGACTCAGCGCAAAAAGAGGACACATATGAAAGACACACTAAAGGTGGCAGTTACACACAGCATCAAGCCTCCAGGTTCCAAATTACAAAGACTCAGATTATGGTCAATATTGCCGCTATCACCTTTCTCAGTGTGGTAATAGTTCTGGTTCAGTCCACCTATTCTGCACAAGCCAGTTCAGGTCGAAAGATACCCTTGACCCCGTTGATGAAAATCAACGTCAGTACTACCCTGACAGTGGTGCGCGCGGCTCAGGGTATCCTGTCTGGCTTGATGACTGTGGCTTTACAAGAGTCCTTTTCGTATTTGCAATGGGCAGGAGTAGGAAGGACGCGTGGAATCAGCTATTCTGACCTCCTGGCCATGTCACCAACGACCGGATTTACTGGTGTTGTGTCAATTGTGTGGTATTCTTCTGTCAAGATGTCCAGTAAGCTCTGGGCACTTTCAAGGCAAGACAGGAAAAAGATACCGTTGGTATGCCAATTGCTAATAACATTGGTAGAGTCTCTCTCTTTGGACTACTGTGGATTTCAGGACTCACTCTATTTTGTAAGTGCTTGCCCGGTTTCGTGATCATGTCAACCATGTCGCTGAATGACCTGCTAGTCAATACTACACTAGTGACAGTCTACGACACCCGTCATCGTTATGATGTTACGGCCGGTGTAGGGCCTTTCAATGGCACGCTGGTTCAGCCTTTCATGAAATACATCCGCTCACTTGCACCAGACTATCCCTACAATGTTCTTCCGTACACTTATCATGCTGCAGTCTATGCTCTAGTTGCGAACCCACTGGTTTCAACCCTTATTGAAACCCCAAGCTGCCAAAAGAGCAATTGCATTTCATATCTACTGAATGGAGGCCTGTCTATGGTGGCCCCATGGCTTCCCGCGGGACACGACTACTCAATGGTCAAGATTGATAAAGTCATCTCTGTGCAACTGGAGTTTACCAAAACAGAAGATACGCACTTCAAAGAAGTTGATTGTGACATCTATGGAGGCACCGGCACTGTTATTGGTATTCGTGTCTGCGTTGCGCATGGTAGAAGAGGGCCCGGATCACTTCGTGCTGGTATGACGGTTTCTTCTTTCTTCCAGGATCTGCTCTAATACATCACAGGCCTTTTTGTTTGCACCAACGGCACTGAGCAGGGCGCTTGTCGGGCGGGTAATTCCTTTCCAAACCTGACTGCAATTGCGACATTCTATACTCGGAAGGCGACTGTTATTGTGTCGCCTTCTAACTACAGCATAGTCAGTGTTGAGAATATTTCAGTGAGTTCGAAAGCCATGGGGCCCACAACCACTCCACTGACTTTTAAAGGATCCAAAGAACCTAGGAACCATCGACATACCCGCCTACCGCATGGCCCTGGGTTGGCTGCTCAACTTTACTGCAGCTGACATACCACCTCCATCGTCAATCGCCCAAAGCTTTTGGAGCTCTCAACAGCAACTAAAGAACCCTGCAACATTCGGAATTCTTTCCCAAAACTTCCAGAGCATATTATCATTCCCCATTTGGTTCTTCAACTCTAACAACTGGGGAAACACTGAGCTGAGGTCCAACAAGATCATCAATTCACTCCCTCCAGAGTTCTACACAGAGGCATCTTTAGTCACTCCGTACACAAAACTCAGGTTTAATCCATCCATGTTCATTGTTTATGCAGTGCTTCAGGGAATTTTGTTATCGTTTACAATTGGAATTCTTATCTGTATCTGGCTGGGGCAGCTGGCTCCACTCCAAACTTCGTCCTTTCCTCTATACGATGCTGTTGCATGCGCTCATGTTAATAGTCATACCCCGTACCCAGCCGGCGAAGACATGAAAAATTCAGGAGTACTGGCGGCTATTAAAGGGGCTTTTGTTCTAGCGAGAGCAGACATTGTATCAGAGGGGGATAAGAGACAGGGTTCTTAGCATAAATAATGATAACAAAGTCCATTGCATTAATGCCATCAGCAGTTATTTCCGATAACCCCCTTATGGAAAATGGAAATACGGCAGTTGCCAATGTCTGCTGCAGAGATATTCGTTATTCCGTATATCCGTACATCCGGCAGGATCCATGCGTCATCGTTGGCATAAAAATGCAACACCGAACCACTTTTTCCCAACCATCGTGAACTAGCTCGTGGAGATCTAGCCACAAAACAAGGAAGAGTCCCCAGATTTCCATTACCGATTGGTTCACAAGTACCTTCTAGAATATACCCAGTGAAATATTTCATCCATTGCTTGGTATATCCGCAGTTCCGTGATTTATGCCATGTTTATATAAAGCTCACCGGTAGCTGTCTTACATGGCTCGTTCAGGTTCATCGTGATATCAGTCATACCGACAAAATGAGACATACTTTAGTAATTTGCGCTCTCGGAGCTCTGGCATCCCAAGCCCAAGCTGCTACCAAGCTGTTGTCCGGAGCGACGATCATCAGCTGGGATGACCCCAACAATGAGCCCAAGATCATCCGCGACGGCCATCTTCTTATCAGCGACGATCGCATCAAGAGCGTCAGTACATCTGAACCTTCAAACCTTCCCAACAATACCGAGAAGTTCGATGTCACTGGTCAGATCATCACACCCGGCTTTATCGACACGCATCGTCATGGCTGGCAAACCGCTTTCAAGACCATTGCCTCCAACACTACACTCGCAGAGTATTTTGGTCGTTATGGCGAGTTCGCAGCTGCTCCTCACTTCACAGCTGATGATGTTTACTGGGGCCAGCTTGCTGGCCTTCTTGAGGCTTTAAACGCTGGTGTTACTACTTCCCTTGACCACGCTCATCATACCTGGTCCAACGAGACTGCTTACGCTGGTCTCAATGCCTCAATGGCTAGTGGAGCGCGTGTGTTCTGGTCATACGCTTTCCACGATGTTCCTGCGTTGAACTACACCGTTCGCGACCAGATTCCCAACTTTGTTGAGATTGCCGAGAACGAGCCTTTCAAGTGTAGCAACGTCGAGCTTGGTATCTCTTACGACTCTTTCGGTCCCAACCCTCCTGATGCGGCCAAGGAGGTTGTCGATCTTGCCAAGGAATACAACGTCTCTGTTGTCACTACTCACGCCCTTTCCGGTCCTTTCGGAATCAACAACCTTCCCGAGGATGTCCATGCTATGGGTCTTCTCAACACTTCCATCCCCGTCGTCTTCTCCCACGGTAGCTTTATGACTGCTACCGGCGCCAACCTGCTCCGGCAGACCAACCAATACCTTTCAATCACTCCTGAATCCGAGATGCACTACGGTCACACTCATCCTCACTCCTACCACATCCAAGACCAAGCCGCTCTCGGAGTCGACACCCACTTCACCTTCTCTACCGACATTCTCACCCAAGCTAGAATCTGGCTTCAGAGTGCGCGGTATTACTTCTTCAACAAGGTTCTCGAAGGCGAGTGGGAAGTCCCCAACAAGACCCCCATGGGCGTCAGTCAATCTTTCTACCTCGCCACTCGCGCCGGAGGCATGGCTCTTCGCCGCAAGGATCTTGGCATCATCGAAGAGGGCGCCAAGGCTGATGTTATCGTGTGGAACGCTGCCGACTCACCCGCTCTTCTGGGCTGGACTGACCCTGTTGCCGCTGTCATGCTTCATGCTAGTGTTGCTGATATCCTCCACGTTATGGTTGATGGAGAGTTTGTCAAGAAGGATGGCAAGTTGACTGCTTCCGATTATAAACAGACTAAGAAGAGCTTCTTGAAGAGTGCCGCTAAGATCCAGAAGACTTGGAGGGAGCTTGAGTACCCTGAGCTTGAGGGAGAGTTCAACGGTGGTGGGTATTACTATGCTTCGCCTCAAATTGTTAGCCTGGAGACTGGTCTCGAGAGAAAGTAAACAACGGAGTGGGAGAATGATGTAATGGAGAAAATGACTTCGAATGTCTTATTACTTAGAATAGTATATACCCCAACTTTTTAATTCAAGATGAATCAACCGACATGTGTTGTCATAAGTCACAGGTCAAGTATTGGCTACAGTGAAATTAATGTCCGTAAAATGATGTGAAATAATTTATTTCTCTGTCTAAGCAATTTCTCTCTCCTGTCCTCCCACAGACCAACATCAGCGGATGCACCGGTGCAAGGGAATACTCCTCTGCTACCTAAATTCCAACTCTAGTGCAAGCACAGAAGGATGTTTAATGACCCCTACTATTTGGCACAGATAGTAGCAGTAACAGTGGTAGGGCTAGGACATCCAAAGACTTTCTTCATACTGGGAGTGCTGTAGCAGCCTGCTTGTCCAGGCCGACAGTCGAACTGCTTGCAGCCACGGTTGGGGCTCAAGATGTTATGCTTGTTGGCAAAGGGGTTGCCGAACTGGGTGCTGAATTCGTCTTGAGGGCAAGGTTAGTACAAGGCTCCGGGGCCGTGGCAATATGGACATACAGTAGACATAGTTGGGGCTGGAGCTAGAAGAGTATCCGAAGAACAGAGGCTTGGTGAGAGTCCTGGTAGTGGCGATCTTGACAGTCTATGTCATTTCGACTGTGTCAGCTGGAGCACCGAAAGATAGTGAAGTAGGAAGTCACTCACCGAGCCAGAAGATCGCATGTTCTCGGCAAACTTTTGTCCAGGCTTGAGAGCAACCAAGGATCCTGGAGAGCCTCCGTTGTAAGGCCAGGATTGGACGTAGATTGTGGTAGGACAGTTGTTAATGACAATAGCCTGGTTGGCAGCGGCGGTGCTGCCGACCATGGCGGTTAAAGCGGCGAGAATGGAGAACTTCATGTTGATGAGTAAGTGTGGAAGTGTTGTTGAGGCAAAGAATGAGAGATGATAGAGATGCTGTTCTGAAGTGATGGAAATAGCTGACGAACAGAAGCGACTTTATACATGTCTTGAGAAACATCCTCAGTCTACCAAGAACTTTTGATACGAGCTTCTTATCAAAATGGCGTCGAGCTAACTCCTACGCGAGCAATTGACTCTTCGTATTCCTCTTAGTTAACCAGTATGCAGTGAAGATTCTCATCCGGCAGCTCTTTCGGGGCCTTAAACTAATCCGGATGCGTCGATCAGTCCACGTGCCGTTATTTATCGTACCTTAATGCAGGCACAATTAACTTTCACGCCTCGTGCCGTGGTATCCGCCTCGTCCAACCAATTTCCTAATCCGGACAGCAGTAGCTTAGCTATGTAATTCCACATGCTACCAATTCACACCAACATCCTTTGGAGACAGCATCAAACAAATGTTCATTGGGCACGGCTTTTCTTGAGTCTTTTCAAGTGATTGTTACTCTTAAGATTCAATGTGGTTTGTCGCTTCAATGACCTGTGCTCAAGGTTAGAAGAACAGCTGTTGAAACTTGACGAGGAAACGTGGAGAGCTGAAGACAACATTCCGTCGGCAACTAACTTTATGCCAAGGTAATTAGCTTGTGTAGAACTGGACTGGAACGCGGTAAGATGGGGGTTCAACTACTATATTTAGAATTAACTCTATTATGCTTATGTACCTTTAACATCTCCTCTCCCTGAGTCTCACAGCAAACCCTTGTCTGTATTTAATGTTGCAGAACCTCGTTTCTATGCTCTTGCCGTGAAATATTTTAAAATGATCACCTTAGAGAGTGCGATTATCAATGTGGCTGCTTGACCTTCGCTTGTTCATTGTTTTGCGTCCAACGGCTGGTATTCTGCTGATCTTCAGCCACAGTTCGCCATCCAGGTCCAGAGGGTCGAGACCTTGAAACAGCTGCACCGTGGGTATAAACTCAAGTGTTGGCTTTTGCCCCTCATTTGCCCCTGCATCCGCGGCAATTGTCTACTCTAGCTTGCAGCTTACGGTAGCAGTAAGCGAGCAATAGTGGGACCGACGCTCTTCACATACCGGCTGCCAGGATCGCATATCTGGTGCAGAGGATATAGTTTGCCAAGGCTAAGAAGCTCCTCGATACGAAGTCGCACCAACCTCGGGTAGTTCTCTAGGCCGAGTTGAGCGGGCCGCATTAGAGCATTATTGGAATGTGGCTATCACGCGCAGTCCATTTGATTTATGAAAAGTGAGGAATATGAACGAAGCCTTCTCTTTCACCATGCGTTTGCCACCTTCAGTATAACCATGACACGTGGACACCAGTCATATACCAAACATGAAATACACAGAACATCGCGTTCCATCCTCCGCTCCTAGCTCTCGTGAATCCTTCCCCAGCAGCTGCTTCCGCCTCGTTCACCATCGTTTCGATAACGTACTCATGGTGTTCGTCGTCGAACAAATCATCATGATCGATCTGATGATATTCCTCGTGGTCTTCATGCTCATCGTGCTCATTTTGGTCCTCATGGTCATGATCCACCACATGGCCCCTCGCTGTATAATCTGCCTCGGCCATGCGTTGAGCTAGTTGGTGAATCTCTTCTGTCGCAAGCGGCTCCTATACTTTTACAGGATCTTGTACTGGACGAGGATTCTGCAGAGGAGGGGCATCCGTAGAATGACCTTCTTTCTTCCAGTGAAACCAGTAACAACCCCCTCACCGGCTGTACCATGGCAACTTTGCTGAACGAGGCCACTATCATTGAACTGAAGAACCCAAAGCTCGCGCTCTTCAGATTCGTGGTGTAAAGGGTCTGTATGTGCACGGTGCATAATTACTATGATTTTACTGGGGCGAATGGCTATGTAGCTGTTAGCAGTTGGAAGCATTGGTATTGGCTACTTTGACCACGAAGCCATCAGGTTGCTCGCATTGAATGGGAGAGATGTGCTGGTTTGGGGCTAGAGTGGGACATTTGAGTGTGTTCTGTGCGTTCATGAGGGTAAGTAGGATGGTTAAAGATATAAATGATTAGAGTGAATTTCGTTTTGACAATGTAGAAAGATCAAGTTCGAATGGTGATGTTTGTGGAATGGCTTTGGTGAAGCTAAATGACTTATGAGAAAGTGCATATAAGGGTATCATAAGAGTCTGGGAACTTGGGAGAGCAGGAAGAGCCAGAGGCTACGGAAAGGTGGCTCCTCGGTCGACCTAATCACATGTAAGTGTGTTACGCCTGATGAGCTGCGAGCTTAGCTAGCCTCTATGTATCGAAAGACCTAACCAGCCCTCATGTTTTATTGCCAAAATTGGTGATCCTTTCATTCTCTAGATGATGCTACATAATGACGATCAGCTCGCTTCGGGGCCTGCTGAAGGTCTCCTTCAGGGATAGAGAGGCTCGGCTACGGAGCTGAACAGTTAAGCTTGCATTGCAACGGTAGATTCTATTGGCTAGTCGATGAAGGTATTGTGTAGAACAAAAGAACACATCAGGAAGCTGAAGAAGAACATCATATCGTGAGATGTAACCCTCCCAGCATATTCCGTGTGATACGCCACAGTTGAGCGTTCGCGTTAATGTAGTGTAACGCATCTTAGAGGGCTTAGGTTGTCAGACTATGTCGAACTAGCCACGCATATACAACTTGAAATCTGTAAACACAGTCTGCTAGAAGAGGAAGTTCGTTCCTACAGATGGTATCTGAAGGGGGCTTTGGTGTTTATGGTCTACATTGAGCCCGGCAGCTGGTGAACGGCGCCAGTAAAGACCGATCTTCAAAGACACCATGATACCTTTTGTTCATGCCTCCAATACTGGTATTTGCCCTCCCCTGACCAACAGCTTCCTCTCTCTCCAGCCACTATGTCCTCTCAACCCATTCAAACCATACTCCTCCATCACGGTGATTTTACACGTAGGATAGGATCTATCCCCTCAGGCATCTCACAACGACACGCAGAACTGCATATTGCAGCATGCACCCGACTGAGACAAACTACGCTTGCCGCATTCAAGGGTAGTGCCAGCTGGACATTGGAGAGCATACTGAGCTGCGCACTTATCACCCGAGGCGACGAATGGTAGACTGCACTTTGGCTTTGCGGCGGACTCGAACTTGTTGTGCTTGGCGGCTGTTCCGTGTGGGCATGAAGGCTTGGTGATCTTCATGCGGCCTTCTGAACACAGATGGCATCCCGGTGCCTCTATCTAAACGCAGCCCTTTTGCGAAAGGAGGAATCTCTTGAGACAGTTTCGGGGCCATTGAGACACGCTGTCACTGCCTCGCAAAGCTTTATGTTCCGTACAAACACGAAGCTGACTGTGAAGACACGCCTTCCCATCAAACACCACACCTGGAGGGTAAGTGAGAGATCAATGCAAGATACAAGCCTTTCCACTCAAAATGAATTCTGGTTCACATTTTGGCGCACCCCGCGAAACGAAGTCTTTGCCATTGAACATAGCGTTACCTTAGCAGGCGGGACCAATGCTGGAGATACATTTGCCATCCTTGAGTGTCCGTGTCGTGCAGGTAGAAGCGCTCTTTTTTATGCAGAGATTATTCCCAACGCAGACTGAGCCCGGCGGACAAGCTGGAGCGACCGCTTTGATGCAGAAGCCTCTCTATAAAGGTATTTTTTCCGGGCGGGTAGGAGGGGCATGCGCAACTCAGACGTTGCCAGAGTGCAGACTGACTAGGACAGCTCGGATGTTGAGGAATTACACAGTCTTTTCCATTGAAAGCGCTTGTAGTACAAAGGTCAGCTTTTTTAGCAAAAGCATGACAAGGGTTCGTGCTTCTCGTGAAGTCTGTACCACGCGGGCGAAATTGCTCTGCGCCCGCCTTCTCATCCTTCTTATCCAGACCGGCAGGACAAGAAAAGGCCATCGCGCAGATTCTGTCAATGACCTTTGCGCCAGCGCCACAGGTTGCACTTTCGTGAGATTTGCATTCTCCAGTGGCAAAGTCAACGCCTTTGCAGTGCGGTTTCTGATCGGAGATACAAACTCGTCCACTGAACTTTGATCCAGCGGGACAAGTCGGTTTCTCCTTGTGCGCACAAATATGGCCGCTGATTTTAAACCCAGCTGAACATTGAGGACTTTGCTTCTGTTTGCACAGACCTCCCTCAGGCGTCATTCCACTGTGACAGGGCGGAGATGGGAATGCGTGCAGGATCTGTCCTCTAACTTCTCCCCAGTAAGACAAGAAGGCGGGATGTCAGACTAGAAAAGATTTCCTCGACGGCATAGCCTTGTGGACAAACCTGTCGCTCAGCAGAAATACAACTTCCATTCCCAAACTTCAATCAAGAAGGTTTTTATAGAAACACAACTACTCCCATCGAAATGGGCACCGGGTAAACAAGCAAGATTCGTAGCAGACACAGATATCTCAACTTTGAGGACTGTGCCTTTTGAACAAGACGATTTCTATTCCGAAAAACAAGCACCATCTTGAAGATGGGTATTTGAAGGGCAAACTGACTTTGCTGAGGATTTAGTCACGCAGGCTGTGAGATTTTGTTGCAATCTTTGCCGCATTGTTCGGCTGGAGCGACTTCTGCTTGAGCTTGAAGGGTTGTTGGTTTACTGCTTCTTGGGCATAGCACAACTAGCCACTGACGATGAAAGCAAATTGGCCGTCTCGTTACTTTCCGGTCTTAGCATGTGCTTACCTCTGGACTAATCGCAGAGCGGCGTAAGCCGTTCCGTTGAACGCTATCAAGACCCGAAAAGAGTTTACTAGCCTACTTGTTTCATGCAAGCATCAGTCAATACTTCCAGCTAATAAGTTGTAATATTTTAGCAGGCACTCAGAAGCAAGCGCCTTGGGTTTATAGTTCGTTATGACGTCTGTTCAAGTAAAATGTAGTAAAAGTTGACTTTTCAGCTGCATCAGTAGCTGTAAATAACATATCTAATGCATAGTCTAGATCTTCTAGTACTGCAAAAGGTCTATGATGCATCATGACGTGTTCTAATAACCTCTAACAAAACCCGGTACTGTGTTGGGGCGTATCTGTGTATATTTATAGTGATGTGTCCCCAACTTATAGCACTGTCTTGCTGGTAATCTTTACCTTCTCAAATTCATACATTCTATTCCCAATTGTTATATCTCAACACGGCATAATGAGTGGTAGTAAATATGTGTGATTAGACCGGCCGTCTTTTCTTATCCTATGATAATGCTGATACGTTTCTAGAAAATCTCGATTTTTTTTGACCATCCCGAGAGCTGGGAGGAAAACCGGGATAAGGTCAACCAGTAAGTGCGAGTTTTATTCTCTTCCTTCTGTCCTCCATGCCATTGATGTCTCCACTGACAGACTTCAAGAATACTGAAAGATGATACTGGAACTTTTGAGTATCCTGCCACCAGGAGTTTTCCTCCTATAATCGTCGGCGTAGAGTAAGACCGGTCTTCCTATTATCAATGAACCATCTAACGTGTATAACAAGGGTCAGTCAAAAAGGTTATGATGCGCTCAAGGGACTCCAGGGGGTCATTGTAAGGGACAACAATGACGACTAGGAAGTCTTATTTGATAGTTGGATAAGATCATGTTGAATAGTTGATAAAGTGAATCTCAAGTAATTGAGGCAATCTCCATCCGGCTTCCCCTCATTCTCGGGAAAATCTAAGCCAGGCCTATTCTGGAGCTTGGCAGTTATGTGACATTACGAAGATGACTAACGAAGTGCGTTTCTTGGAAACGAGGTATGTTTCAGGGTAGGTAGGTATCAATTCAGCCTCCAGCCAAAGGCGAAGCATGATTTAAAAGATTGTAAGATCAACTTCCCAAGTGCCAGGGTGACTTGAAAGGTAGTAATGGCAATTATACAAGTAGCTGCAAGAACCTAAAGATGTGCCAAGACGTAAACTGCTAGTAAGGGTAGGTACTGTAAACGTAAAGTCACGGGCAAAATTACATGAGGCTCGAGTATCAAGAAAAATCATGATCCGCAAGCTACCTGAACGAAAATACGATAAAGTTTAATGATTTTACAACACAGAAAAATATAAATAGAATAAAAAGAAGAAATACCAAGCTCATCTCAAAAAAGTCCAGAGATAATCACTGGAATCACGATTCCCCATCACCGTCAATCGATGTAAAGGCAAGAAAACCACCGGCCCATTCGAGTGCAGCAATGGCAAGATACGAGGGATTGTTCTGCTATGCATGCAAAGCAGGGTTGTGAGTTTGTTATTCGGGTTTACGGTATTTATAAGATTTATAGTATCGGGTGTAGGTCAGATCTGACGTATACAGAGAAACCTGGTAATGGGTATGTTATGCTTCAGAGGGTGTAGTTATACGGCAAGATAGGGAACTTTCGTAGTGTATGTCAAGAATCGTTCATTTATACTCAAACTCATGACTGTATTAAAGCTAATATACCACCCTTACAAATCCTCCTCCTCATTAGCAATAGTAGCAGCACCACCACCCTCAGCCTCAGCCACAATCTTGGTCCTCAGAACCTTGCCCGCAGGATCAGTGTAAATGTTACAATAAGCACTCAGACCGTGGTAAGGCGAGTACGTGTACTGCAGCTCGTACTCGACACCTCCATCAACGGTGATGGTCCTGTTGTGGCCAGTGAACTTCATGTCTTTGGCGTAGTATCCGACTTCCTTGCGGTTCTTCTCACGGCCTTGGTTGTCGATGTAGATGTTGTAGAGGAAACCGTCTTGGGTGAGGACCCGGTTTGTGTGGGCTGAGCCGGAGAAGTCGTTCATGGAGTAGAGGATGTTGTTTTCAAGACGGATGGTGAGATCTCGCTTCTCGTTTGCTTCGGTGTCTTCATCAGAGTCGCCGCTACCTCCACCGATGATGTCGCCAACACCATCGCCAATATCACCAACAATATCCTTGACACTATCTCCAAGAGTAGCAATAATAGGGTTCAAGTCAATACTCTCAAGAACATCATCAACCATGCGCAGGATATTTCCCAGTCGTGCCTCGAGCTCAACCTTGGCAGTAACATTGTAGATACCAAGCTTGACCCGATCAATACCAAGATCAACACCAGCATTGAAGTTGAGCAGGTTGAGAACCTTGGCGTCAAGGTTGATTTTGGCAGTGATGTTCTGCACTTCAACTGAGATTTCTCCAACGGAGACATTCGCGTTGAGGTAGACGTCTGGCTCCTCGTTCAGAGGCGCGACGCCACTGTTGGTGTTTTCTGTTTCATAGATGGCGGATTCATCGTCGCCGCGACGGTTGAGTCTGTAGCCGTAGTAGCCATCGCCTTTCGCCTTTGCGGCGGCGAAGGAGGCTAGAGCAAGAGCTCCAAGTACTGTGAAATGTCTCATTGTGATTGTGTGTAAGGAGTGTAAGGTGAGGATGAAAAAGAGGGACTGAATGAAGACAGAGATGGGACGGCGAAGAGAAAAAGCACAATACCCTCCAGTATCTATCAGCAACCACAAGAAAGAAGTTTTGGCTGATTTAGCATTAGACGAGTACCACCCTATCTCTTGAAACGGAATCAATACCCGGCTAGTAAGATCCGGCCTTGAGTCCATCAGCCCAGGTTTCATGCTACCCCATGCTTGATGCAGGGGAAATCCCCTCGGGTGGAACTAGTCTGACCTATCAGAGTGTTTATACGGGTTGTATTTCCGACAACCCCTTGTACCTGCGTCAATGCATGAGTGAAAATCTCGATCTTTTCTCCTCAAAGTCCCCATAAGAGAAAACAGTAATTTCTTTGTCACATAAAAATCCGGTTTTATTCGTCTCGTCTAGCCAGATGCAACATTATATCCGACGATATAGATAGCCTAAATAAGCTCATAAAGCCGACGGTTATCTGCAACGCGGAGATTGCAAGGGCACTACGCCAAGTATCCACTTATGCTTTAGACAAGTCTTGAGCAAAAGGAAAAGCAGAGTCCCTCAAACATTTTCATCGTCACTGTCGCGTTCTGCTGATTCTATCACCAACACTCCTTTCATACAGACAATTGATCATCGTCAAAATGCGCTTTTCTATTCTTTTGCTGGCTCCGCTGGTCAGCTTTGGCCTGGCACAAGCCCAAACACCTGATTCCACTGAACCTGCCACCACCGCAGAAAGCATCTCAATTGACCCAACTTCATCACCCATTGAGACCGAAACTAGCACTGCCTCTCCCACAGGAGGATCTGGTGGAGGATCTGGAGGAGGCTCAAGCAAAAATTCCTCTCTGGGTCCTCCAGATGTCCATCTCAAAGTCCCCGAACTCTCAGTCGGTCGTATTGAGCTCGACGTCGACAATCTTCACGCAGATATCAACCTCAAAGCCGACGTCGCCAAACTGGTCCAGCTCAATGCCGGTATCAAAGTCGGCATCGAGAAAGTCAACATCACCATTGCTGATGTAGAAGCCGAGCTCGAACTCGTTGTTCGTCTAGGCCATCTCGTTGAGATCGTCAACCGCACTCTCTCATCTCTAGATCTCAACCCTGCTCTCATCAACCTTCTCGACTCAGTCGGCGACATCGTGGAAGGTGTCATCGGCGCGGTAGATGGTCTTCTCGGCAGCATCACACAGGGCGACACCAAGCTGAACTTCCTAATCGATAACCTCGGTCATATTGTCCAGCAGGTTACCAAGGCTGGCGGTGAAGCTGTTAGTTCTATTATTGGAGATTACAAGCAGAACATGACGTTTACTGGCGAGGAGAAGTCGCTGAAGAATGGCCTTACGCAAAAGACTTATGAATACTCGGAGCTTAGTGCCCTGGTTAACATAGTTTTCAACAAGGCGGGACAAATTGTGCAGGCTCAGGTTGTGAAGGGCGGTGGTTCTGGTGGTGGTGGTGGTGGTGGTTCCAAGCCTAGTGGTACTGCTACTGGTACTGCGCCCCAGACAGCCTCTGCTACGGGAACTTCCGCTGCTGGTGAGGCTACGACTGCTTCATCTACTTAATTGGAGCATTTGGGACGGAAGGCGACGGGATATAGGACTTTCTTCTAGCCTCAATATATAATAACTATACCAGTGCTTGTCTGTCCTTATACATTCTCTCACCCGCCGATCACATCCGAGATTGATCAAGACTAACAGTATCATTAGCTCAGCTAAGATCTGGGTACATACAGGTTAGAAAGTACTCCAGGATTGGAGAATCCTTTACATGCAATTCAACTTAAACAATTAATTCAAGAATGATTCATGGTTGCCTTAGTGGTGGAAAAAAGATTAATTGTGATAAGATTGTATGTGAATCTGTTCATGAAGAATGTGAAATGAAGCTGTAGATTTCAGCTTCAACTATTTATAAAATGCCGAAGTGATAGTGAGAAAGAAACAGTAGCTTCGACAAATCTGTGATGTAACAGTGCTTCTAGGCCTTCCACCCCACCAATATAGGTAGATCAGTTTGCAACTACTGCTCCCAACCGAAAGGAGAGACTTTCGATGCAACCATTCCAAAGATCAAGTAGACCACCTTACAGGCCGCCTCCATTTTGAGGGGGCATCAGTACAACACCACAGTGAGCACCCGTACCAGTACCATAACAACTTTGATGACCCGAAAGGGCTTGACAATCCTTGATCTCTTTCCAGTGGCCGTTGATGCATTTGACCTGTTCGACGTAAGATCTTCTAGGTCCAGCTGATAATAGAACTCGTGTACTTACAATACCAGTTCGATCACATCCACAGTATGTATGCCCTCCGTTTCCAGCGCCACATTTGCTGTCCGTTCGTCGTTTGTACGGTGCGCCACCTTTGCCGCAGTCGTCGCGACCAAACAACTCGTTATTAGCTGGTGTAGCTACAACAGCTGCGACCCAGAAGGTGGCGAGGATGATAGTGAATTTCATATTGAGAAAAGGCTTAAGAAACTATGGAAGAATCTATAATGGCAAGTGATGATTAAAATTAAAAATAAAAAACCTGCGCTCTTTCTCGGGATCTATATATGCTCTTTGCTGTCTCTCAGTACTATGATACGGATAAGCTGAAGTCCCATGCACAGCCCCCGAGGTATAGCAAATTTGCCTTGACGTTAGGATCAACATCTTCTCAACTTTTTAAAAGAATAGAATCAGTCTTTGGGGTCTCATCAATCTAGAACGGCATAAAGCGGGCTAAATTATGTCAATTTTCGGACCCTAAGGTACAGTAGTCAAAATGCACCGCCGAGCACGAGTTTCAGAATTATGTCATCCATTACTTGTGTTTTTATGGAGATAGTATGTCGAAAGGATTGACCTCAGTCATGGGCTAGCGTCATGAAAACTAATTCGAGTGCTCCGTCGGAACGCTTGACCTAAACCTTCCACTTATGATTAGTGATAACCATGCTTTCATCGGCAAATTAGTGGCTAACCACTGTTCCTGGAAGCCATTCCGAAGAGAACGGTCGATTTACAATGTCAATATTCTTCTATATGAAGTGACAAAACTGACGCCGATACGGTAGACGATGATGCATAAATGCGTTGAGAATGAGCTTTGGAAGCGTATAGGCTAAAGCATTACATTATGCAAGTTAGCAAACTGACTCCAGACAGGTTTTTCAGCGGCATGAGCTGTTCGCGTCCACTTAATCCTGGGTTAGGGCTGGATACGGCATGGAGTGTAATTCTTATAGGGGATGCGTCACTGCTCACTCACTTGATGAAGATTGACAACATTCAAGCCAGCTCAAAGACAACAGAGCTCAAATCCAAGTCCCAGCCGCCATGTTTAAGCTCACCTTTACTACCCTTATTCCTCTCGGTACCAGTGCCCTTGCTAGTCCAGTAGCCAATAAAGTAGCAGCTGATGCCTTTTCTTTGGAGTCATGGGCAAATGCTATCTTTGCCAACCCTAAAGGCACCCATCTGAGCCCTGATGCGGCTTCAAAGATAGCCATAGACCAAACCTCTACTGCTAAGATTGGTACACCGGAGTATCGAAGTTCAAGACTAAGCCATTAATTAGATGACGGTGCTTTGGGCGGCCGAAGCTCTTTCTGTCGCCACGGCCTCGCCACCATCCAAGGTGTTAGTGAGAGACTAATCACAGAGGGAGGAACTCCTTCTCCTTGGTATGATATATCTAATCTTAAAACCATGGGTCTTGTACTAATCGCTACCAGTGAAAATGTCGCCCGCGCTGCTGGACGCATCATGGACAAGTGCAACCGAGGCGGAATAGTTCAGGGAGAGAATACTGCTTATGGAAACGGTTACTTGCATGTTCATATTCGAAGACCCTGAGGGTGAGAGAGTGGTTTGCTATGGATACTGAGTAGGTAAAGTCATCAACCTCGCCATAGCGACAACACGGCTCATGAATAACCCCGATCTGAGTGCTGCGTGGCCGATAGGAGGTTGTCATGTTGGTGGATACATTCGGTCAATTTTCCATGTTTAGTTCTTTTGGAGCACTTGTAATAACCCTAAAGAGATAGAATGAGAGGCAAAACAAGGAAGCGTTGCTGAAAACAGGATTATGCTAGCGTGGACATGACCTCCACTCATATAGACCGATGTATTGATTCTACAACATTCCACTAAACGACCTGTAATACGAGTCGATAGAATATCTATTATCGTAGTTAAATGTCATCAGATGCTATATTTAATTCTTTAGCGCTGACTTACGCTATCATATATTGATAAAAAATGATTGAATTTGAGACAGTGGTCTTAGCCACACAATGATCGACAGGCGCCTCTACGGGACACGAAGGGTGAGATGATCATCACAATAAGCGGACAGTTCAAAAATAGAAAACACCGATGCAGAATATGTCCAGGCATATAATGACAACAATATAGCCCGTTTAGAGTTCAACCTCCCTACCTTGACAATCAACTGCTTGACAAGCTTCTTACCTCACTTCAACATCTAAATCAACTCAGTTCTCTCATAGACTTCTTTTCTCCACCCAAACTCATTACCATGCAGTCCTATATCCTCCTCATCGCCTCTGTTTTGGCCGTCTTTGCTCAGGCTGCTCCCCAAGCTACCCCTCCCTCTGGAGACTCCGCTGAGATTCACATCTTTGATCAAGAGAGCTGCACACGCGCCGAGATTACTGGCCGCATTAGAGTCTCAGCCAAGGATACATTAAAGTGCACGAAGTTTCTCTCGGACAAGCCTGTCAAGTCCATCTGGACCAAGCATCTTGGCGAGGGATGTATACGTATGCATTTCGATCATGTTTGGTGTCTGATAGATGATGGCTAACTTGATAAAAGTTGAGACTTATAGCGACCTTGTTTGTACTATGGATCGCCACGATATGTCTACTGAGGTCTGTCTCAGTGGTGACAAGTCTTATGGGAGCTACGTGGTTGTGTGCAACTAGTTACCAGAGTTACGAGAGTATTTCGGCCTATGTTGGCTTAGCTGATTCCTGTCTCGGGTGGAATTCGCGTTTGCTTCAAGGGACAATATGTGCAAAGTCATTAGAGTTCGAGTGTATAGTACTTGGGCATCTTATCACACTCTTTATATAATAACTCCCCATACTTGAATTGTTCCAATCCACCGTGACTATGATCGTGTGTCAACGAAGTGGCTATCCCATTCGACATTAATCATTTATATCGTCCATGCCCAGTACCCAGTCCATCACAATATCGTGCAACCTTCATCTCTGGGGTTGAAGCTTTCCTTCCAAGGACTAAACCCCTCCCTCATCTCTTTCTCACCCGCCCTTTCCTTCACCAGATGCCTCTCCTCAATCCCCCCATAAGCCTCTCTTACACTCTTCCCCAAGTCGGTATAATTATGAGTAACATAATCATTTTGATAACTAAACATCCACCTCTCAATCTCCTCCATCCGATATCCATCCGTCGAGGTAGCCCAAGCACACATAAGAACAACAGGCATGAAAGCGGAACTACTAGGTTTATACTTCTCCAACCCCTCCGCTAGACCGATGGTATCATCGCAGAATAAATAATACGTCGTGACGAGCTGTGTAGCTTCCCCGTCGTAGATACGTAGTATCCGATTAAGCGTGCATCCCATTGCAAGCATTAATCCAAATGCAAGTTGGAACTTCATCGATAGCCGATGAGCCTGAAGAGTAGTAGACTGACCCGCATCTCTAGTAACCCTGCCAACAATAGCAAGCAAAACCGGATAGTCCGCCAGCAGTATATCATATGTGCATCGTATCTGATAAAGATACCTCTCCGTATCCCTTAGATACAATGCAACATCCGCAGCAGTCTGCCACTCAAGACTCAAAAACGAATATCCATTTCCCTTAACCATGGGTCTTTGAAGACCACCCTGGTTAACAAGCTGCCAAAACGTAGGTGGTAGATGGATCTTGGGGTTTCCAAAGCTTTCAAAGACCTGCTGTGTTTAGTATAGCATAGGAAATGTCGCGTGGTCCTTACCATCATTCTGATCAAGTGCTGTAACAACGTGGCGTCAATGCTGCTTAGATCTGTTTTCTGTAGAAGATGTGCTAATACCTCGCCGTGATATATTCGTGAGTCTTGTTGGAGCTTGATGAGTTTCTCAACGTTGTCTGTCAGTTCCGCACAGCCTTGGGGCTGATGGACTTACATTGCAGGTGTCAATGACTAAAATGGCAGTCATATTGTCGACCGCATTACCGCCCTCCATCAGTGATTTTCTCAACGTCGAAATCGCATCAATATGCAAAGACAACGCTGTATTTCCACATGCCGTTCCCCTCGCAGCTCCAACGGAGGCTACCAATAGCTCAATGGAAGCATCAATGACCGGACATGCGCCTACATGACGTGGAAGACTCAAGAGATACATCCCGTGGATAGCCATGTCGTACTTGACTTCTTTCACGTCGAGTGTCCAGACTAGTTTATTGACAAGTCGAGTCTGCGGGTTGATGGGTGGTCGTTCGATATCAGGTTTCGCACGTGACTGGGAACTTGGTTGAGCGCGACCTCGGATGGTCTGGAATGCTTCTGATTTGAAATGGAAGCGGCGAACGCCATTGCCGATGCAGGCGATCATGAGGCGCTTACAACGTCCGCATTTCGGCATTTCTTCATCACACTAGCCGTTATGTCAACACAACATTCCTCACCCGTGGCTATTATGTAACTGCAATCACCTTTTTCTTCTTCTTTCGACAGGACTCACACCCTCGGGATACTGGTACGCCAGCCATTTCGCGTAACAATTCCGTTTATGTCAATAATTTGGTTACTCGGTAGGACGGAATGACATCTGTTGATCCTTTTAAATACCCTCCTTCGGCAGTTGCTTTTTCGAATCAGCCTCACCACAGGGCGCGTCGATCAACATCTTGGCGACTCGTGCACCTACCAATGAACCCTGGAGAGGTGGTCAGCATGTCTTAGACATTAC
>QGED01000124.1:0-212795 GCA_004367475.1 Fusarium camptoceras | reverse complement strand
GGCAACCCCCCCTCCCCCATTTTTTGTCGTTCGCTACCAAGATTCCCGGCGTTCATAGAGGCAGCATTTGCAACATCTTTTTTTTTTATATCGTTATATCATATTCATCCTCTCGCTTCTACAGTTGCGTCAGGCTACTGCATGTTTATAGGAGGATAACGTCCACGTTGTATTAGGCCATGGTCCAAGCATGGCGGATTGTACGACTGTGTGGGCTGGATTGGACGGGATAGGAGGGGAAGGAATGGGACGTATTTGGATGGATGGCACGTCAATTGATTGTAAGTTCATCAACAGAACTTCAATCAACTTGATTCACGACCAACATAATGAGATTTTATGTATCTTTCCCAGCCAGGTGGAAATACACGAGTATTTGTTTATCTCGTTACATGAATGATGTCGCCCGCTGCCAAGCCCCGATTCTGTCCCGAATTGTTTGCATATGACTGACTCTAGTTCTTCTCTGATGTTATAATGTCATGTTGGACAGCTTCAGTCTTACATCCCCATATGCTTCAGCAAATAGGCAATCAAATGCACCCTATTTAGTCGTCGATGTCGTCGAGCTCTTTGTTGGCAAACCCGACCTTGTTCTTCTCGAGATCGAATGCGACGTATAACGCCTTGAGAGCCACATCGCCCATGATGCTCACACCTCCTAGGTCTTCTGAACTTTGCATGCCGCCCCAGCAATAATCTGGGTCACCGTCGGTGGGGCTGTAGCTGAGGTACGGCCCAGGGACCTTGAGAACGTGCTCTGTGCCTGGCACTTTGAGCATCAGATCCGGAAGTTCATCGGCAAATTCGCAAGGAAATGTGAAGGCGTCGCCAAGTCGAGGATCGACCCGCATATTTGGTACATCGTTCCAGTACAAGCCCGCAAGAGCTGGAGGGAGAAAGAGAAGGGTTGTGCCTGTGTCGACGGTAACTTCAAAAGTATGTGCCATCCAAACCCGGCGCGAGCCGGTCCAAGTTGCCATATCAAATGTGACATCCCAGTGAGGACTGTCCCTCCGCGTTGCCATCCACGAGATTTTGTCCTTGGCCTTGCTTTCATCAACGTAGCCGAAATCAAAACGACCGGTGGCGTTTCGTCGTAAATCAACCGTAAAGACTGCCTTGTGTAACAGTGGGCGAAGTTTGTCGAGCAGAGAGGGTGTTGGAGGATCTACGTTGCTGGGAAGAGTTTTGGCAAGACCCATGATGCCAGTAAGCCCAGTCTCGCGTTCGAATCGCGGTGCAACGACCTGAGCAGATTCAATGGCCGTATTCTTGAGTTCGAAATCTCCCAGACGAACAGTATCGAGGTAGACAATGCCGTCGGCATGAGTCCCATCAACTGCCATCAGTGATTAGCTTGGGTTTTGCCTTAGCAAGACACAAGAACGCTTTAGTTACCGTATTCAACCTCCCATTCGGCATCACGAACGCGATGAGATGTTTTGGATGTATTGGGCTTGTATTGAGGAGCCCATGGACCTTCAGTGGTCACTCGATAGACCGTGTCGGTGGATTGAACCCAACTGACTGGTCAGTACAAGCACGTTCTCTTGGAGACATTGCCTTGGGGTAACATCTCTTACAAATCAGCAGACCCGGTATCGATTGCCATCTTGAGTGTTTGAGGCGGAGTGCCTACTTTAACGTCGGCAATGTAGATTTCATCATTGCCGAGAGGCTCCACGTCCACGCGACCATCTACATAGCTCATCAGTACATGTGTGGTTCACACTATGATTTGCACATACCGTCATCAAGGAGTGAGAAAGCAGCCAGAGTCTTCTGGGAAACAGGCTTTCCCCATTTCTGGTGAGCTGCTACCCATTCTCGAACGAAACCAGGCTTGGTGTTGGAATTTTTGGCCGCTTCCAGTGAGAAACGCTTTGTGCCTTGAAGGTGAGGCGTGGCCAAGACCAGTGCCAGGCTTGCCACAAGAAGCGTAGCAAGCAGAGTGAGGCTCTTCATTTTGGAAACAAAGCCAAAGAGTACAAAAGCTGAAAGATGAGGAAAAATTGATTGTAGAAAAAGATGAGAGAGAGACAGCATCAATATATGGAAGAAGGGAAAGAAGGAACACCCCTGAAGGATCGGAGTTTGAAAAAGAAGGCAACAAGAGATCGAAGAATGAGAATCAGCAAAATGGCAAGCAGTACCCGGGTTGGTGATTAATTTGGATACCAGCGTCCGAGGCAGGCGTGTTGGTTGCAGTTGCCAGCACCCGTCGGGCAGTTTCTCGGCCAAGCCGGTACAAATACAACCCATTCATGAGGAATAACTCCCTGAAGTCTAACCTCACGATGATGTTCTTGTTCTTGGCAACGTCTCATTATAGTAGCATAAGCCGAGCAACCATCGCAGTATCCAAACCTACTCGAACAACCCTTGTAGTACACCAAGTCGCTTACTTTTAGACGAGCCCTTTGCATCGCGCCGACCATTACACAGCCTATCTGTAATCGGGTCGTCTCTCGCCTACGGAAGCAAACACGGGAGCCTGCAACTACGACGTAACATAGCATGTATAACTAAGCATTATACCCACGTCTTTGGTAGCAATGAAGTGACACAAGCACATGTTGCTCGTCTGAGGGTGCGGAGATACAGACATCTTGATTGAGACGAGTGCTCGAGATAGTGGCCATCGGATAACCTCATGATACTAGGCGAATAAGTGACGGTTCCAAACATGATCCATAGCACAGGCGAGGCGAGAGAGACCGGGTGTGGTGAGTATATCGCAACGTTTCGTTACGTCGTGGGCTGTTCGTCTTGGATTGTGGGCAAAACATCTCGTGAAATAGAAACAACATTGCCGTAAGCTCAACTCCGTTATATGCATCTCACATTCAGCATTCATTGGTGCTTGTAGTGAGAAACAATATGTTTATATTTGTCATTCCTACTTTCAATAGGGTGGTCAGATGATCTATCATCCATCGCCTGACCCGGTATCATTCAAGCAAGATGCATGTCAACAATAGCCGTCTGTCTCTATATAATCCTTTCTTTTTTTGGTCGTAAGAAAGCCAAGACCAAAGTCAATACGCTATAGTCTATAGTTCGTCATGTGTCTGCTTCTTCTCCCCGCCGTCCTTCTTCTCATTCTCCTTCTTCATGTTGTTGATCAGCTTCTCAAGCTGCTCCTGGTCAATCTCGCCATCCTTCATGAAATCCTCAGCGTTGAACTGAAGTGGCTCTTGTGATGGCTCTCCACTCGTCGTCTTACTCTTCTTACCCTTGCCCTTCTTGGCTTCCTTTGCAGCCTTTTTGGCCTGTCGGTTTTTCTCCTCAACCTTCCTGGCACCCTTAAGGGCGACCTCCATGCTAACCTTCTCAAGCTTGTCACGCTTGGCCTTTAGATCCTTGATGAGGAGCACAGGGTCCGCATTGGCAGCCAACTTAGCCTGCTTAGGCTCAAGCTCGTTCAGCCAATCCTGAGTGGACTTGTAAAGGTCGGAAGCCTCCTTGAGATCCTCCAGTGTGTAGAGGGGAGGAATAGGCCCCTTCTCCTTGATAACATCCTCCATCTTGCGGGCTGTGGCAGCTGCGCTGTCTTCGTCCTCGAGTCCGTCAAATTCACCAGTGGGCTTCTCTCCAGCAGCCTCTGTGCTGGACGACTCAGTTGACGAAGATGCAGATGCCGACTCGGAGACAGACTTGTGCCAGCTCTCGTGCTCGGCAATTTGCTCCTTGATCTTGCTGAGGAACTCAGAAGTTCGTGCCAGAGACTCCTTCAATGAAGTAGTAAGCTCGGGACGCTTCTCGGACTCCTCAACTCTCTTTTGGATTGGAGCGACCAGATCCTTGAGAACCTTGAGCTTGGACTTGAGAATGTCCTTTGTAGCCTCCGCACCGTCAGCGTAAAGCCAGTCACTCGTCTCGCTGGAGAGATCAGCCAATTTGGTTTTCTCTTTCTCGCTGGAAGCCTCGATGAAAGCATCGCCCTCAAGAAGATCCCTAATCTTGTATGTAAATGCCTCGAGCTGGTTGAGAGCTTCCTCCCGCTGAAGGCGTGCCTTGTCGGAAGCAGCAAAGGACTTGAGACGATCCTTAGACTTGGAGATCTCGGCCTTAGTAAGGCCTGGAATGCCGAGGTCCTCCACGACAATCTCGACAGGAATACCAACAATCTCACGCTTCTTGATCTCAGGCTTAGCCTCCTCGGTGCTTCCAGAAGAGGTGGCATCGGTGTCGGAAGTAGTAGAAGATTCAGAAGAAGTGGTAGAAGATGACGACTTGTCATCCTTCATCTCCTCTTCGGACCCTTCAGAGCCTTCCTTGAGAGGCTTCTGGTCCTTCTTTCCAAAACCAAAGAGGTTCTTGACACCATCGACAAGACCTTCCTTGACCTCAGCTTCACACTCAACCGCGGCCTTGGCAACCTGAACCTCGCCATTTTCGTTGCTGAGCTTTACACCAAGCTTGAAATGAATCTCCGATTCAACACACGATGGGTGCTTTTGCTTGATAGCAGCGATAGTTGCAGTCAGGTTCTTCGTAGTCAAGGTCTTGACGTCCTTCTCACCAGAGCCAATTTGTTGGTAAAATGTAGCAGTAAAGTCCTCGCCATTGGTGAACGTAAGCTCCTTGGGAAAGACGCCTTGGGGAGAAACGGCAGACCACAGTCGCTGGTGGTGAGCCTTGCCCTCCTTTGTCTCCCACTTCACGCCAGATGAGTAGAAGCCAGGCTCCGAGATTCTAATCTCCTTAACACGGAAGCTAGGGCTAAGCTCAGCAGCGCGGAAACCAGCACCAAAAACAGCAGCCTCGTCAGAGTTGACGTTGGATCGAATTTTGTCTGTAGAACCAGAGAGCTTTTCCAGAACCTTCTGGACAAAAGGAGTACGAGAGGCACCACCATGTAGAATGATAGAGTCGATATCGATAATGTCGAGGTTAGCGGCCTTGAGGGCATCGTTGATCACAACAGTGATTCTTTCAGCATGCTCAGATGCCATCTCTTCGAATTGAGCACGAGTGATCTTGTACCTGAAGTCGATGTCATCGTACAAACCCTCAAAGCTGGCTCCAGTGTTCTGGTTGGCGCTCAATACATGGCGAACCTTCTCAACCTGGTTGGTGAGCTTCGCGATGGCACGACCATGGGCCTTGACGCTCTCGGCGGCAACGGAAGCCTTTTGAGCAGCTTTGGACTCGACGAATTGCTTAACCATGTCATCCACAATGAGGTAGTTCAAGGAATCTCCACCAAGAGTACGATCCCAACCGGCACCGATAACGTGAACCTCCTGGACCGTCTTATTGAACTTGCCGATATCCTTAATTGTTCGACCTTGGAATTTCATGACAGTAGCCTTGGTAGAGCCGGCGCCCATATCGAAGATGATATTGTACTCAGGCTTAGATCCATTGCTGACGTTGGGAAACTCCCGAGTAGTAGCGTAGTTCAGACCAACGGCAAGACCGTCGCTGAGAAGTCCTAGGACCTTCAGGCCAGCAAGCTCGGCGGCAGTTTGAACAGCGCGCTTCTCATCGATGGTGTAGAAGGGAGGGACAGTAAGAACAATAGAACGGACGCTGGATCCATCACCAGCGGCGACTTCAGCGTTCTTCTGAATGCTCTGCAGCTCCATAGCGAGCAATTCCTCAACCATCCAGGCCTCCTCAGCCTCGGTGAAAGACCTGCTCTTGAAAGCGGCCGTGTTTCGAGTAGGACGGGACTGCAACTGCAGCGCGGGGTGTCTAGCGGCGTACTCCTTTACCACAGCATCTTCAGTGGTCAGACCGAGGATAGTCTTGAGGTTGGGGTAAACGTCGCTAGGGAATCGAGCCGCGAGAGCCATGGCATCGGCGCCGTAGGCTCTCTCAGGATATTCGCCCTTCTGAGGTCCATTTCGGGAAGGCTTGAAGCAAACGGCGGAGGTTTCTTTTCGGCGGGAGTCCTTTGTCAGGACAATCTCAAGGGGAATACCGGGCTTGACGAGAGTGGCCTTGATGTATTCGGTACCGAGATCGACACCCAACACAGCAGAAATTGCGAAAACATTCGTGGCGAAGAGGAAAATCGTCGCCAAGAGCGTCATGAGAGGCGAGACACGAGATGCCATGATGGTGGTTTGGTGGGGGTGCGCTCAGTTGCGCACACCAAATTGAAAGGCGGTGTCTTTTCTATTATCAATGAGGAACGCTACCTCTTGAGAAAAGGAGTAGAAAAGACAGTGATGTCAAGGGGCGAAGGAAGAAAAGGCCCAGGTAATTACTTCCTTTTGATTGTCTAAGTTGAAGAAGAGAGGTTGATGTGGCCAGAATGTGGATCTCACCAACAGGTACCAAGAAGCCACGATGGCTGTTGAGGGTAGTGGTAGATTCTAGCCACTGGAACCTAGTACCTAAGTAGGTATGAAGAGGACAGCTAACAATAGGTACAATAGCGGCGGTGACGTTAGTTCTAATGCAAGGCTGAGAAAAAGATGAGAAGGTAATAGATGCCTATTGGTGCGATGAACATTTAGGTGGAACATCTGATCTCGGCCTGGCCTTAGTATTCCCTTCGCTTGACACACCAAGGTCCAGACATTCTCCAACTACCGAATCAAGATTGACAAGTGGCCTATTTGGTCTCGGAACTTCATGATATTTGCTAATCGCATCACAACTCATGATGACAGCCTTGAGGAAATTTCATGATGATCTACTGACTTGATCAGCAATAGTGTGCTCGAGTATCACGAAATGCATTGTATGATGTTGAATACTTTGGATCGTCATGTTCACCTCTGGACTCAAATCAAATCTCCAATGTCAAACAAATCACTTATTGGTATTATATCAATAGACTGTTTCATTTGCTGTTCCTCTGCTACCTAATCAACCCACGTGGCCTCTACTTGTCTCGTTCACTTTGGACAAACTGGCCTACATGGAGGAGATTTAGGTACCTTACCTGGGCCAACCAAAAGACACGATCATCTCCCCACATTCTCCAATACCCCTGTCAACCCGATGACGGCACACTTTGAAGCTCTATAAAGTTTTACTTTCAGCCTTACCATTCAAGGTAGGTAGGTAGCTTCAAGTCGATTACTTTACTGAGAAAGAAATGCAAGACGCTGGGCATCTCAACATACTCAATTCGCATTGGCAACGTGTTATATCTGCTCAACTCTCAATGGCACATATGAAATCACGACATGTGACAAGACTCATCACAGCCTAGATTGGCGGGTAACCATTCACATTGTTTACCTACTGCCCCAGATATCACTCTCGAAAGGCCTACATTGTTACAAAGGTATTAAGAACTCCAACCGACACCGTGGCCAGATGTATAACCGAGTCCCAAAATCATCAAAACCCCAAAATGCAAAGTCCTCAAGTCCACTGTCCCCTGGCTTTTCGCCTCAGAAGTCTCGACTTGTAAACGCCGTCATTTCATAGTGTACAGTTGCCCTCGGAAGATTAAAAGGAGATCGTAGGCTGTGCGTTTACCGCATACCACGCTTTGGAGTGCTTAAGACTCATCGCTACGTCGTTGACCTCGAGGGGCACCGCCAGAGCCCCCACGACCGCGGCCACGACCACGACCATCACCGCGGAAACCTCCTCGGCCTCGGTGTTCACCTCGCCCACGACCTCGGTGGTTACCACCGTCGTTGCGAGGTCGGGTTCGCTGGACCTGATGGAATCCATCGTTGGAATCAGTAGGGGCAGTGGTCTGGTTTAGACGATTAGCTTCTCGGGTGTTTTAGAAGGGTGTGAGAATCGAATTACCTCTGGGTGGTCATCAGCCCAAGAGTTGGCGTTGGCGACACGAGTAGGGGCGGGAGCAGCGGCTTCCTCAACAGCTTCTGCGGGCTTCACGTCGACCCATTCTTGGGAAGTAGACATCTCATTGTTAGTAGTGTCCCAGTGGCTCTCGGCGACAGCGTTGGCAGCGTCGTCGGCGACGCTGGCGTTAGCCAAGCCGTTAGAAGAAGGCTCGGTAGTGATGGAAGGAAGAACGGTATCACCGGCCTCGATCTCGGTGGCAGCGGCATGCGCGATAGTAGGGTCCGTAGCAACGTCCTTGGGCGGCTCGGCGTTATCTTCAGCGGGTTGAGCATCGTCGTACGGGGTCTTGTATTCTTGGGCAAGGGCCTTAACCTTGGAAACTGCGTACTTTTAGCATAAATCAGAAAGAAAGGTTGCATCACTTACAAGGAGTCTGCAGCTGCTCGCCAGGAACGCTGACAACCTGATCATCGGAGCCGTTGACAAGCTTCAGCATGGACTGAACAGCGCTCTCGTCTCCGGAGTAGATAGCAAGAAGCACTCCCTCGATTGCCTGGCTTTCATCAGACTCGGGGTCTTGAGCTTCCTCGCGACGGTAGGCGGCAAGTCGCAAGAATTGTGACAGGACCAAGAGGTTATCATGAAGATTTTTGGTAGCTTCAGCCTTAGCCTCGGCCTTTGCATCGGCCTTGGCCTTCTCGAGGTTCTTCTCCCATTCTGCCTTGTCACTAGCAGCACGTGTCTTGTACTGCTCGTCAACCTTCTGGTACTGAGTAAGCTGCTCCTCGTATTGCGCTAGTTGCTGCTGTAGAGAAGGCTTCTTGAGGATCTGAGCCTTCTGGTCGGCGTTGATAATCTTTGCCTCGACAAGTTCGTCAAGTGACTTGCCCGGATTCTGGGCTAGAAGGGAATCGGTCTTGGAGACGTTGGTCTGGCCACAGGGTTAGCATGACGAGAGTCAGGCACGATGGCGCATAGACATAAGCACGTACGATTTTCTTGTTGACATTTCGGATGTTCCTTTGCCGACCGTTAGCATTCGTAATTACACTTTCTTGCCACGCCGTTCCGAAACCTACTTCTGGATCTCCTTGATGTAGGGGCTCTCGAAGCTGTCATCGCTGTTCTTATCGGCGGTGGCAGAGGCAACGCTGGGAGCGGGAGATTCAGTTCGCTCAAGAGCCTTGGTGGCCTTCTTCTTGGCCGACTTGGATTGAGGCTGAACAGCTTGAGCAGCCATCGCGGTAGAGTCGTGTGTGTATTGGTGGTAGAAAGTTTGCGCGAGGCGTGGAGGCACTGTCAGCGTTGATGTGCGACAGGCTTGGGGGGAGGAAGATCGTTTGGGGGTTGAGTAATGGAGAAAGCTCAAAGTCAGAGTAGAGTGTGGGCAAAATAAAGGTTAAGTGATGAACTTAGGCGAGAGGAGAGGGGAGGAGAGGAAAGTTTGCTTGAGGAGAAGCGAGCAGGCAAAGTTGTGGTGGTACACAGGTAGCTAGGTAGAAACGAAGCTGGCTCCAACTGTCGGTGCCAGTGCCAGTCAGTGCCAGCTCAAGTGCCACTCACTAGGTAGGTAACCCCATGAAAATGCCTAGGCAACCCCCTGCATTAACACTGTCAATGTTTCTAGAACTGATGAGAATCCATGCGCTGAGTGCCCGTCAATAGGTAGACAGTTTTATTACTATTACAATTCAGCCACAGATATCTATCATTCAGTTATGTTTGTGGTGTATTTTATCCAAACTCCTCAATTGACTATCCTATACTGTCGACATAGCTTCTAAGAAATGAGGCGATTCTGGATGGCCTCCATCGTCATGGCGATTGCCCCACTCAACCGCGGGCGCATTTAGCTGAGGTGAGGTGGTCTCGTGCTCCAATGCTGTGCTTTCTCCTCTTCAAAACGGCCCCCTTTTCAACCCGCTCAGTGTATCGACGGATGCAACCAAATTTGCTTTCGTTCTCGGTGTGCGAGATCAATGAGTATATACAGGAATCTCGGTATATCGACTCGTTGATTATAGGTAGCTGATGTTCTTTAGCTGTCGGCATCGGCGCGGCTCTTAGTTATCGAGTCTTTGTTTTGTTGGTTTTTTTAACGAGTACTGTTATTATTGTTTGTCGTGTTTTGTTACCTGGCTCAACCTTTGAATTTGGTCAAAGTATCCTGAGAAAAAATACCACTTAGCAGATATATAAAAAGTGATGTCTTGAATGGCATACCCTCGTCACCTTCTTGACACTCCGCGCGGAGAGCCCTCGTTCGCCAGACTGCTTGGACTGGATCGCCGCTTCTTTGACAAGTCTGGTCATTTGATCAGCTCAATGAATTATATACGCAACGTTGGTTAAGGCCATACGCCTCCATGAACAGGATGTAGTCGAGGAAGATCTAAGACAAGTCATTAGCAACAATTGTGATTGAAAGACGACCCAGACGCACGGTAACATCGGCATTCTTCTTGATATTGTGGTTCGAATGAGCTTTAATGATCTTTTTAACTGTCGCCTTGGGATAAGGCTTCTTTCCGAGAGCCATCGTTGGTGAGATGTTGCACGTTGTTTTAGTTCTAGATGTTGTTGACATACGCGTTCCGCAATCGTTTGCCAAGGATTACTGACCTCACTGGTACTGCCTGTACTTGCGTAGGGTACCTACCTAGGTAATCAGCCAATCGGCTGTGGCCGAAACGTTGTACGTACCTCGAAGCTTCACACCCCTAAAGCAGCCCCTGCACGGATGACATGGAAGCTCCAGTTGGCCACCTCGGGCAGTGAGAATGAGGGGCGTACAGTGCCATGGCCACAGTTGTATGTTCACACTGTAACCCACCTTTGGGTTCTGTGTTGAGTTGTGCGAAACGCTCAAGCTGGAGATCTGTGTAACTTCCATATCATCTACACTCACCAACTATGGCTTCGTTAGTACAGCGTCGCATGGTAAGTCAAACGAACCGAATACCATGAAACAACTATTTGACAGTCGACTAGCTTTCAAAGGCGGATGAGGAGGCAGCCGATGAGGTCGAGGTTCGACGTGAAGACCAAGACAAGATTAACCGTTTCAGCCGCCTACACCAGCGAGAACTTGTTCTAGGAGAGGAGCTGAGCATCAAGAACGTATGTCTACAAAACAACCTGGGCTGGGTAAAGACTAATTCAATACGCCACATAGAAAGAGAAGGAAGAGCTTGACGATCTGTCTACAGAACTAGAACTCGCCGACGAGGACGAGAAGATTCAGTACGAACTCGAACCAACATTACGATTGGCATATATCAAGATCTAACTTGGAGTCAGGTACAAGATTGGCGACGCCTTTTTCCACGTTTCGGTAGAGCAGGCCCAGGAGATGCTCGAGAAAGCAACGGAAACGCTCGAGGAGGAATCAACATCTTTGCAAGAGAAGCTATCGTCTATTCGCGAGGAAATGACTAAGCTCAAGGTCGATTTATATGCCAGATTCGGAAAGCAGATCAACTTAGAAACTTGAACAAAGAAACAAATCGAAGTTTGATACCCCCCAAAAAAACCATGCAGCGAGCGGCATGAAGTCAGCACTTCCGGGAGAATTCTTATCCAATTATTCTTCAACGCAGCAATGTTTTTGCATATCACAACGCTTGGTCAACCTTGTCTGTAATACTGCGCTTTTTGAGGGCTCGCAGTCGGTGTGGAAAGCCGGTTGTGTTTGTGTTTGTGCTCGTGTTCAGGTTGGATGTCAACGGAAGGGCTTACTTGAGTTGTAGCCGGTACTATTCCCGGGTTATCAGCCACTGAGGAAAGGTTCCGACAACCCCCAACTCTTGTTGGTCTAGCAGAACTAAGGTTGCGATTCGTTACTCGTTGAATTAACCCAGGCTAACAGGTCCAATATTGGAAGCTACCGGCAACCGGGCTATCATGATGCTGGAGACCAATTCCTTTCCGAGAGAGATAGCCCAAGTTCAAATGACGACCACACCCGCGGAAGAGGCTCCCGCAGATAGCTCCTACATTTGCCTCCTTCATCGGCGCCGTGGATCCCACCTTACCCATATTACCCCATATTTGAGGCCCGGCTCCGGACTTAGCCCATGGCCAATGGGTGTTTGAACCCCCCATAATCGACCCTTTTGAGAAAGTCGTTTGCTATGTCATGGGGGAATCTGCAGGTGCAAGTAATAGAGCTCCGCTTTGCGTACTTGGCGGTAATGTCTTCCTCTTCCTTTCAACATTCTTTGAGTGTAGCCTGCCACTCCTGATATCTCGGTTCAATTTACAACATGCCGGGTGTGAATAGCTTCAGTAACTCCCAAAAACGAGACGTCATGCCTGCAGGTGAATCTAGCGACACTATACAGGAACCATCTCCATGCCGTAAGTCATTGCCGGAATCATACTACAAAGTAACTATCTGCTGGTCTGAACACAAACTCACAATTCATCAGGAGGAAGACAACGAAGAAGCAGTTCTTTTTCATATCAAATACAGCATCTTGACGTGGACGCTCAACCTCGATATGAAGAGGAAACGGCAGACCGAGGTCTTGGCGCCCTCCATAACATCCGCTCCCGGACACGAAGCCGTACTGATGAGACGATTATCAGCTGGGAGGTTGATGATCCTGAAAACCCAGTCAAGTGGCCAAATGTATGATAGCTTGATCATCCCCAACCCCACTGTTTTGTCCTGTCTTGTAATGCATTTGCTAACGACATCCATGGCATAGACGAAGAAGAAACTGGTTGTCTTGTGTACCTCGGTTCTAGTCATCAACTCCACTATGGGCTCTGCCCTTCCAAGTATGGCGATATCAAATATTACCAATGACTTCGGAATCACATCAGAAGAACAAAGTGTTCTGCCCATCTCAGTTTACCTCATCGGTTACGTTTTGGGGCCTGTCGTCTGGGGCCCCCTCAGCGAACATTACGGCCGTCGCGACTTGAGCCTTGTCACTTTTTGTCTATTCACCATCTTTACTATGGCTTGTGCTGTCGCTCCAACATGGGCAGCATTGTTGATCTTTCGGTTCTTCTGTGGAGCCTTTGCGAGTTCACCTATTGCAATTGTCGCCGGCATTTTGGCAGACATATATAATGACCCTCGCACGAGAGGCAGAGCATTTGCTATTTTCATGGTGGTAAGTATGCAACATACCCCTCTATACTTCTTCTATGCGCAAGATATAAGCTGACAACTCTACAGTGCACCACCGGAGGTCCCATTCTGTCCCCGATTCTCTCCGGTTTCGCTGGCCCCAAAATCGGTTGGCGTTGGGTCTTCTGGATTGCTCTCATGATCGCCGGTGCTACCATTGTCCTAATTATCTTCCTCCCTGAGACGTATGGTCCAATACTCCTATCTCGTCGTGCTTCAAGACTCCGCAAACGAGACTCGTCATCTCGTGCCACTGCCCCGCGAGATCTTGAGGAAACAGATATCAGACAGCTTCTCACCGTGGTCTTAACTCGTCCCCTTCGCATGTTCCTCTTTGAGCCTATTGTAACAACAACCTGCACCTATCTTGCTCTTGTCTACGCAATATTCTATATGTCCTTTCAGGCATTCCCAATTATCTTCCAAGACGTGTACGGTCTGTCGCCAGGTGTTACAGGACTCGCTTATCTCCCTATCTTCGGCGGTGCTGCTCTGTCTCTTCCCATATTTTGGACTTGGGATGATGTTCTCGCCCGTGCCACGGAGCGTAATGCATCCTGGGTTCATCGCGAGGAATATCGCCGCCTTCCTCTAGCTTGTTTAGGTGGTCCACTTTTCGTCATATCTCTCTTTTGGCTCGGTTGGTCTGCTCGTCAAGACATACCTTTTGCAGTACCAATGCTAGCTGGCATTCCTTTTGGGATGGGCTTCTTGCTGATCTTTATGGCCATGCTGAATTACCTCACGGATGCATATGAAATATTCGCTGCCTCCGCGAATGCCGCATCCTCCACGACACGGTCCTTATTCGCTGTCGTATTACCACTTGCCACAAAACCCATGTTTCGCCAGCTCAATATCAACGGCGCATGCTCTCTCCTCGGAGGTCTCAGTGCACTGATGTGTTTCATCCCGTTTGTCTTTATCTGGAAAGGACCTAGTATTCGGGCTCGTTCAAAGTTCTGCATTGCGCTTCGCGAGCGAAAAGAGGAAATACAACGGAAAGAAGAAGACGCAAAGGCTAGAAAGGAACACTATGAGCTGAGAGATAAAGGAAAGGGAAAGGATGAGGGGGAAAGGGGGAAGAAGAATGAAACCGTGTAGTAGTAATCCATTATTGGACATGCTGGAAAGCTACAAAGCCTTTTAAGAATCACCCAGAGCCTAACAAGTTATGAGAACAGCATAATAATTGTCCTATTCTACGACGAAAACCGCATACGTAAAGTTTGACTGCTCACAAAATACCGGTTGCAGCTCGGAGTGGATAAGACTTTTTCAGCCGATCCATGTTTGCAAGCACATTGCTCTCATGATCAGTCGTTTTCTCTGTAATTCTTGACCAATTGACCTGGTGAACCAATATTGCATCTTTTCTGTTGGTAAGAACGTTGCTTCTCTTCAGTCGCGTCTAGTTGCCTAGGTCTTATTAGCTGGTAGTGGACGTATACTAGAGTCGAAATTCTGGGTGGGAGCTGCGAGCACCGAATATGAAGAGGCACCATCGTTATCAAATAGCCTCGGACGAACCTCATATCGCCCTGCTGTAGTGAAACTTGCTTCTAATTCGTCGATATCTCCTTTACTCTCCCAATCGTTCGAAAAGTGGCTCTTCGGCGTGACAAAGACATCTGTCGTGGTAGCTGCAATGCTTGGTCTGATTAAACTTGGCGTACCTGGTACAATAGGAATGCCGGCGGACTCATCGAGATTCGGATATTTCTGCCCAATTGCCTCATGCATAAGTGCAACTACTCTATCTCCCAATCTTCTGGAAGACTGGGGGTTTGAAGTATCTTGTCCAGAGTTCTGTAGATGTGCCTGGCCCTTCATTTTGCTAATCTCTCTTCCTAATGCTTGGAGCTCAGTATACCCTGATTCTGAGGGACGGATATCCATTTCGGGATATTCCATTTGGGCTGGCCTTGGCGTTCTAGTGATCAAGGCGTGGCTCATCCGGCGTCGGAGACCTTTTGACGGCAATATTCGGTTCATCTTCGACTTGAATAACTCGCCGAACTTTGTAGACATAGAAAGAGATAGTGTATGCACACGATGCTCATCTTCCTTGGTCATATCTGTAGCCCACCGGATCTGACCTTCTGATGTGACATGTTTGACTGCAAAATCTCTGGGTTGTACCTTGTCTCCAGATGCTGCGGTTTCGTTTCTTTCCTCCCTATTGAAGGATGGAAATTTAGACCAGGACTTCGGCGGGCTGATCAATTGTGCACTTGTGACTGAGTCTGCTCGGTGAGTCGACCTCGGCCGCATTTGAGAAACCCAACGTTCGATGAGCCACTTCGATTTACTAGGAGAGGATCGTTCCTCTGTGGAAGGTGTTAATTGTGAGATCTCTCGTCTCGCATCGGAGATACTACTGTTACTGTTTCTAGCACCTTGCTCTTTTTGTAGTTTGTTGGAAAATATGCTTCTTCCATCAAGGTGTTGCATGCTCAGAAAGCTACTGCTATGCTTTCTTTCAGCTTCAAGTCTGACAGCGCGCTGCCATAAGTCTGTGACACTTTCTCGGGGTTCCAAGCTCGACTTGACGTACTCTTCCGTGGGCAGCCGGCTCATATGGGGGCGGGTGCTGAGATTCGAGCGTCTCTTCGACCTGTCGCTCGCTTCCTTTCTGTGAGTCTTGTTCCTTTCCAAAGGAATAAGCAGAAACTTTTGGGTTCTGGCTAAACTCATATTGTCTTCAACATGTCTGTACAAAGAGCCCTCAGATTTGGCTCGTTGATGGCCCTTTGGGACCGCTAGGTGGGTATTGTTCTTGCAAGGCTTTTCAACTGGGAATCGAGGGGCGGAGTGAGAGAAGTGCTCAAGAAATCGTGTGGGGACTACTTTCTCGGGCTTCCTCTGAGTTAAAGCTTCACTGAAGCGTCTCTCAATTGTTTTGAGCTCAGCTTCGCGTTGGAGAAAGCCGGGAGATTCTGATTGAGCTATAGAAGCCGTATCATACATCATTTCTGCTTCAGAATGGAAGATACCAACAACTCCCTGAGATTGAGATTGGGAATGCAAAACCCTCGTATCCCGAGGTTTGTGGTTTTCGTCGTCAGAATTCCCCTCATCCAGGGGGGAATCTCGGCTTCGCCCTACACCTGTTATTAGTTCTCTTGAAGTGGTGAAGGGTGAATACTCACATCTGAAAGGAGAAAGCTCCATGCTTTCGAGGTCTTTCAGCTCCAGTTTGTAGAGGTTCTGTTGGGACCTTACTGGGCTTGGCGGAGACTTCGATGGATCACTGGAAGAGGTCCCGTCTGTAAACGAACCGAGAAGTGCTCTTACAGTAGGGCCCCATGGTAACTCTCCAGGAAAGGTTAAGGTGTCATGAGCATCTTTCATAGAACCTGGTTTGGGTTTCCCGTAGAGTATCGGTCTGTTTAGTGAACTGTCAGGTGTTGGCCTTTGAATGACCAAACAATCTCCCTTTGTAGACACTGGTTCGAGCTCGCACGCCGACATGCCTTGTCCCCTTTTTGCAATTGAGGGGATATCTTCGGTTTTCCCGGTTAGACTGGGGGACCCTACTTGCTCTTCTCCAAAGAAGAGATTTGAGTTATCTCGTGAGCGGAAACCCTGAGCTATGAGCCAAACATCAAGTGCAGACTGACCATCTCCAGAAGAAGCCTGGCGACTGTTGAAACCATTGTCTGGTCCCAGTATTTGATCAAGACACCCAACACCGTTAGAAAGTTGGAATGATTCCTGTGAAAAGGGAAGCGCAGTGTCTTCTGATATGTGTGCCGAAAGGCGTGTGGACGAGGGCTTTTGTATGGCATGATATCCCCGGATGTCTTTCTCATGGCCAATGGCGTCAGATGCCGCTCGGGAAGCTCTCTCGAGGACAGTTGCATTCTTTGGGAGAACAACAAGATTCTGACAAGGCACATGTCCGCCATGATCCGAATCAAGCCGAGCTGGTTGCCCGTTATTCAAGGCAGATTTGGTGACGCCAAACTCGATAACATCCCGCGGTCCAGAAATTGGAAAAACAAGGTCAACAGAGGAGATCGCACGTCGAATACTTATTGTCGTCTTGTTCTCGAAATGATCGTCAGTCTCCTCTGATTGGAGCTGATCCTGAATTCTCAGGCGCATGATGCGTCTCAGCTCGGCTCTTCTAGCAACTTCTTCTTCACTGTTACCTACAGAGACACGTGATGGCTGGTCACTGCTGGTGTTGTGAGAGATGCTGCTAATGAGCCTGTTGCGCACAACGCCGAACGTAGTGCTGGACTTCTTTATTGCCCTTGGAAGGCCCAGATCAGAATCGAAAGAGTCAGAGAAAGAATCCGTGCCACTGTGTTGATTCGTGATGGAGTCAGTGTTGATAGAACTTTGGCGCTCAGGCACCGCCCAGGCCACGTCAGATAGACCGATGAGAGTATTTCGCTGTTCTTGTTCGGGTGATAACTGTCGCTCTTCCAACGTCAAATCCAAGGCCGGTACTTGCTGAAGGGATATCATGTCGTGCGTAGCTGGAACTGGGTCACCAGAACCATAGCCAGAGCCACCCCATCGCGATTTGCAACAGCAGATGAGGTTCAGGGGGTTGAAGAAAGGCATTTGTGATTTCTGTGAAATATAGAATGTAATCTTCCAAGGAATCGATCAAAAATATAGCAACCAAACACCCAAAGAAGACAGACATGAATCTTTGACCAAAACGAAAGCGTTGATGACAGTCCAGGAATGAACCCGTATTGATTGCCAGCCGGGCTACTAAGCTAAAGGCATCTAAACGGTACCTGGGTAGGTACCTAGTACCCAACGTCGGTAGTCATTGGGGAGGTGCGCAGCAACTGAAGTCATCGCGACTTCCATGCTTAGGTACTCCCGACCTCTTGCTTAAAATGCGTACTTGCCTTCGCTTACCCTAATGCACCGGCTCCTCGAAGCTGAATTCAGGAGGTGCTATGAACAAACCACGGCCAAGCCAGAGGTAGGTGGTGCCTACCTTGGTAGTAATTACCTACTACTGTGTCCAGAAGTCATTGTGAATGGTAGGTACCCAGGTAGGCACTTGTCTATGTCGCCACAGTCGCAAAGAAGAAAATCAAATCAAATCCTCTCACCAAGCAGTTTTCAGTGCTTCGGCTCAATGGACATTCTCTCCATTTTTGAACGTCGTGGTAAGAAAAGTCAGGAATGCTGTAATTTTTAGTTGGATCTCGACACAAAGACCCAGCAAACTCTGACAGATAGAATTTGGAAATATTAATTGAATCGTATCGAAGGGTCATGTCTATCTATCTAATCCATGGCAATGGCAATGGCGACGTCTAACTCTGACAAGGACTTGGTGCGCTTAGCATAGGTCCATAGTCCAGGGCCAAAGACTCCGAAATACTCCGGTACATTCACGTCACGAAACGACTACACAACAGGGACAAACTAGAACACGTGGTCGGTTGGCAACACCAAATACCGTAGCACCATAACAGAGAATTGACAAAAGAACAGTCCGACAAGAAAAAAAAAAGAGAGAGACGCGACCCTTGGTGGGGTTTGGGTATGGTCGATCCCTCGCAACGGGTGGGTTGCAGCCTGCAAAAGGACGCCAGAGGCCGATCCGCGGCGCGATGAAAATTGGCCTCAGTCCCCCCTTAGTTTAGGACGACAATCTATTGACTCCATAGTAGGTCCCAGAGGGAGAAAGAATTGGTTGATGAGGTGATTGACAGTCGAGCACGCAATTCGGAAGCCGGGCGAAGATGAGTTGAGGCGAACTAGACTGCGAGAACGGTGTAAAAAAGAATACTAACCCCTGCAACAAGCTGCAGAGCTGCCGCAAGATGCCCCTCCATTAGCGTACACCGACAGCCCGTGAGCCGTCCCCTAGGCCCTGGAAATCCACTCCGGCACCCGCCTCGTCCATCTAGCCAACCACCGGGGACGATTACTACGTAGTAGTACGAATACGTGAGACTCGAGCCATATGTTGTTAGAGTTTCTGAGTATAACGAAAGCTCCAACTCAAGCCCAGGCAAGGCACTTGGACGCCAATCAAAAGAGCGGCGTAGCTATCCCGACCACTTTTTCGACCCCTCCCCCGCTTTCGGCCTGTGGTTGGCCACTTTGACCTCTTCCTCCTGCAGGCGTCAGGACAGCTCAAAAACATAAAACATTCATCTTCCTTCCGACTCCCAACATTTTCCTTCCTTCTTTCTTCTTCATCATATTCTTGCCCTTTGTTCTATCTCGAAAAGGATCTCCTCAATTGATCCAATTTGGAACAGACAAGGGCTTTAGACCGCTTTGTATGTCAACCTCATTTCTTCCCCTACGGCCTTCATCCAGTTCAGCCCTGCTCGATTTATCTGCCCCTCACCCCGCCTTCCACCCCGCTTGCACCGTGCTTTCGTTCAAAAGCAGCATCAGGACTAACATTGCAACAACAGTTTCTATCACTCTACGAACCAGACAAAGCAGTTGTAGCAACCGCAAAGATGGTTCAGTCCGCTATTCTCGGTTTCCCCCGTATGGGTGTTAACCGTGACCTGAAGAAGGCCACCGAAGCTTGTCAGTCACCCATGCAAACCAACTGACTCGTGTCATCATTGACTAACAAAAAAAAAAACTCCAGACTGGGGTGGAAAGATCTCTCAATCTGACCTTCTTGCTGAGGCCAAGCGCCTCCGTCTTGCTCACTGGAAGATCCAGCAGGATGCTGGTGTCGATATCATCCCCAGCAACGACTTTGCTCTCTACGACCACGTCCTTCACCAGATCCAGGACTTTGGTGTATGTGTCCCCTCTTTTATGGTTCATCGAACACCACTTGCTGACTCGCATCTTTCAGGCCGTTCCCGAGCGATACACCAAGGATGGCCTTGACCCCATTGACCAGTACTTCGCCATGGGCCGTGGCCACCAGAAGGAGGGCGTCGATGTCCCCTCTCTGGAGATGGTCAAGTGGTTCGACTCTAACTACCACTACGTCAAGCCCACCCTCCAGGACAGCCAGACCTTCAAGCTCACCGACAGCCCCAAGGCTGTTGCTGATTTCAAGGAGGCTAAGGAGGCTGGCATCAACACCCGCCCTGTCCTTGTTGGCCCTGTCTCTTTCCTCCACCTTGGTAAGGCCGACCGTGACCAGTCTGTCGACCCTATCGACCTTCTCGAGAAGCTTCTCCCCGTCTATGAGCAGCTCCTCTCTCAGCTGAAGGAGGCTGGCGCCGAGACTGTTCAGATCGACGAGCCTGTTCTCGTCTTCGATCTTCCCCAGAAGACCAAAGATGCTTTCAAGCCCGCCTACGAGAAGTTTGCCAGCCTTGGCAACAAGATCCCCAACATCGTTTTCACCACTTACTTTGGTGACATCGTCCACAACGTTGACCTCCTCCCCAAGGACGTTTATGGTCTTCACATCGACCTTGTCCGAAACCCCGAGCAGCTTGAGAAGGTTCTCGGCTCCATTGGCTCCAACACTATCCTCTCCGCCGGTGTCGTTGACGGACGTAACATTTGGAAGACCAACCTGAAGCGTGCTATTGAGATTGTTGAGACTGCTGTCCAGAAGCTCGGCAAGGACCGTGTCATCGCTGCCACCTCCAGCTCCCTCCTCCACACTCCCCATACTCTTGCTAGCGAGAAGAAGCTGGACCCTGAGATTGCCGATTGGTTCTCTTTTGCCACTGAGAAGGCTTCTGAAATTGCTCTCATCGCTAAGGCCGTCACTGAGGGTCCTGCCTCTGTCCGTGAGCAGCTTGAGGCTAACGCCAAGTCCATCAAGGCTCGCGCTGACTCTCCTCGCACCAACGACCCTCAGGTCAAGGAGCGTCAGTCCAAGGTCACCCAGAAGGACTACGAGCGAAACAGTGAGTTCACTGTTCGTATCAGCCAGCAGCAGAAGAAGCTGAACCTTCCCCTCTTTCCTACCACCACCATCGGATCTTTCCCCCAGACCAAGGAGATCCGAGTTCAGCGAAACAAGTTCACCAAGGGTGAGATCACCGCCGAGGAGTATGACCGCTTCATCGAGAAGGAGATCGAGGAGAATGTCAAGATCCAAGAGGAGCTTGACCTCGACGTCTTCGTCCACGGTGAGCCTGAGCGTAACGATATGGTTCAGTTCTTCGGTGAGCGATTCCAGGGTTACGCTTTCACCACACATGCCTGGGTCCAGTCTTACGGTTCCCGATGCGTCCGACCTCCTATCATTGTCGGTGACATCTCCCGACCTAACCCCATGACTGTCAAGGAGTCCAAGTACGCCGTCTCAGTCTCCAAGAAGCCCATGAAGGGTATGCTCACAGGTCCCGTCACCTGCCTTCGATGGTCTTTCCCCCGTGACGACGTCCACCAGTCCGTCCAGGCTGAGCAGCTTGCTCTTGCCCTCCGTGATGAGGTTGTCGACCTTGAGAAGGCCGGCATCGACGTTATCCAGGTCGATGAGCCTGCTCTCCGTGAGGGCCTTCCCCTCCGTTCCGGCGAGGAGCGTGATGCCTACCTCAAGTGGGCCGTTCAGGCTTTCCGTCTGTCCACTGCTGGTGTCGAGGACGCCACTCAGATCCACTCTCACTTCTGTTACTCTGAGTTCCAGGACTTCTTCCACGCCATCGCCGCTCTTGATGCCGATGTCCTCTCCATCGAGAACAGCAAGTCTGATGCTAAGCTCCTCCGTGTTTTCGTCGACTCTGAGTACCCTCGCCACATCGGACCTGGTGTCTACGACATCCACTCCCCTCGTGTTCCCAGCGAGCAGGAGATCAAGGATCGCATTGAGGAGATGCTTCAGTTCCTCAAGCCTGAGCAGCTCTGGATCGACCCTGACTGTGGTCTTAAGACCCGTCAGTGGAAGGAGACCAAGGAGGCGCTTGCCAACATGGTTAACGCCGCCAAGTACTTCCGTAACAAGTACGCCAAATAGATATCAACCCATGCTGTGTGTTTAAGGGTTGATGGGGATGGGGGCGTCTGTGGATTGTGTTAATAGTGCTTTTTGTGGAGTCTGTTCTTGAGAACAGCTACGATTTCAACATCGGCGTTTGGGGCTGGCCTAAAAAAGGACCAGATATATTTGTGGTAATCCCAAAAGTTAACCTGCGGATTAGGATAGGAACTGGGTACGGATGATTTGGCGAGCATTCAACATTTGCATATACCCTCCCAATTGGGAGCAGATGAAGGTCTTAAAATCAACAAATTGACCTATTTTTCATGATGATGAAAACTTTGTTCGTCTACTGTCATACATGATTGTGATTGTGACCATGACGTTTCTTTCAACATATGGCACAGAATAAACAGGTAATCAAGACTTCCAAAGTTCCACTGGTGTTCACGACATAAAGTACGTGGTTAGGTACATGTCTCAAATCACGTGCCTACGCGTGTAGGTCCTGTACCCACGTAACGCGCTTGTTATTATCCTTGTCTTTTGTTGAACGATAACAACACTCAATCACCTCCACTATTGCGATTGGAGACTTGCATTTCCATGTGATTATCGGCGCGATGATTTGCTGCCTATCAAGATGCCTCCGGTTATAATACTCGATTCTGACGACGACGACGAAGACGATATTAGCTACTCTCCACCTCGAAATGTTCAGGCACTTGTCTCACCTGTACGTGCTGAAGTTGAGGCTGCAAGTGATTCCTTTGCGCGTATGAGCGGTGCAACGACGTCGACAGATCCGTCCTTTTTTCAGAATATTTACAATGAACAGAATGATGCAGCTCGAGGCTTTGTTCCAGGCCTGACAGTTAGGTCACATGACCAGGATCAACGGTCAGTCTCAAGTTCAGATATGACGGCGCCGGCACCTTTCAAGCGCACTGTGACGGGGTTAGTTGAAACTTCTTCATCTTCTACGCGGGATCAGGGAAACGCGGGATTGCAGAGGATGTCTGATTGGAACGTTGCAGATGAATGGACTCAGGCCTCAACACCAGGCAGGCGAAAGGCACCCATGGCTGTTATGGACGACCTATGGGATGTACCAAGTTCACCTGATGAGCGTCCTGCTAAACCAAGGATAAAAATCAAGCTGAAGCGTTCAGGGGCATACTCTGATTCCGCAACAGACTCTCCGCATGCTCGGAAGTTGAACAGTGTGGCAGAGGCTCAGGGGTTCGAGTGTGGGCGCCCAGATGCTTCACCTGCAAACGATAGGAAGCGAAGAAAGGTTCAACATCCAGGCACTTCTTTCCAAGGTTCTAATGAAGTCGATTTGGTCACGATACCTTTCAACCATGATCATGAGGGTAGATACCATGAATCTCAGCCACCACCTACGCCTAGCATGCTACCACCAACAATGCCAGTTGACGAAGGCGCTTCTTTCTTTATCGCCCCAAATCCGTTAACTGATACGCAGAAGCTGGAGTATGAAAGCGTGCAATTGCCTTCAAGCTATAGTCAGAATCATCAGCTACCTCCTGTGAGGCAATTCAATATCCAAAATCTAGCTTCAAGCGGAGAGGCTACCAATGTCAACACACCTAGAAGCAACGCAACCTATCTCATGAGCACTGCTCCTCCCCATTCTGCTTCAAGTGTGATGGATCCGCCACGAGCAACAATTGGTCGGCCCACAGGTCAGCAATGGGACTCGTCCCCTGACATCATCGCGGCTATCGATTCGCCTCCCCGACAAAAGGCAACTAAGCCGCAAGAGCAAGCAAGGAGGGATGCCGCACCTGAGCTCACAGACGACGAGTTCGTGGAGTTGCAGCAAACTGAACAAGCAGACCTATCAATCATACAAGAAACTGCGCCTGCTAACCACGACTCTGAGAAAATGGCCAAACCAACTAAGGCAAAGAAGTCAAGAGGACGACCAAAGAAGAAGGCACACGCAGAAGAAGATGTAGCTGTGACGGATCCATTGGAAGCACTGCCAGGGGTCGATGGGTCTGTTACAAAAATCAAAAAGAAGCGTGGCAGGCCACGGAAGTCGGACCAGGTTAATGCCAAGGAAGAAAGTCCCAAACTAGACCCGTCACTATCAACCAATGACGCTTCATTGTCTGAAGATGCTGTGCAACGAGAGAAAAGAACCAAAATAGAAAATGAGGAGACTGAAACAAAAGTCGAACTCGCTCAAGACGAAGATACCAATGACTCCTTCAAAGCTGATGGGCCAGATAGCCCTGCAATAAGGGAAACAGACCCTAACCTTTCGACGCGATCAATATCCAGTATGGACGACAATGCCACATCCAAAACTTCAGATGCTCCTGCAACAAAGAAGGAAGAGAAATCAGAGAAGCCAACAATCGGCAGCAGAGGCTCAACGCCTTCAAAAGGATTGTCATCAATCATTAACAAGCCTGTATACCGTGTTGGGCTAAGCAAGAAGTCGAGGATTGCACCTTTGCTAAAGTGTTTGCGTAAGGGGTAAGGACTTGTTGTTTGAACCGGCAAAAGTTTGGCGGAAACGGAGTTGGGTTGTTAACTTTTCTCTATGTAATACCGGCGAGTGTATATAACAGGTCTTATGGGGTTCATGTTCTATGATACGTCCACCTCTTTTGGAGTTGAGGGCATAGGCGGTTAGAATGAGATACTTGCCTACATCAAGCAAGGCGTTCCGGTACTGCACATAGTAATAACGCAGCTCCTGGTGGTTAAAGCTAAGAACCAAAGGATTTCTCTTGTTTACAACATAATATACTGAAGACAATAGGTTCTGCTTTCCCAACATCTGGAAACAACCTACGCTGTTTGTGCTGTACATGTATGTAGTATCCCTCCCATCATCCAATTGCTTCGACACAGTCGAAACTTGACCCAAGTATGTGCAAGTTGTTGAGAGGAAGGTAGACAAAGTCGGGGGCCGTACTTGCGCAAGCTTTGCTGTGTTCTTTCTGTCTGGCTATGACAATGGCAAGCTCAAGTCTCGGCGTCTTCTTCTAGATGCTATAGGTGATTGTTTCCCTGGCACAAACAAACAAACAACAACAGCTTGTTTGGAGAGAGTACTTACGAGCAATGTCCAAAACGAAGGTCATACTGACTCTTCCTCGCCTGTCTATTATTCTAGGAGTCTCTTGAAAATTGTATATATACCCCCTCGACCCCAAACTCTGAATTGCTCTTTTCTTCTCATCAACGCCAACTCTACATACTCATCTCAGCTACACTGTACTAGTCGACACAAAATCATACATGCTGAACTACCCTTCAGACAAAATTTCCCTTTGAATCTCAGAAGAAGTGAAGCTCAGTGAACAGCCTGGGCAGCTGGGCGATGGATGAATTTTAGTCAAGGACGGAAGGCCATGCAATGGTCCACGCTCTCAAGCAACAGCCTACGGGATACTTGGTCTTCTTGATGGTTGCATTTGTGAAGGGTTAGCTTCGTCAATTATTACACGCTTCTTACCCCATGCATCTTTCGTGACGCCCTACCAAGATATACGAGCACTGTTCCAATTGTAGTGTCACTGCCGCTCTGCTGCTAGACCTTCTTGTCAGATGTCATAAATCGTAGCAAAATACAAACAGAGACATGAGTTGCTAGAGCGAATAGCCGGGAAGGTTGTTCCAGGCTAAGGTTAAATGCTTTCATTTTTGGGAACTAACAACATGCTGTGCTTCTGGGTTCTGGTCTCCAGAAACTCCCAGTTCAAGGTATTCGTATTCATCAGTTACCCAGTTACCAAATCGGTAGACCACCAATATTAAGTAAATCCCAATAACGCCCTTCATAATGCATGCGTGCCATAAACCTTTGGTTCGTAGTTGACCACCATCCAAAATCGCAACATACGATTCCCATTTATCGCTAGCTGTTGCTTATTTCTTGTTTCTTTCCTGACATGAATGCGACTGGCCCGGCGTCAAGGTGTCAGAAGAATTGGCCGCCGAGAGCATAAGAGGACAATTCTTCTGCTACACATTTGCCCAGAGGCTATCAGCTCCGGTTCTCGTCGTCCATCTGATGAATATGCTTCTTTACAAACTCAAATGACGAGAAGAAGATGGCATTAACGACGCACGAGCGGCTCATAGAAACACCAAGGCCGCGATACATATGGCGCTTGAAGAATTCGATCTTGGGGGCGGGTTCGACTTTTTCGCCCTTTGAATAGAGTAACGAATTTCGCTGGTAGATGCTCTTGGCAGAGTCGATAGGATCTATACCCGTCAGTGAAATCCAGCATTGCCGTTTAAACCGTTGCCGGACTTACAGATCATCGCCCAAGAAACCAAGCCACACATGCCTCCGGCGGCGACAACAGCTACCTTGTTGCTGTTAGGGTGATCGCCGGCCAAAGTATTTCCGATCTGTTTCCCGCTTTCATACACCATGAAATAAATGGCCGTACCTAATGTGTCGCGAACTACATGTTGTGTCAGTGGGTCTCGTAAGCCCAGAACTGCGAGAGTCACGTACGGAGATGAAGCCTGAGACCGGTATATAACCCAAAAATGCCCCGATGTTTGATGATGTTGGCCATCGTCCGTAAAGTACCCTTATTTTGGTAACTGGCTGCCACGGCGTGACTGCCTTTACTAGCAGCACGTTCGGCAAGTAGGACGGAGACTTGTGCACTGAGCTTGGTGAGTTCAAACGGGCAGGCGAGAAATGTTATGACAGAACCAGCCGTTGCGCCAGCTGCACCAAAGCACGCAACAGAGTAAAGATTCGGGTATGTGCCGTGGCGATTGACATGACCAATAATATCGAAGCCAAAATTGCGCTTCACCCAACCTGAGTATGAGTATTTTGCACGTTGATAGATCGAAAAGGAGACAGTTCGAACAAGTGTAATGCTTGCCATTGGGGCAGTGACGCCTACAACATCGAATTAGCCACTTGGTGCCAGCAAGACCCTGTCAATTGGTCGCAACATACCTCGAAAGAAGCCGCCAAGCTTCTCTGCATGATAAGTCTGGCGAACGCAGTCAAGGAACCCTTTGTAGTGGTAGGTTTGCATGCGCGTCTTTACGCTGTCGAGGGGGAAAGCGGCGAGGGTAGAAAATACGCTGGACGAGCTGGCGGCGATTTCGGTCCGGTATCGCTTTATGAAGCGATTGGAAGGGGTACTATTCTGTACTGCAGTAACAGCAGCGCCTTTCGCAGTCAACGCCGTGGTCTCGCCATCGCGTCGTCCTCCAGCGCCGTTAGACATGCTGATTGCAGAAGTTGTAGCTGGAGATGACAGTGACGACAATTGCGATTGATGGCCTGTGACATCTTGGTGAACCAATTTGGCTCCAGTAGTCATTGCTTCCTCCCGCTCCCCGGGAACGAGAATGGTTGGACCTCAGACCGATGCGTCGAACGAGTATGAGCTTTTGAGGCCAGTGGGTGGGTGGGATATTTATATGATCGAGTTGAAGCTTTACTTGGAGGCGCGGTCGAAACACGGCCTTTCGCGGATAGCCGCAGGGTCCATTCAGACTTGGCTGGCCACCGGACAGTTGAGTGTAGAGGATAGAAAAAGATGATGGGTGGGTTTAAAGAACCCAGATCGGAGAGCGGGAGACGGAGCGGCGGCGGCGGCGGCGGCGGCGGGATGTCGGTATCGTTTGTCTCTGCACGGGCACGGGCGTCCGGGTGCCCTCGGCAGGAGAGGGCGACGACAGGCAGCAAACAATACGATGTATCGCAGCTCTCTTTGACCAGGGCTCAATTAGTGAAAATGATTAGGGAAGGAAAGATGAAGGGATAAAGTCTGTGACCAAAGGTGGGGATTGAGTATAGCAGTTTATGTACAGATACAGTCAAGTTACTCTAGGTACGAAACGCGGCAGGCGGGGATTCATGCCTCCCGGTTTTTGGTGCTCTTTTCTTGGTGTCGAACATCCAAAATCCTCGGAAGGAACAACCCACCCCAAAAGCTTGGGACCGCGGGGCTTGTCCGAGCGGGCATCGATCCATCCAACGATCCATCTTCATTCATATGGATTTTACAGATATGCTCCCTTCCATTCTCTTACATTCACACAAAATAATGTCATGCATATCAATTGGAGATATCCATACCCAGCCAGGTATTGATCTAGCTCCAGATCTTTCCGCATACTCCACTACGAGCTGTATCTGACACATTAACTTAACTGCCGGCGGCTGGCTCATCCATCACATGTTTTTCTTTACGAGCTAAGGTTTCACTGCAGTACGAATATCGAGCCTTCCACAGGTATCAACTCTTCAGCATCCAAGTACCTACCTTGAGGTATAGCATGGTGATTTTTTTATATCTAGGAGCTGTTTTCCTATATGAAATAAGCGTACATAGCGTTGTTTTTTTCTCTTGGACACAGGTTGCAGACTGATAACCATCCGTCCATGCTGCCATGTTACAGTACCCGTACCTCTCTATTACCCAGTACTGTCCAAATCTATACCCCATGTTATTAGGCGGACTTCAATGTCCGGGTAAACAACATCTCAGCTCATCCAATCAATGATAAACATTTAAAATCCTCTAACCCCGCATTTGCAAACAATACTCGAGTTGGGGTTGGATGAAGCGCGTTTACCTCAGAGCAGAGTTGCATTTTGCGGGCGACAAACCACCATCACAACCTCAAAAATACCACGATCTACACATAATCATGCACTGATCCGCTTCATTCTAGCCGAAACATTTCCATCGTTGTTCATTGAACCTAGAAGCAGCAGCTGACTCGGTTGAGTCTCACTGCGCCTCATGGGCACATTCCTGGTAATGTTGAATGATAAACGCATAGCATGACTTCATCAATAAGTCATTCTCGGCACAATTCACGTACGAACTTGTATCTCAATCAGGGGCTGGATCATCAGCGCTCAGTTTGCATGCTGTTTAAGTACTGATACTGTAATGTATTCTACTCGGATGAAAGACGTCATCCCTCCTCTTATGAGGATTCGCAAGATGACGAGATCGCCATGGTAGACCTGCTCAGATCTCTCACTCACGAGTTCGCTGATGTAAGGTCTGCAGCAGGGCTCGGCTTGCCTCTGGATGGTCTGTTCCCCGGCGAGCTCAAGCCAAAATGAAGAGAGCTCGACGAAATCGCAGATCCTGGGTCTTTTAGACTACATGTGTCATACGCCGTTGTCTTTCTTGACTCAAGAGCCGGAAGCCGCCTCGGCTGGGGTATCTTCTGCCGGTGTCGCTTCGCCCGTGGTACCGTTGTCAGGGGTATCGTGGCTTGCTGCCAGGCGTTCCTCCTCCTTCTTCGAACGAATACCCTCTGTCTCCTCACGAAGCTTCTGCAAGTTCCAGACATCATCGTCATCTTCATCTTCAGACTCGTCTTCATCACCCCATTTTCCGCTCTCGAACAAAGCACGACCGGTGTTCTCCTTGGCCTTTCGGGCTTGTTCCTCGGCGGCCTTCTTGTCCATGCGATCCTTCTTCCATTTAGCGAAAGACTCGGGCGTCACAGGTGTAAGAGTTCCTGTCAATTTGTGTCGTTCCGACTCTAGGAAGTCCTCAAGCGTCAGAGTCTTGAGCGGTGACTTATCCATAAGTGCCTTCTCTGCTGCTCTTTGTTCCTTGGTCTTGAGAACAAATCTAGATTACTGTTAGTGGGTACCAGAATAACATTGAAAACCAAAACATACCCAGGCGGAAGAGCGTGCTTGTACTTGCACTTGTCTCCTCCGTTGGGGCAGATCCAGAACCAACCATACTTGCCATCTTCAATGGCCTCAATAAAGTATTTGCATACTTTGTCAGTAGTGGTTTGCTGGTTGCCCTTCTTTGACAAAACGACACTTCGGAGCTTGTCTTCGTCCCAGTCTGCTGATGTCTCGACCTTCTTTTTCTCTTCTTCTTCTGCTCGTGCATCGGTGTATAGGTTCTTCTTTTCTGTCTTGCGTTCGACAGAAAGATCGTGCGAGAACTTGCATTTCTTACCCTTCTCACAGTTGCCTTTCTTGTAGAAAATACACACAACGGTCTTGGGATCAACTCCAAAAGGTACTTTCTGGACCTGGGCCGGCCTATTCATCATTGCCTCCATATCTCTCTTGGCGTCCTCAGCCGCTTTCTTCTCACGCTCGCGAGCCGCCTTCTCGGCCTGTTTCTTCTTCTCCTCAATCGTGCCAGCATTCTTGAGGTTCGCCTGCATACGTCCGATTTCCCTCTGGGCAGCACCACCCTTTTTATTCTTCATACCAAAAGTTCGATCCTCGACCGTCTTGGTCGCCTTTTTAGGCTGAGGCTCTTTGCCCTTCTTGGGAGGCATGATGGGCGGTTGGTGGCGGGGTAATCAGGGCAGACAAAAAGAAAGTTCGATGACTTTTTGAACGTTCGAGCCGGTCTATGAGGTATTATGTGATCGTGGTTACCCCCGGTTTCGATTTGGCGATGGTACAAGGCAGAACCACCAAGTCTAGGTTGGAAAAAAAAAGACGAATGTTGAAGATTGCTGATAGTTGGTGGGCTGGGCTGCCTTGGTGTGGAGGATGAAGTCACAGGCTAGTCACGTGTTGGGCGTTCAAGACTTTTCTTAGTGAGCAAGTACCAGCCAATGAGGCCAGTTTAGTGGTCACAGTAGACATATGGACTTTTTTAGAAAGTTCTGTCGCAGAAATCTGTTAAATACATCTTTCCTGTTTAAAACTATCTAGATTTGGCTCAAGCATGATTTGCCGTGATTGAAAGCTGGAACTCAATTGCGTAGGGCTTCGCCAAAGTCTCTCAAAGACAATCATATCTCACAGTGGAGGTAGGCACTTCCAACTGCGGGCCACGCTAAGAAAGAATCCCGGCGATAGTGTACGTACCTCCACCACGACCGAGACAATTAGAGCTCCATCTGGCCTGTTGAAGCTCGCTCTCCGTAGCATCTACAGCTTCGTGTGCGCCCTTCCTTAACATTGCCGCAGATCACGCAAAAATCGCGAAAGCAGAACGATACTCCCAGAGCTGGCCCAAACACCATACCTTGTAAGTACCTGCAACACAATAGTAGTTTCTCGCTCATGGACAAACACTAATCATGAATCGCGGGAACTCCAGGCCTACCTCATTACTTGCCTCGATCGCAAACATGATTACCGACGGCCAACTCTACCAACTAGCCATCTTCTTTGGCGTCGCAGCAATGCTTCTTATCGTCGTTTATCATTTCCTCGAAGTCAACGCTCCGAAAGGCGCAGTTGCAGGCAGCAAGGAGGGGGCTACGAAGTCGCTATGAATGTGCATATACGATGACTATGCATCCTATAATTTCATTAATGGGATTTTCAAATTGCAGGAAAGTACTGCCCGGCGTTAAGGAGAAGTCAAAACCACGTATTCACAACACAGAGCTTGGGTCCGATACGATCAGATAAGGGGCTGTAGAGATTCGACATTGGGGGATATCGATTATACTCAATAGACAGCTTTAAATGATACCCGCTCAGTTCACAACATTCACTGTGTGTATTTTCTAACCTTGACAGCGCACCAATTTGAACAATCGGCAGGCTAATTTGACAGCTTTCATCAAGGGTGTCGCTTTAGAATTGCCTCGTAAAGTACCTAGAAAATGAAAACAAGTTTGGCTCGCGTAGGTGCATTTACATATAGTACCTGAGGCACCCTATCCTACAGCAATCATGAAGTGCTGATCCGCAATAAACATTGTTTGCAAGCTGTCCCTTTAATGCATGACAGAATTCTGCCAGTGTGGAGGCGAGACTTAATAACTTGATCACCTTACGTGAATTTAGCAGAGCGGAAAGGTTAATTAATTTTGCACCCAATGCTTGGATTAATGAGGCTCAGCACTACTTAAAAAGGTTTGGTTTGCTCAGTGCGCCACACTCACGCCTGCGCGCATTGAGCTTGTGAGGCAGCTGACAGCAACAGGAGGCAGCACCCACCCCATATTTTCCTGTGCCTTTATGTTTCCCTTCCTCCCTCCCTGTCTCCATCTTCCTCTCCTTCTCTCTTCGTCAACCATCAACCTCTCTTCTCTCACACTCACACGCACGCCCACTTCTCAAACCCAGCCCAACTAATTCTCTTCACTACCAGGCCGCTCCAATTATTCTCGCGCGCCTTTTCTTCTATCCCAACTCTACCAGATTTATTATTGGAGTTCTCGCGACCACCCTCTCTTGATTATTCTTACTTCTCATCGCGACTTTCGCGCTTTGGACAACAATTACATCTGTTGTTCAATACTTTCTGCTGATTTGACCGACTTTGTCAGCCTAAACCACATTTCTACAAAACTCGGTTCATAAACCAAACGTCAAAATGTCTGGCAAGCTCGACCAAGCTCTCGACGACATCACCCAGGCCCAGCGCCGAAGCGCTCGCCGTCGCTCCAACCCGCGCCGTTCTACCGGACGCCCTACCGCAGCCGCACCTGTTGGTGGAATTCAGAAGAACACCAAGCCTGCGCGCGGTGCCGGCGCAAAGCCTGCCCCTACCAAGGCCGCTCCTACCAACAGTGACAGTAAGATCATGGTCAGCAATCTGGTAAGTACTCGGCAAGCCCGTTGATACACCATTTCTGCTAACAATCTCGCCAGCCTAAGGATGTCTCGGAGCAGCAGATCAAGGTATGTTTCCGCTGTGGCTCTTGAGGCTCTCGGACTTTGTTCGACCTTTTCTCCTTCGCCGCTCTTATTTTTTTGCCTTCGACGCGTCAATCTGGCTGGTTTGTCGATTCAGCCTATCGGTTCGGAGCTATCAGACACCTGGTCTAGGGGATGTGGAATATTCGAGATCTAAAGATGGTCTAAGAGCTTGTATAAACTGGCATGAAGCGACTGGAATCAGTCGTCTCTTTTGCTGATCAACTCAAGTCTTCCATGTCCCCAAGGCTAGTCTCCTTCCTGTACTTGGTGAAACCTGGAAACGGTACAATGCCGGAAGTTGAGAACATCCTTGTCACGCAATGATCTTGAAGGAAGCGCCTGGTCAGCCTTCCTCGCCTATGTAGCGTCGACTCTGCAGGATGGGGATTGTCATGATGATATGCGCATTTTCCAGTCAACGGCTAGCGGACTCCTCACAATGAGCGTGTCTGGAATTCCGTATCAGCTTCAGTGAGCAAGCAGTGAGCACATACAGCAGATTACCCCTCGATGGTTTTGGGAAAATGAAGCCATACCGGCTTAAGCAAGTCCCTGAATGGGAAACGATGGGTTGCGTGTTTATTTTCCAGCAAAGCAATCGGGATACTACATGAGCAGTAGTAAACTTGGGCTGGGTTCCTGAGTAGTGGGCCATTGCAGTGAGAGCCATGGGGGTGCGGTCTCGTATGCTTTGATTGATCTCAATCCTCGGGGGTCGGATCAGGAAATCTGGCTGTGTCTCGCTGTTCTGCTTGCTGGCTGTTCAACCACTTGGATCACGAAACCTCGGCAATGTAACATTCTCCCGGAACTGGAATAACCGAGGCTCGAAACGGAACGACGAATTTGTTAAACCATATACTTCGGAATACTAACGCTTTTCCCTTGATAGGAGTACTTTATCCAGTCTGTTGGGCCCATCAAGCGAGTTGAGCTTGTCTACGGCCCCAACTCACAAAGCCGCGGTATCGCCAACGTCACCTTCCACAAGTCTGATGGCGCTAGCAAGGCTTTCCAGAAATTGAATGGTCTTCTAGTTGATAACCGACCTATCAAGGTATGCTATTTGCTGTTTCTGGCCTGAGATATAACTAATTCGAGTAGATTGAGATCGTTGTTGGAGCTGCTCAGGCTGATAAGGTTATCCCTACCGCCAAGACTCTTGCCGAACGTACTACGTAAGTCGAAAAGCTTATGAGTAGATAACTCTATCTCACACAAGAACAGTCAGCCTAAGGCCCAGGCCAAGGCTCAACCCAAGTCCGCTGCTGCCGACAAGCACAACGCCGGCGCCGCCAAGGGCACTGCTAAGGCCGCTGGTAACAAGAAGCGCCGTGGTCGTAACAGTCGTCCCGCGAAGAAGACTCAAGAGGAACTCGACTCGGAGATGGCCGATTATTTTGTCACTCCCGCCCCTGACGCCAACGCTAACACTGCTACTGCGCCTGCACCTGCGCCGGCTGCCACTGGTGATGCTGATATGGATGAGATCGCTGTATGTACCGCTCAATTCTGGTTGCCTAGATGATGCTAACCATGGTCCCCAGTAAACTGAGCAAGGCGTAGCGATGATAGCGATGAAGGAATAATATTGAACTGCCTTAAGAACAAGCTGATGTTTCTATTGGTGGCTTGCAACAGAATGCGGTTATAGTTTTAGTGCTTGGTAATTTAACAGCTTTGTCCTGCAGGACTCGGCCAATGAGTGTACAATAGGTGGAATACGACCAGTTTTCAATTTTGATTTCGTATCATTGCTTTGTGAAGGCACGACATACTATCCGTTGTGAATATAAAAATCAGTATTTTAAAAGCTCGTTCACGTTTTGCACTGCCTGCTCTGTTGTTTCTTAGTGTTCAAATCACCTGAAGCCCTTGGCTGTTTTCAAGTCAGACCTTATTTCAACATTCACAAAGCACTCTTCTTGATAGGTAAGTAGGTGAACAAGTCATGGGCTTAACGGTTTTTTTCCCCTTCGTCTTTTTTGCTTCCATATCGAAGCAGGCAATGCAGTAGTCTGTACTACATATCCGAGAAATAAGCCTGCCTTGATAGGCACAACGCCAAATACCCTGCCTGATCCTGTACTGTAGTTCAGAAAATGCTCGCCTTTGGCAACGCCAAACAATCATATTTGCTGGATCTAATCCTTCTTCTCAGTAGTGGTGGCAGCGGCAGCGGCGTCCTTCTTGTCGTCGCCCTCGAGCGCGGGCATGTCGTCGTCGTCATCGTCGTCGTCAAGTTCGTCACCAGCACCCTCGGCACCGGGGAAGCCAGCACCACCTCCCAGCTTGGAGAAATCAATGCCGCCGAAGTCACCGCCCATACCGCCCATGCCTCCCATACCGCCCATGTCGCCCATACCAGGCATGCCACCTATGTATGTGTTAGTTTGTTGTCTCTGGTGCATTGCTTGAGTTTAAGACTTACCCATGCCACCGAACTGAGAGAAGTCGTCCTCGGGGGCCTCGTTCTGCTCGTCCTCATCAACCCACTTGTCGAAGTCGGTCTTGAGGAAGTGGACGCGCTTGGAGTCCTTGAGCAATCTGGGCCAGTACTCCTCCTTGAGCTCCTTCTTCTGTAGCTTTATCTCAACGTTCTTGGCAGTGTGGTTGATCTTGCTCTCTGCAGGATCGATCTCCCCCCAGAACTCAAGCTCGACATGGTACTTCTTCTTGAGAGTGGATGAGGTGCCGGTGAAGTTGAGCTTGGTGGGCTGAAGGTCGAGGGTCATGCTATCCTTGGGCACATCAGGGACGGAGATGGTAAGGTAGATGAAGTTCTTAGAAGCATCGGCGACAGAAGATCGCTGAGCCCAGAGGACTAGAGAGGAGTTAGTGAGTGCACTTTGTATAGAATTGGACAGGTGCGCAAGATGCGATCGAGCTTTAGATCACCAAGAGAATTGTTGGCAGTGTAGGCCTCCAAAACGGCATGGGGGAGAGGGGAATACAAGGACAAGGCTACATGAATGGACAGCGACATACCTTCGGGGTAAACAGTGTCAGACATTGTGTATAAGGGAATTTGAGGGTATCTTAAAAGAATAACGTGAAGTAGAGTTAGAAGTTGGTCGTGTAGTAGTGGGAAAAAACAAGAGATAAGAAGAAAGGCGAAAGATTCAGATGATGCAAGATGAATGGAGACGAGCTGGATGGGTTTTTGGTGGGCGGAGCGGAGGAGGTGCAGTTTTAGCTCATCTGCTTTCTGTAGTTGTTCTGGGCTCCGGGCTTTGCTACCGTATGAATGCTCTGCAGGTAGGCGTGAGGCTTGCACGTTTGCCTAGTCACAGGCAGGATGGTAGAATGTCTAAGAACAAGAGAGAATGGAGGGGCAATTGATCAAGAGGTACTTGATTTAACCAGGCAATCCAGTGGTAGAAGAGGTATTCACTATCGCCTCGCAAAGGTGCCCACTCTGACGTTTGTCCCTTGAATTGGTCAGTGTTTCCCCACTGTTAATGAGCTGGAGCTCCTAGAAGGTACTGGAGCTTTGTCGCCTTCAATGGAGGTTCGCGATAGGACATGAGCAGGTCCAGTACGAGATATCTCCAGATCTGATATATAACCATCACTCGAGTAAAATTCTTAATGGGGCTTAAAGTACGTAGTCGCCAAAACTCTGTCCTGTGTAGAGGATCTAGAGATATTTATGGCATGGAGCCTAATAGGTTAACGCAACACCTACACGCGGCCCATGAAGATCCAATGGCGGGGTAAACAGGCGAATCTCAGTGACTGTGTCAAACATTAATGGCACTCAACTTGGGGAACAAGTCGAGCGTTTACGATGTCTTTGAGCGCCCGATTACCGAGTGCCTTAGAGAATCTCAAGTACCTACCTGAGGATTGAGGCACTGCGCAGTAAGGTTGACGGGAGAGATTTGCGTGGACCCGACTGCTCCAGGTTCTTCTGGATGGACCCCGAGTTGGCGGTCCTTCAACCTGAACAAGGCCTGTACTTGTACCTTTTTCTTTGCTTACTGGGCCAATTAAACCTCCCGTCGGCCCTGTACGCCTACTCAGCCTCGGGCTTGCACGGACGAGCCTCACCACCATGAACCAACATCATCTAACCGGCTGAATTCGACAGCGTCGAGATTCAATTTGCAGCCCCCAAGATCATAACGATACTTCATCTCGCATACCGACTTGCAGCCCCTAGAATACAAAAACATCCAACTCGCCTACTCCGCCATCTGATCATTTCTACGGTTGCGTCATTGGCGCGGGCATTTCTGTATATTCAACCGCCGATATGGAAACATTCAAATCCCTTTTCGCTAAGCCTGATCCTCAGGCTCAGGTACGCACAGTCAACTCTGCCCCCTTTACTGCGTCCTCGCCTGACCTGGCTCTTTAATCCAGATGCGCAAATGCAATGCGTTGATGAGACAAAACATGCGCAAGCTCGATCGCGACATCCAGACCGTTAAGCAAGTCGAGGCTAAGACGAAGAACCTCATCATCCAAGCCGATAAGCGAGGCCAGCGCGATCCGTCCCGCTCGAAGCAAGCCCAGCAGGAAGTTCGCGACTTTGCTCGTGAGCTCGTCCGCGCCCGAAAGCAATCACAACGACTTGTCACGTCAAAGGCACAGCTCTCGTCAGTTCAGATGCAGGTCAACGAGGCTTTTGCCGTGCGAAAGATCGAGGGATCCATCCGAGCGAGTGTAGGTATTATGAAGGATGTCAACTCACTTATCCGTCTACCGGAATTAGCAGGCACTATGCAAGAGCTGAGTGTAGAGTTGATGAAGGCAGGCGTTATCGAGGAGATGGTTGAGGACACATTGCCAGCCGATGGGGATATGCTTATGGAAGATGAGGAGGCAGAGGGCGAGGTGGAAAAGGTCCTGGGAGAAGTCCTCAAGGATCGCAAGCAACCCAGTCTGCCTGTCGCGCCAGTGCCAGAACCTCAGAAGCCCCAGGAAGAAGAGGAGGAGGAAGAGGATGCCGAAGCCATGATGGATCAGATGCGCAACCGGTTAGAGGCGCTTCGCAGTTAATGAGACTTTTGGTGTTGCGACGTGGTGTGTTTGTTGGTTACTGCTTGAAGTTGCGAGTTGTTCTTCATCGTGGGAGGAGTTGGGGGAGTTTGGCGTATGTGCAATTTTGGCATACATTCTATACTATAAAGACATGCTATGAGATCTTGCGTGTTCTCGTAGTTCTCATCGCGATACGAGATATATAACCACGTTTCACTTTTACTCTGAATGCTGTCAGCATCGCCTGAGTCTACTCTCCACATCCTCGACTTACTCCTTGTGTCTACCAACTACCGACATGTTTTCTCGAATCATCTTCGGCAGACTTATGGTATCCTAATTAACATGATACTGTAAGTGCGAAGGCCTCCTGCAATAGCCTTTTCGCTAGAGATCAACTCGGCCAGTGCTCACGCCCATCAAAGAGGATGATCGTTGAGTCTTGTTCCTTACATGGGAAATAGATTTCAGATTAGCGAGCATTTCATAATTATTCTAACACATCGGTTTCCCATCTGAAATTAGAATACGGTAATGTTCTGTCTGTGTATTGCATTAGTTTGCGCTTCTCTCACTGCATATACACAGTTTGAACTAGACTCACCATCGAGACAATCAAGTTCTCGATGTTCTTGAGGGTTTACACGTCATAGCTATTTTATCATGGTGACGGACTTCTCCGGGAGCGGAACAAATCTATAGCGATCGAGCTTCGACATGAAGAGTATAAAAACGAGTAGAAATACGCAATATTACCCATCTATCCACCATCAAACGTAGACATGGTGATGGCCGAAAGCAGCTTACCCTAAAGCTTACATTGGAGCGAACGGGCTCAACTTCAAATCATGGAATTTCAATTACTCCAGAGATAATGCCAATACCGACCGGGAACAAAATGGCTTGACAGGGTGAAGAAGATCAGACAGAACAAGTTTGTTTGGGCGACGGTGAGTTGTCCCTCACACGATAACTCACCTCAACAATATTGGTTGGGCATTTGTAGATGGCCTCACCGCAACCGAAAGCTGCAACTGCTGTGAAAAAAGCACTCCTCAGATAAGTCACGACACCCCCTGCAGTCACGTCACACCCATCAATTAAGAAATTTCCACTATGACTCACTTCGCTTGAACATGCTGTCAAAGTCAAGGCCAAGGGTAGCTGCAAGGGACAACACCCACCTCAGATATGGTTTGCTGTCGTGTACGAACGGGTAGATGAGGGACTGTATGGATGAATGCGCGCCAACTACGAGCCAGCGCATAAAATAGTTAAATAATTAATTAATGTACGGCAGTTGTGCGACTCTAACACTGACAAAGTGCCTAGACGTATGCAGGCAGGCGGATATCAATCAAGTTAGATGCTGCGAGTAAGAGGATGGCGGTTTCAAAAGGCGGTATGCTGCTGGGTATCGTGGTCGGTGTAGGCCAAGTTTAGAGTCTTTGACACAGCATAATCATGAAACACATTGATCGGTGTAGGATACAACCAAGAGTCAAGACGCACTGCACTGCACATGCAGGTAGGTAGGTAGGCAGTAGACATGCGGAAAGGAAGCAGGCAAGACTGCAGTCTGCAACCAGTCAAAGCGAGCACACGCATAGTTTGGTCTTGTTTGGTTAGACCAGAGGGCGTGCTATTACCTATTCTCTACCCGGCATCAAAAGACAGACCTCAACTGACCGCTTTTGAAAACATGATATGGCAGGGTGACAACACACAAACAATTCTTCAATACGGAAGGACATATATGGATTAGTTAGACTAATACGAGATGATCAAACCATCAGATCTGATACAGTAGATAGACAATCAACCGGAAAAGTGAAAAGTGCCGTGGGGGCACAGACACAAGATACAGTCAAAGCAAACACTTTAATTGATGAGATACAAATAAAAGAGACAAGGTAGGTCAAAAGTAAGGCGGGAACTAGAAGATCGTTCCTTGTGTAGCGATCCCTTGGCTGGCAGATGCTCATGAGTTTGACTTTGGGTTTGCTTCACCTGCGTGGGGGGAAATTATGAGAGGGAAGGTGAATGAGAGAAGAGTAAACAAGACCAGACAAGGGATCAAAAGTAGAAGTAACCTACCTAGGTACGGATGCAAGATGATTGGGACGGTGCGGTACGGATCACGGTACGGTACGGCAAGCACCTGATCCGAGCCTAACATTCAATGCTCTTGATGCCTGAGAGTGAGACATCAGATATTCTCGACAGGGCTGTTGGTTGCCCTGACCGTTCTTTTCAGCTGTTTGGCCGGCAGTTTGCTGTACTAAAATAACGGCATGGCGCTGTCACGGCATTATCACATCCAATGAAATACCAAACTCGACCTTGGGACTGAGATGAAATGAAATAAGATGAGATGAGATGAGGGAACTAAATAGACAACTCTCAGATCAGTCTCAAATAAAATGAGGCTTGTGAGGCTATAGGAGCTATTGCTTCAACTAACTAATTGTTTTTTGTTTTTGTGCCTGAAACGATGGCAAACACAAGACGATGTGGCTTGTTCAGTGATTAATGAGATGATTTGTCTTGTCTGATGTGACTGACGCGATATCGGATTCTGGTTAATAAACCCCACGACCACTTTCACCCCCACTCGTCATCACTTGGAGATGGTCAGGGAGCGGATGCAATGACAGCCAGCAAGAGCACCGGAAGACAGACAACACGAGATAAACACCAAGACGTTGGGATACTATCACTCATCTGAAAGGGAGGGAGTGTATGAGAGGAAGAGTTTGTTTGTATGACGGCATTTGCAAAGGGGGCACTAGAGAAAAGAATTCCTGTCATAAATTAATTAAACGGTTTTCGTCGCATGACTACCATACAGTACTATATCATGATCCCTCGACATGAGATTATCATAACGCCTTTGTCGCTCAGTGACATGCTCATCATGGTCGATCATAACTCACTTGCCCTCCACCGGAGCAAACCAGACGAGGTACAGTAAAGTATAGCATAGCATATTGTTTTGTTGTCTATCAATGGTGAATAACCCCAGAATCGGGCAATTATCAACCGGTCTACTGTATATTGATTACTCATAGACAATAACAACAAGGTACAGTAATCGGATCCCGATGTTGAAACTACAATACGGATTCAGCTCCAGTGTTTTACAGCTACCCCGGATTACCATAACGTGATCATGATCCCTGAACAGATGACGAGGCGGTGCCATGTATGTGTGTACTGTAATGTTGGCTGACCATCGTCGTCATCGGCTCAGCAGCCTTAGTCTCAGCCTTGGCCTCAGCCCCCGATACTGTACAAATGAGATGGTGCAGGAAATGGTGGGATGTGGCTCACCAAGTGTTGGATTGTTACAATTCGAGGGGGGCCGTGAGTTTGTCACGAGACTCAGCTCAACTCAACGATTCCGTGAGTCGAGCGTTCAACTGTATCCGGGGTTGACTGATCCGGACCAATCTCAGGTCAGATACCGTAATGCGATACGGAACACGATGCGTAATCAATAATCAGCCGCGGCCTCCGTAATGCGAATGCTATAGTAGATTACTGTACGTAGAGTACCTGATGCTATTCCTAGCTCCCCAGGGTAGGTGCTGTAGTGTAACTGGCTGTCCTGTATCACCAGTCCACGACATCATCTCTGAGGGTGCAAAACGCAAAGATCGAAAGCCACAATCGCTTTCGCATTGCTATTACTGCATCTGTACAGTACAGATTCAACGAGATGAGTCTTGATATTAAAGGCAATGTATCGCATTCCGGCGTGCACGACGTCATATTGATATCCTTTCGTACGTACTGTACTGCAGTAGAAATCTCGGATCGCGATCCTCTGCAAAAGGGATCTGTTCAAGGTTTCTGCGAAATAGGTAATCTGTTGCGGCGAGTCGCAGCGTAGGCGGCGCTTTACCACGTTGTGGCGTCCCCAAATCGCAGTGACATCTGGGTGTGTGCTTTGGCAGCAGTCGCTGAATCGCTATCAGTATCCGTACATATCAGAGATTTGCTTTGGGATCGCATCAACTTCCAAGAATGAACAATCTAAGCATCTCTGTTGCCGGGCCGGAAGCAGAATCCAAGAACAAGCAAAACCTGTTATCATCTGCGACAGTCATTAGAAACAAGACAGACATGTCTAATGACCGATTCGAGACTTTGTCGCATCTCTAGGGGTAATAGGAATTAATTGCGATTCATTCGTGAAACTGCCAGAGCTTGGGAAGACGCTCATCCCAACCCTCAGACCCGCGGTGACTCCGTTGATGCATTGAGCAGCGTTAATGAAACGTCCAGGCTGTCAAACCGTCAATCGCGTGGCAGACCTCACATAGAGTGAAGCCCTGTGCGACTCGCTCACCCGCGTTGCCACGCGATTAATTGATTTGACTGACGAGCTGTTTGATTTCCAGAGCTTCTAGCGGTCTTTACCACTGAAGACTCCTGTAAAATCCACACCCCTCCATCTCCTCCTCCTATTCGCTCGTTGACTCGGTGCGATCTGAAAGGGGCAACTGTCGGGACCAGATCCTATTTTTCCCCAGCTTCGGGCAACTTTAGTCTAGTCTAGTCTCTCTTTCCTTCCTCGGTCTTGTTCCGGCAATGGCGCAAAAAGTCCGACCGATAAGATACTCTTACTGTACCAATAAGGCAGGAGGGGAGCCAACGCTGTGCAATTTCCTTTTCCTCGCCTGGATCTGCTTTCCGCGGTGCCGCAATAGCAACCGCGACCTAAAACACGTGGGAATCGCGGAAGCTAAGCTTGTTCCAAATCCAGTCCAATCCGGGAGGCGCTTCCAATTATCCGAGGTATCACGGAACGATGCCCGAGATGTTGTAGACGGAACGGATTGTGAATAATTAAGGTTTGCGCTCAGTGAGCGGAATGATTCAGGAGCGACAGTCTCTTTTTCCAAGCAAGGGATGTATCGAATTCTTCGCCTTGGCATTCGACACTGGATTGATTTCATGACACATCGTGGCTGGCGTTCTACGGACCTTCTACCGTTGTTTCTAGTGCCCACAGCCAGTTACACCTGCATCTTTTCTGCATCCAACCTAAAAAAGAAGGTGCGCAGCATTCAGGGTGCCCTCAAAGAAGGAAGAAAAAGGAAGCTCTAGAAAATCCTGATAGAAGGCCCGTGAGCCCCTCAGATAAGCCACAATCTTCGGCTCTATTCTAGCTTAATGAATAATGCCCCATATTAAGGGGATCCTCTTTTACGTTATGACGGGGGCCAGTGCTTCAGGAGGAAGCAATTCAGACGAACCATGAGCATCGCCAGCCTTGGATGCGAGGAGAACCGCTGGTTCGGGTCTGTGGGTAAGGAACGGCTTCTTCAAGTGGAGTCGGTTCTAGTCAAAGCGGTCGTCGTCGACTTTCTCCAGGGGTCCTTCCTCAAACCTATCGCGGCTAATGGAAAAAGAAAGGCTGGTAGCCTGGGAAAGGAGACGAGGCTACCAGGCTGCCAGGGAAAGTCAGAGCAGGGCAGGCCCTCGGAAGGGTGGAACAACGTTCCGTAGCTGGCCGTCCATTCGGTTGGGGGAGCTAGGAACAGGAGCCCCGTGTTCAGGGTTATGACATTGGTATGAATCGCGAAAGCAAAAAAAAGTTTCAAATGCTCCCGGCCACAGGACCAGATACGTACAGCCATTTGTCTTTTCACATGGATCTTGAGTCGGTTGTCGTAAAGGTAAGGGGCAGTATCCGTAATATGTTATGATGCAGGAGAAATTATTGCCCGGACGATACATATTCAAGCGAGCCGAACATCGTCGTTAAACAAGCGCTGTTGAAGGGGTTGCACAACGAAAAGTGTTGCGTAGTGGTTGGCCTATATTGCGAGACGGCTGAAGACGGAGCATGAATCCGATCCATTCTGTTGATAAGCTTTTGACGAGTCTTGGTTCTAGGCAATACGTGCTCAAACACTGTTGGAGTTGCTGCTGTCTCTGCCTGCGGGTAACAGTCAATTCGGGCGACATTCTCTGTGTATGATGACGTTTACTTTCTTGGCCTCTTGCTCATCTAAACGTAGCATTGGGTCCGATATTACCAGCATCATGCCAATATCAAAGTTTATTTGTTCCAATTCCCCAGAGCATAACGGTGAACCGTGAGGGTGGACACGGACACTTTGTAGTAACACACCCCCTGGCATGAGACTGGACTGAAATTTCGACCGAGTTGTCCAAAGCTTTCGAAAGAAACCTGGAACTAGAGCTTGTCAACCACTACCGGAACTGTACCCAGGCGTGCGGTCAGCTGTAGGGATACTGTACTGTATATAATCTGTAGATGCCATAGAGCTCCACTGAAGCGAGATTAACCCGGGTCTCTGGATTGCGATGCAATACAATTGCAAGTTGTGCCGAGGCGGAGAATGCCTTAGGTAAGATGAGAGAATTCTTCCATGGAATCTTCCCTGTCAAGGAGCACGGAAGCATTCTAATCGACCACTTTGGCGAGTAAGGTAAAGTTGGTGCTTCCCCAGACCCGGCATTGTGCGGAAAGATATGGAGTGCCAGGTGTGGCTAGAGAGAGATTTCCATAGTATCGAGAGGTGGCGGTGGAGATGTACGCTGTATCACAGATAAAGTCGGAGGAAAATGGAGTTTTTGCATGAATTTCCATGTTTTCGATGACGATGTCGATCAAAATGGCGCAAGAGTCGTGGAGAAAGAGGACCCTATTACCCATTTTTTGAGTCATATCACGAATTATTCCCGCCGCAGACTGGAGATGCTGTGGAGGTTTCGAGCTGATTAGATAGATACATAGATCTTCGTAGACGCCGATGTTCAGACTTGGCTTGACCGCCGGGTCTTTACTGTACTGTACTATCCTCAAACACTGCGGATAAAGGTGGAGCGAGACTGTGGAATACGCAGGGTCTTTTCGGCATTGCCATATCGCTATCGGTTGGTTGGTTGACAGTCAAGACTAGAGCCACTGTTATCTGACGCGATCAACACATTGCAGGTGTTGTGAATCCAGACAGCTAAGCACGTTTGCAGGGTAAACCAGTTAGCGACGGGCCAGACCGTCAATCATGAATATCAGAACGGTCCAGTCGTCCAGAATATGATAAGCAGATCAGACAACGTTCTAGGCTGCTGCGTTATGAGCAAAAGCCCCTTTGTGCACCTTCAACCAACATATAGAGTAACATACTGTACTGTACTGTATCCGTAGCTCCAGACCTCTCTCGGATGGCAATCGGTTCGGGGCTGGAACTGCAGATCATTTCTCAGCCAAAATGCGGAGAAGCTCTTGAAGCTGTCTCAGATACCTCGAGACGAGAACATCTGACAATCATATTCACCAATCACTTCAATTCAACCCCTCAGATGAATGATTAACTGTACCCTCGCATACAAGAGGTAGGCATTTGTCTATTTCTCCTGTTTTCGACGTATCGAAAACGACACTCTCGGATTACTATCAAGCGAGACAAGCGTCGAGGGGAGAGTCATTGATTCAGACCGAGGTAGCCAACCGGACCAATGCCCAGAGACCTGCGAGGGGTAAAGTCACGATAAAAGAAAAAAAAAAAAAAAAAGAAAAGAAGAGATAGGGAACAAAACAGCCGAAAGGGTAACGGAAGGGAGGACCGCCACAGCACAGGGTGGAGAGAAACGCCGCAGATGCGGCTCCGGTAGTGGAGACGCCCCTCCGTAGCGTACGCCGACGTATCGCATGTGGGGAGGAATGGGTATCTTATCAGAGATTTCACAAGGTTTTGCACGTATTCGAAACATTGGAAGCGGAGACGTTTACCAAGTGAGAGAATTAAGTCATTATTCCTTGATATTTCTCAAATTGGAATCTAGTACTTACTCTGTACCGTATTTTGAAATTTGACAGAATGTGCTGCATTCAGTGTCAAGGGCAAGGGCCAAGGGCAAAGCCAGGATGAAAACCCTGCATTTGAACGACCGAGATTCATAGCAGCCAAGACATCGCGGAGAAGAAATAGAATGCCGTGATTGGCTACCGATATCGATATCCATGCCAGCTAGCGGTGAGGAGTGTCAAGAGCTGCGATTCGGGCGCTCAAGAGACATGGACGAAAGGGGAAATTAAGCAGGCCCCCAGTACTGTACTTTGGTTCTGGCCTGCGATTGGAAAACAGAAGCTCGCAAGCTAAGGTTCCTCTAGGCTAAACGGGCCAGTGCTGGAACTGCAGGGCAGAATGCTCGGTCCGAGATAAGATTGAGCCAGAACCCACTACATGGAATCGGATGGCGGATTGGGGGCAGGCGGGTAACAGAAGAATTGACTTGACAGACTTGTGGTGTCAAAATAAAGTAGTCTAAGCTCTTTTCCAAGCTGTCATAGGATGTCCGTATTATTTCGCCTCTCATGCATGTAGCGGCCAATTCTTCTGACACCTTCTTGATTGGAAGGGATAGTCACGTCGGCGGATGAAGGCCCGAGTAGAGCTGAGATAACATTCCATTCATCCTAGGCGTGCTGTAAACAACGGCTGAGTGGTTGTTGCTCATGCCGTTGACCGGCGGTGAAATCCAATATCCTCCCGTGGGCTTCCCGTAACATACATTAGTGGTCAAGAGGCGCTGCTGGATCGGACAGTCTCGCTGCAAGATGGTAGCCCCAACCGATTAATGACTCCTCAGTGGTAAAACAATTAACCAACTGCAGACGAATGGTGAGGAACAACACAGCACCATCAAGCACGTATCCTGCAAATAGAAATGTAAATACCTCCTCCTCGAGGGGGCGGTCAGAGATGCGAGTCCTTCCTGACCACCTGCATTGGATCGCATCGCTGGATCGCATCGCATCGCATCTCTTCTTGGCCCTTACCTTTAGGGACGAAACCAATCCCGCACCGTAATCCCGCGATGCCTTCCCTTCCTTCCCAGAAAGGAAAAAAAGGACACCCAAGATGCGAAAAGAGAAAAAGGTTAATTAGCAGCCCTGCGGATTGCATATGGTGTGGTGTGTGGCTATCAAAAACTTACACTTACCCGACCCGACCTGAAGGCTTGATGGTAACGTACCTATGTCAGGGCAGAACGAGCCCATGGGCCAGGCCAGGGACCGATTTTGGGTGTGTTGGGCGCTGGGAAAAACAGCCCCCAAACCGAAAGGCCTGAAAGGAAGGGAGAGAGTGACTGAGGGCGTGGGGGAGACAACAGGGAAACCTGACCTGACGGAAGAGGAGAGAGGAAAGATACAAAAAGCAATCTAATCCAGCCAAATCAGATGCGATAGATTACGGGTGAGACAAAGCTGAATGATCACAAAGGACAAGCAAACCGTAAGGGAATAGTGTTGGTCCCGAATAATACAGTACAGCAGCAAAAGGAAACGAATGCGACAAATGAATGAATGCGACGAGGGATCATCCATTTCGTGGGGAGGCACAAACAGTGACCGGACTTGTTACAGCAGCACCAATAACGCTTCAATAACGCATGGCCAGTCAATGATTCACTCATACCGTACAGTACAGTACATGTATCAATCTTATCGTATTTGCCGTCACATTGTGTCGTATCGTATCGTATTGTATTGGATTGCTTCGCTGACATGCCGTAATCCAAGATACTTATTTATGGTTAATAAGCCTATTCGGTTCGTCAGCCTGGGCGGTTCTGGCAATGCCTCAAGGTTAAGGATACAGCTACGAGCTGCTTGTGACTCCCAGTCTGTTGATGTTGATGACTGTGATTGTGACTTGTGTCCCATTGCCGCCGCGCGCAGCCCGTGATTTGGTACCTTGACCCGCGGGAGGGGAGGCGCAAGCCTGTGATTCAGACCATGACAGCGAATGCCAGCACTGTAATTGACATTACGATTGCTATTCGTGCCATGGATCACAACACAGCACAGTATTGTATGTACTGCACTGCACGCCCAGCCTGGGGGAGGCGTTTTCTCCTCAAGTTACCCCGGATTACGAAAACAAGCCACAAGACATGGAGGGCAAAAGACGAGATCAAAAGCGATCAAATCATCGCCAGCAAACAGGTTTGGATATGTCTTGGACGGGAGCAGATTGTCTTGGAGTGATGCCTGGTTTGGTCCAATACGGCGGTGCTGTGCTATTGTTGAGCTATTGCTTGTAACATATCCGTAGATGCTGCCGTCCATATGAAGCTTTGCTTATCTCACCAATTTCCTTTTTTTACAGTGTCGGCGACAGTATCGGTATCAGCATCAGTAATTGTCTTGTCTCTCGTCACCTTTACAAAGCAAGTTTACACTATACTTACGGCACAGCTTGCGCTGCTCAGCTCAAACACCGCCGGCAACACAACACAGCAACAAACGCGAGTAACCATCCATTACGAGGTTTGGTATTTTCGTCTCTCCGCTATTTCATTTTCCATCTTTTGTTAGAAACCTGATTCTGGAATAATTCGGCCTTGTCTGTACTGTATTGCACGGCCGGATCTCGGCTCTTTGGACTATTTGACCCGAGCGCGATAAGCTCCTTCACCTCCAAAGGAAAAGGAAAAAGGCTTCTTGGCGAATTCTCTGATAGAGAACAGGTACAGACCCATAAACTTACCGTATCTCTGACTCTTCTTTTCCTTGTTGTTCTCGTTCCCTCCCTACGGATCCGCTTCGGCCACCCCCCTGACGGGCGTTGTATTCGTTCCGTCGCCCTCTTAGCCGCTGTATCGCTCTAATTTTCCCTCTGACTCGAAGTTCCCACCGCTCCTTCTCCTCTTTCGTCACGCCCCCTCTCTCTAACGCTACCCCATCACCCTGCGCCCACCGCACCGAACAGCACCTCGGTAGAATTCAGCAGTCGCCCTCTTTCCCGGAGACAGACAGAGAAGACGAGGAAAGAAGACCCTTGGACCCGCACTCGCACCCGTTCTCGGTCGCACCCCACCCCTCTACTTTTCTACCGCACCTCACCCCCTTCTCACCCCCGGCGCATTGCAAATCATCCATTCCACACCCAGAAGCCCGATCAAATCTCATCTCACACGCCCCTGGCCTCCCTTAGCCGGCTGCCTGCCCGTCTTGCTTCATTCATTTATATCTACCCGCATCCCCAGGTTTTCGTCTCGAGGATCCATTTATCTGCCGTCAACAACAAAGAACTTCAAGTGATCAACACTTTACTACTTGCTATTTAGCAACAGCTATAGCTCTTTGAGCTTCATCTTCGACAAACACCTCGCCTATCACCACAATCACCGCAACAATGTTCGGTTCATACAGCTCCATCAGTTCCATGTGCGCTTCTTCAGCACCCATGGATATCGCGTCCCGCAACATCTACCGATCTCAGGATTCAGCCTGCGCTTTCCCCTCATGGCCCCGACGTGACTCTCTCTCCGAGTCTGACCGGGAGGAACGACCTACCTCTTATCTCTCCGATGACGACTTGTTCCTCTCCGATCCCTTCGACGACGATGCTCAGAGCGTCTCCAGTGCCGGCAGCTCTTCTCCCGGTGCCATGGCTTCGCCTCCCAACGTCATCTCTGACTATGAGCTTCTCCAGGCTGAGCGCGAACGCCAGGCTGCCATCCAGCGCGAGTGCCTTCGCGTTGTTGCTCTCGAGAAGGAGCGTCGACGTGCCGCCGCACGAAAGCAGCGCCGTAGCAGTTCTCACAAGAAGAGCCCCAAGACCAAGCTCACCTCCATCAACGAGGAGGCTGTTGAGTAAACAAGCTTTGGGCTCTTAATGACTGTTACGATTTCATGATAGCGTATGTTGACACAGCATCAAAACACATTACCATTCACTAACAATAGTTCAGGCTGCTTTTTACATTACACGGCAATATGATACCCCCATGATACCCACACAATAACATTCGCATGTGCGCAACAATAGGCGCACATGCCAGATCATCCTACACCACTATCCCATCATTTGGAGATGGACATCTTTCCGAACCACACAACAAACTGTCACTCACTAAAATGACAACCTTAATTGGCTATCCTCGGGATCGACTTATAGCCGCCGGCTTGACTTTCGGTAGGCGACTACACCACTACAACCTTGGTCGATGACGCCATAGGTAGACCGCCTTTGGACCTAGCAAATCAGAGGTGGGGGTGGGGGTTACAACCAAGAATGAGTCAGAACAGAAGAGCCAAGACTGGAGAATGGATGACAACAACAACAATCAACAACCATCATTCATCTATAGTTCCCGATTGCGGCCGAACCTTTCTCTTCATTCTAGAGAAACGTTGCCATGACTTGGACCGGCCGTATGGAAGCCGTCATTCCCCATTTTGACACCTTCTACTTCTTCGGTCCGTCGGCGAGTTCGGCCATCTACCGTTGGCCTTTTTCCCCCGCATTGCGGCCCGGCCAAGAATCCCTCTTATCCGCTTGCGCGTACGTCGCATCAATCTATTCGTTTCTGTTGAGGCTTTTATGAAGCCGATACTTTATCTTCGGCTCACCGAGCCTATTTTGTTTAATCTTGTTTTCATTTTCGCACACCACCATTTAGGTGGATAGCATACATGGATGGAGTTTATTTATTGCATGGTCTTTGGCTTGCATCATTAGGGCGTGGAACACTGGATACAGTACAGGTTTTCGCATCAGCCTCCCATCACTGGGATGAAGTAGCTGGTGCGTACTTGGGAACAGGACATTAGGGCATAAGAATTGCACCCACACAGCATTGCATGGTTAACGGCGACATAGCATGGACACTTAGATACCTTAGGATAGTTCGGCGGCCTTGTGCTCGCCTTGATTTTCAAGATACCCTCTTAGTTAGCATTAACAATCATACTTGGCATACATTTCAAAACATACAAACTCTTGTCCCCATTCATGTGATGTGAACCTGCCCTCTCATGACTGGAGGCTGACATGGTCCTTTGACCCCCTGAACGTTTACCATATTATCCCTAACCTTGTGTGCAAGCAAAGCAATCTTGGCAACAATGAAGCGCCCAGCCCCAAGCTCTTGAAAGCGTGTGCTACAACTTTGCTATCTACCAATAAGCATCAACCATTAACGAATATCTATCGAATACTGGCGACAATAGGGTCGCTCATTGTTTTCTAGCTTGGCCCGTGGTGCCGTCCCGTGCCGCGGACTTCAACTCAAGCAGCTTTGTCACATGGTCCGTCCTGACGCCTTTACTGTGGGGTCGCGAGGACGGTGAGGTGCAGCTCAAACTCGAAATGTATCCTTTGAATCGGCGATAAGAGACAAAGAAACTTCACGTGGAGAGCTATATTGGGAGCTAATATGGGTGTTGATATAATCATGGCTTTGTCCTTGTGCGGGAGGTATCGTGTGGGTGTAGTGTAGTTAAGCGAGCACGAAGTACAGATGGGGAACCTATTGTTGAATACAGTCGCGAGAAGCCAAATCGAGAAAGAGGCGAGAATGAAAGGTTATCGCTTTTGTTGGTTCAAGAGGAAGTTCAGTTGAGTTAGTTTATCTTGTGGCTTATGAGTTTAAATTGCATTGTTTTGACTGTTATTATCGGGTTAATAGCCTAAGGTTTGACACGGGAACCAACACAGAGCGAACTAGGGGAGTTGAAACGGGAGCTTGTACCACAATATTCACTTGAGATGTGTTTTAAAGTGTTGGATTTCGAATAGAACTGAACTAAAGTTTGGAGTTGATGAAGGAGTGGTGCTGTATTCAAGATCGTGGAGGAAGCATAACGTGCATATTGGAAACGGAAAGTCAAAGCACACGCAACAAAAGTAGGAGCAAGTAAAATCGAGTAGAGTCAGTAGGTAGAGTATCTGACATACTGTCCAGGGCAACGCAGGATGTGGTGTTTGTGAGCTTGAAAAGAAATGCTTATTGATGCTTCGTTTTGCTGGGCATTTCGATACTGTCATCCAACAACATGAAAGACAAAAAAACCAAGTAAAGTAAGTCTATGACAAGTGACGAGGGTTTAATAGAGATTAATGAGTGGGTATATCATAGCAGTATTGACTCTTGTACAGAAACGATGCTGGCATTCTCGCTCCTGCCTTCTGCAGGTGGCTAATGGTAACATTACTATTGAAACAACTTCAAGACTAGAAAATAACATGGAGAAAATAACTGGCTACGTTGTTTCCCGTATGAATAAGGTTGAACCTTGTTGACGGACATGTTTCCCTGTCAGTTAGTTCATTTGGACATTTGACAGCTGATATCTCGCGACAACAATAAAGTCTGATCCAGTGAGAGCGGAGTTTCTCCAGGTTTATGTTTAAAGTTTGGTTCATATATCAAGCCATGTTCTGTACAGGTTTCTGCTCGCCTCAAGACACTGGATATGGACGACGAAGCCACTACCTGCCTTATGTTTTATACAAAACCATAACATAGTATTGCTATCGACTAGTCTGCTACCAATTTTCAAGAAGCTGTTGCGTCTTTGAATTTGAGATAATCTTTATGAGAAACAGTGGCTTTAACTGAAAATCCAGGGTGCTTTATGATTCTCTGGGATCGTGGGGCTGCTGGTGATAAAGCTTCATGAAACTTAAATTGGAATAACTAGGTTATGTGTACAAAGCAATGCTGTGATGGAGAACCTGCGATAGTATGAACACATAACTCTGGGGTTTATTCATTCGTGAGTTAAGGCATTCGGTGGTATTGCTCTTCTGGCAATGCTTATTGTACAATCTCCATCTCCCTGGTTTAAAGTCTCTGACTTGAGACTTCTTTCATGACTTGGAGTAGTAAGACTGCACTCATGTTCGGTACCATAGACGGAAAGTTGCTGCAGGGTCATGAGATCAACCTGAGCCGAATGTGGAATTGTCATCATCATATTCCCCGCATCACGAACTTGATAAGGCATCGGGGAACATGAGATTCACTCAACTCTTACAACTCAACTCAATCTTGGACCACAAACACTACAAAAAAAAAGGATAATACCTCAATAAAAGCCCGAGCAAGAACGAGCAGACAGAAGCATTGTCATAATGGTCAACGAACAAGATCGCGAACACCTTCGCCTCGCAGTCTCACTCGCCCATGAAGCTCTCAAAGCAGGCGACGCCCCCTTCGGCTCTGTCCTCGTATCTTCAGACAACAGAGTCCTTCAAACGGACCGTAACCGCACCGTCACAGGTGCCAACGGCGATGGCCGCCCAGATTCAACTTTGCACCCAGAGTTCACTCTTGCACGGTGGGCACAGCTCAACCTCAGCGCCGAAGAGCGCGCCACGTCCACCGTGTACACAAGTGGAGAGCACTGCGCGATGTGCTCTGCTGCTCATGCTTGGTGTGGACTTGGAAGGATTGTGTATGTTTCCTCAACGAAGCAATTGGAAGCATGGAAGGACGAGTTTGGAGTCAAGGGACCGGTTGCACCGTTGAGTATCAATGAAGTTGCTCCTGGAGTTAAGGTCGAGGGGCCTGTGGAGGACTTAGCTAAAGAGATTTATCAGTTCCATGTTGAGAATTGGACCGGACAAGGGTTCAAGTCCAAGTCTTAGACTTGAGTCTTGGGGGGTTGGGTGTTGCGATATTGAGATGAGGACAACGGGAGCTTGAGAGTAGCTGGTAAATGGATATGAGCCATATATGAGATCACGTATTAAGGAAAATGAGGAAAAAGTGACCTGATGATAGGAATTCCATGTTAGATGTGTAGTAGTCTCTCAAGTAATAACCTATGACTGCTTGGTCGGTTTAGATGCCAGTCCAGAGCATCGCAGCAACAGTCCAATCGTAGCTTGGAGAAACATAATAGACAAGTTACATACATTCTGATACACGAAACCTATATCCCGAAACACATAACTGAGGGGAAACCCATCAAAAAATCCTATATAGTCTGTACTGTGAAGTACATTTATCATCCAATCAGCTATCCCCTGTGGCTTAGTTGGCTAAAGCGTCCGACTGTTATTCATAGACAATCGGGAGATCGGAAGTTCGAGCCTTCCCGGGGGAGTTACTTTTTGCTCCCAATACCAATTATATATGTGTCTATATGTAGCTTACTGTAAGTAGCTAGCTTTTGAATTGAAAACACCCTCGTTGTTTATGCCCGTGTGTTATTCTACTGTTGTTTGGCGCAAGTTGAGTAACTGACTGCTGACCCTTACAAAAATGACAATTATAGATCATCTTACCATATGTGACTTGAATTATATTAGACATTACTATATTATACAGCTAAGAATCTGCGATGTAGACACAGGGAAAGCCCGGGGTCTTCCTAAGCTTGAGCACGGGCAGTTGTAGGTCATCCGATGTATCTATCTATCTTAGTACGGATACCTAGGCAATATGTTTGAGTAGCTTACAAGCACGAACTCAACGGGTTTTAATGTGGGCTGTCAATGTTACTTTACAACCTCGCTTGCGTCTTTCGTGCAGGGCGACTTCGATGATCTGGCCTGGCTTATATTGGTATACTATCAGCTAGCTCGACAACTGCGATGCTGAAGGACGCGACAATTTTTCAAAAGAGTAGCAAATGCCAAATGAGTCTATAAGAAGTCAGGTAACACTGAAAAGGGCTCATTGTTACAGTGGCAAAGTTTATCACGGAGAATATACATGGCCCATCTAAATACAAAACACCACGCTGTTCCTCATACATAAAAAGGAGCTATGAAGCCAATCCGACATCTTATTAATACGCGCTGACCTGGTACCTTTGTCCTGAATCAAACATCTGATTATGCTTCTGTGAAAGACTAGCCACTCCCCTTGAAGACGCGTTGAAGGTACACAGCTCAAACCAACACATAAAAGGAGAAGAGAGGCTATGCCACTAACAAGATTCGAGGCACTCACTTCTGCAATCAAGGACCAGTCATCTCTGATACGACTACATGAAGACCCAAGTATGCATATGCAGTTCCACGTCAAGCCTCCATCTTGGGTATCTTGCATCACTTAAAAACATCTATTGGAGACCAGTCCACTTACACTATTTATTCCCATGTTATCATATGCATAATACGAAGGTTTAATCTGAGACATGACTATGAGAATGATCAGCGTAAAATGTCCGTCATTGGGAGTCGCCTCCGAATGTAAGATCTTTACAAATTCGAGATCTTCCTCCTCTCATCCGTATGGATTGAGTTGAGTCAAGGCTCTGACTATCTATGCATGGCACCCACACTCCTTTCATGCACAATATCGAGTCCACAGCGGAGTCGGCTTTAATCCAATTGGGTGATGCTCAGGACAAGTCATATTCAATTCTTTAGTGCTGCTACAATGTACAGAATGCATTGTACTATATGCATTGCCAACGTCTCGGAAAGGGGTGATACTCAGAACTGCTGGCAATGGGATATTGATCTATTTGTGAGATCCTCTTGACTGGTATGATCTAATTGCGGGGAAGCCCGAAGCCATGCGAATTGATGGATGGCGATGCAAGGTATTCCATGAGTCCAGCTTCCAATTGGTCACATAGGGGTGTCCTATGTACTAGTCTCACAGAAACTACAAGCCAAAGACGTTGAGCTCGATATGTAATCGTGTTGAGTCGAAGGTGACAGAAGTACAATTGTCGATAACGGTACCAGAATAGGGACTAAGCAAGATGAGTGTTTGGCTTCTAATACCAACTGTTGCCCTTTCATGAGACGTTATTGGCTCTCAACTTGTCACATCTACCACTCGGCCAGGTAAGGTTTCTAAGTGGCCATCGAGTATATATACGGCGCAATGTTTTCCTGTCAACGAAATCCTGATATAAAGAACGTCGAGTCATGTTTACTGTTGCCGAAAGTTCCGGCATTGGGATTATCACCAACTCACCAATAAGAACGGTATTATGCTAGTGACAGTCATACTTGATCTTTTAGCTGATAAATTCTTCACTGGTAACTGCAGTTGGATCAAAAGCCTTTTATGGTAGCTTCCTTCGTTTTAGGAATGCAACATGACCAAGCTCTGGACTTAGCAAGGAGATATTGGAACTGACCCAATAACTCATATCCCTTGTCATTGATGAAGTTAGGTCCTAGAAGCTGAGGTCTTGGCTAGTGAGGCCAAATGAAGCTTTGATAGGCATCATAACGATATCGCTGCCAATCGCGTACGATGTTGCATACACCAATCTTATGCTGGTTTCACCCTTGGCCGATCTGGTGTAGAAAGGCGGCCGCCAGACCGTGACCGAAATAATGACAAACGGTAAAAGTGAATCGGAGGCTTTCTAAGCGTGGCGTTGTTAATGTGATAGTTGCCATCCATCCGCTTGGCCGCGGTTTGGGCCGCAGCTTATATCGTGGCGTGCCAATACCCCAGTTGGCATATCAAATGCGCGAAAGAGACGAGCGGAGCCCCTATGACCAGGTCAAGAATGCCCCTCAACTAGGGACAGCCTGTTTCAATCAACAGGGGAAATATTGTGATGAAACTACAGGTTAGTGCACTGATCTATCCGCCCAAAAAGTCTGAAGTGGCGAGCCAAGCTATCATCGAAGACTACGAAGGTGAATTGTGTAGGACGACATAAACGAGCTGCAACCGCCAAGTGTATCAACAGGAGGAAGGTGGAGTGTCTTTCTCATCATGAGTCTGAAGTTATCCTCCTCCATAGAATAGAAAAGAAGAGACGCAACCCATGTGAGGCTGCAGCAGACAATTGAGACAGTCCTGGGGGAACCTGGATTATGAGGCCAGACATGCCAGGGCAAGGTCCATCTAGTTGGCCGGGATAATGAAGTTGCGAATAGGTCGGAAAGACTTCTTGATCAGTGGCGCCCAAGCCCAGTCACATTGCGGAATTGTCTGTTCATATCTGCATCTCAATATCAGTCCCAAAGCATACAAGCACCAGCCTGTGATGTATCAATGAAACAATATGGCTAGAAGGCACTCCGATGTGATTGAGGGTAATTGAGAGTGATCTGACAGTCCCTAGTACTTCTTGTACATGTATTCGATAGCGAGACTTCGTCCAATCGCTACTGGTGATGTACTCGGCTGGAAGAATATGCATACGCAGAACCCGTCCATCGGAACCGAGGAGAATGAGGCAAGTCTACTTAATTGGAAGAGGCACAGTGAACGTGAACAGTATATGCTACAAACATTTGCTCCTAGTCGAGCCTTTGCTAGGTAGAAGCGCTTACTGGACTCGAAGCGCGTGTCTAGGAAGAGACTGAAGATGCCAATGTGCATATATGACAGGGAACCTGCTATTCGAGTAGGGTTGCTAGATCTGAATAAGTAATTTAAGTCGCCTGTATTGGCCGCGTGCTTCTGAGACAAACATCGGAAGAAAGGCTCTAACGGGGATTCAGGGACGGGGAAAAGCCTCTTCTTCTTTTTCTTCTTCTCTCTCTCTCTTTTGTATCAGTCAAGTTCAGAGGGGCCGCACGGGGCTTCTACATAAATGAGGCTCGTCAGATAGCTTGAAAAGACAACTGCAGTCGTAATCGCTACAAATGCTCGTTGTTTGTGGATACCGAAGTGTCATCAATTGAGCGTCTAGGTGAATATTTCACCTGGCACCCCACGCGGACTTGGCAGATCTAATTAAAGAAATAAGCAGCTAGTTCAAGGGCCAACAGACGACCAACTACCAACGCCATGTTCACTGTCTGATTAAGTATCTCCGACTCCAGCAGTCTCTCAAGGCAAAAACTCTGCATGCGTTGATAGGACAAGCAAGCTGACGTGTATCAGAAGTGACACAAGTCATTGAAGGCTTGCTGAAAGACGCAATGTTGAAGTTTGGAACAGAGATGATTGTTGCCCTCCACTAGATACTGGAAATATCCACGGTAGAAAGGCATCTAGGCTGGTGCTGCGTGTGGGTGAGGTTGCACTGGAACGGGAGTGACCAGGGGCACGGGAAAAAGTAAAGAAGAAATCGTGTATGCAGGTGGAGAGGAAAGAGAAATCCACACTTCAACAGGAGTTGAAGGATGGAAGGCGACGACGAAACAATTAGATGCCTGGTCTGTCCCATCTCCTCTACGAATTACACAAGGCAGGTGCTAATTAAGTTATCTGTCGGGCGTGAAAATGTTCACATCTAGACTGTCTTTCCCTTTATCGAATGAGGTCAAAAGTGGAGCGTGTAAATGCAGTACACTCGCAGCTAGCTATTAGATGTCAGCCCATGCTTAAAGAACACTGGGTGGGAGCCGTAGTAACTTCAAATTCCGAACGACATTGATAATTGAGTCTAGTCCAAGGAAGTCCTGTTCAATTTCTGTCATGATTCGATATTGACCCCAAGCAACAGCGTGATGCTCTGATTTCAGAGACTTGGTTGATAGATAGGTAGGCACTATGGTACTAAAGCTCTCTGCTCTTTCCGTTGGAATAATGTGGGTACATACCCTCTTCGCTAGCGGGACGGGAAGGAGAGGGCGATTAAGTCCCTGCGACAAAGGTGATCGGCCGGCTTATTGGCCCGTCCCGATAAGCTAGCGTATCCAATAAGCGCCGAGAAACAAGCTCTAGCACATCTTTGGCAAGCGGGGTGGTTAGCTCTGGCCAATCAATGTTAGCATACAAGCGCTTGCTCAAGCCCCAAATGCTTCATTCCCCAACCATAAGCTTTCATCCTCCTTCATCTCGGAGATCGACTGTCTGTCTGTCTGTATTTTGATACCTAGAGGCTAGACAGCTCGCTTCGTATTGCATCACAACCGACTTTATGGGGCGCCTCTACAGCTTCAGTGCACCCCCACTGGAAAGCACAGAACACTCTTCTATGGTGTCTAAAAAGGAGCATCGCGATACTTCTTGGAGAGATGCTGTGCCAGGCGCGCAGATTGAAATGTAAGGCACCGACCAGTCTTTTGTTTCAATCATACCCAACGCAACTGTATCGAGCATATCATGTTGTGGTGCCTATTCTCTACTGCACTAGCTGCGTGGGAGGACGCTGTGCTATGTCTGCTGTGTTGTCCTACACTGCGGTGCAATGCTTGAGAAGTTGCCGCTCTGAGTCGTACTGGACGTCGCCTGCATGCTTTCTCTTGCCCATCTTAGCAAAAGAGGGGCGCCGGTGGCTTCTCTACCTGATTGATGGATTGCTATCGATGCAAAATTAAGATAAAATTTGGATGAGACGATGGCCGAGGTCATCAAGACCAAGGAAATGCCTCCATGATAAAGAGTTACTGCTTGTCCGCGAATGATGAAAGACAATTGATTGTTAAATAGGTCGAGTCTCCAGGTCGGAATGGATCTGGAGATTTACAGGGGTCCCCTTGAGTCTAGTGGACCACACAATTTGATGCGCCATCCAACGATTGATTGAGAGAATTGAATTCAACGGCACGCGGTCAACCCACGAGGCTAAATTTGGCAGGGGACTGCTGCGAGTCGCCGATGGTCAACTCAACTCGCCTTGTCTTTAATCAAATATCCACAGTCGATGATGCGATGCGATGAGATGGCAGTCCACGTTGGACATTGTTCGTCATGGATGGCAAGACTGCAGCCGCCGGCCACGATCCATTCACGTCAAAGTGACCGCCTCCGCCTCACCTGGCGTCTTTTAAACCAGCGTCTGAAGCCATGCTAGTGTTATGGCATGCTCAGAACCCTGGTTACTGTACAAGAGGGGATCCTGGTCTTCTGCAGCTTCTCTTCCCCACTCGGACTGTTAGCTCGAGTCCAAATCATGGGAGAAAAAAAAGGTGCTCAAGGCTCAAGCTCCCAATCCCCAGCCGCTGTCGACCATCCTCCATGTTGACCCCTGGGCTCCATACTGCCTATGAGCCGGTCCGTCTCCGCTGATCCATCCAACCCAACGTTCGCAAGGCTCTATTTTAATATTGGCCTCTGGTTCAAGCGTCCACTGACAGGTCAGAACGCCACTCTCTAGGCGCCATCTCTGACTCTGAACCCCGACCTTGACCCATGATGGATGGTCCATCACACAGCACACTGCCATTAAACCATGTGTCTGTCTCTTTCTCAAAATCATCCCAACCTGCACTTTTTCTGGTCTGAATTTCCTTCTTGGGCCTCTCTCTCTCTTCCTAGTCTTCTCTTTTCGCCTTTGTTTCGCTTTGCTTTGCATTGTGCCTCTATCCTCGAGTCCTGGTCTTGTGTCGCCTCAATCACATTTGTCACATCTTCAGCTCCAACATCAATCCTGATACCACTAGTCCACCAACCACCAAGCAAGCGACTGATCAACTTTTGCTTCACTTCACAACGAAAAGAAGAATCAAGGTAAGGGCATTAATTTCTTCTTCTCATATTGCAACCTCATAAACAATTCGTCCTCATATATCCCCAATTGCCGATCCAATGTCTGCTACATACTCCTTCGCCCGTCCTAGTCGCATGTTGTCGCTCAGTATGCAAGCGCACACAAACGCACCTACATAAGTTTGATGGACCCTAGAACCATTTTCCCAAGGAATTCCAAGCTACAGCTGCAAGTGAAGCGCCGGGTCACACCCTTTTCACATCCCATCCCTATCCGCATCCACTACCAAGCTCTTCCTGGCAGCTACACTTTGACCTTGACCACTTTGGACGCTCATCTCTATTTGGCCTTGTCCGAACCCATGCAATCACATCCAGCTCGAGTAGGGGAGGCGGTTGCACTCTTACTGTTGCCGATTTGCGCCTGTAGCGTCCTTCTCAAACTGTTGCCCTGGTTGAGGTTACTTTCGATGAGCAAAACCACAGCTCTGCCCATCTCCGCACACACATCTATCCTTTTTCTACGCCTCCTCGCGTGTTCTTACTCTACTCTCTCAACTTGTTTATCTTACACTAATTTGCGTTCCGAAGACTTCACCGCATCCGCCTCTTATTATACACCATCGTGACCGAGACATACAGCTTCACGAGTTCCACTCGTTGTCTAACCTCACCTGGCCGTCACTACCCGCTTGATCGTATTGCACCGACGAGACTTACTTCAGCACAACACCATCCGAGACCTTGAGGTTATCGCAATATCGAAGAACCGTCATTGTCCGGGTGCGGACAGCAGAACATTCTGAGGCATGTTAGACAGCCCTTGAGTGTAGCTTTACGCCTGTTTCTGCGACTTCGAGATCAGCAATTTGTAAAGACCCCGCTATCGGGGGGTTGTTCCTCGTCGACGTCGAATCGCACCAGAACTGTACGTGCAGCGTCGCACAAGACGAACACCCAAGCAGAGCAGCCGTACCTTTCTCTGGTCACCCGACTGGCTAACGCAAGCTCCGCAAACGCAGGTCGAAATTCAGAAAGGATATCAGGCCCACCATGTCCGTCCCCGTGGCCACGTCGTCGCGGAATCGCACCGTATCATTAAGTTCTGGAGGAAGGTCTGCAGCAAGGAGCAAATCCTCTCAGGTTCCAGACAGCACGACCATGCCTCACGTTACCGACCTCAAGTACTTTGACCCCTGCGCCGCCACGGCCTCAATGTTTTTATACGCCCAGGGCTCATCCGTAGTCTGTTGTCACCATGATACCCTTACTATTGAACGAAGATTCTCACGACATGCCGATGAGGTTCAGTTATTGGCTGTTGACAACCAAAGCGAAAGTGGCGGTGGTCGCTTGGTTGTAAGTTATGATGCTGGTCAGACAGCAATTGTATGGGACCTGATGACAGGCGATGAAATTGCTCGATTTGCCTCATATGAACACCTGACTGTCGCAGCATGGATGAAGAACGGAAATGTTGCTTTTGGTATGTGTTTTTAGAGTGAGTCAGGCTGCGCAACCACTGACTCTTGTTTGCAGGCAACACAAAAGGAAGCATTATCATGTTTGAACCTTCAACTTCGGAACATGTTTCTTCGCGAACCATCGATCAGATTGCCGTAACAGCACTAGCTCCTTCATCTGATTGTCGGACATTTGCCATCGGGTAATGCCGCTCCATGATTTCTACCTGGTATTCACTGACAAGAATCTAGCTATCAAAACGGCTCTCTGTTTGTGGCTACACTGCAGCCACGATTCACTATTCTACATAATCTCACCACTTCTAGAGGACCATCGCCAATCGTCAACCTTGCATGGCATGCTTCTTCCTCGCGGCAGAAGTCGGATATGCTTGCGGTTCAGATGCGGGATGGAGACCTCCGCGTCTGGAGCGTGGCAAAGAAGTACAGTGCTGATGATCCTGCAAAAGTTGTCCGAAATCTCAGAAAAGCCGAGATTTCCATGGATGGGCCCAACTGGATGGGTTGGTCCAAAAACGGCCGCATAATTCAGTATTCCGACTCGTAAGTCTTACAGATTGCCACTGCTACAAAACACCCTAGGCTATGCGCGCGCTTAGCTGCATGGCCCCTTCCCTTAATTAACATCTACATAGGCAAACGCAATCATGGGATGTCAGAACAAAGCACGTCACTCATGACCCCATCCCAACTCTCGATCTAGTTCGAGGCCTCGCCGTTTATGGCCCGGGAGCCACTCTTTTTACTCTTGGCCCCAACAACACGGCACAGCAATTTGATCTCAACTCGCCAGCTATTATGGTCGCCAATGTTCAGCATCCAGCAAACTTGTTACCACCATCACCTCCAGTCTCGGAGGAGACAGGGGATAGGTCGGCGACTTCAGCCACTACTATTGCCTCCGAGTCCGAGTCCAGCTCAATCCCCTTGGATATGAACATCTCCGAGAGTGATGAAGATCATCTGTCACCCTTCGCCCGGCTTACTAGACGCCAAGCTTATGACTCCGGGAACGAACCTTATGAATCAGCTAGCCCCGTTTCCAGCCGAAGTGGTCTCTCATCCTTATCAAAATCCTCGACAGGATCCTCCCAAACCCCTGGTCGTTATCCTCAATCGACGAGGTCCAGGGGCTTATCAGAAAATACTTACATCTCTGCGGGAACCTCAATTCGGTCATCTACCATCGGCAATGGCAATGCCCAAGGCAACCCGCGGGACATGGATGCCTACTCAATGGGATATTCCCTTGGTACTACCAGCGTTTCTTCTATGGCTTCCAGCCGTTCGCGCCGCAGACCCTCTCGCCTACGCAACGAAGTTCCCCGCAGCCCTGACGATAACAAAGTCCATGACCTGTTCAAATTTACACGAGCTCGTCTTAGTGACATCCCATACAAACATGCCATGGGTTCTAATAACGCCCGCCTGACTAACGACGACCTGCGTCGTCAGATGCTCAACACTATCTTTGGGTGGAATAAAGAAATTGAAGACCTGATCCGGGATGAAATGAGCAGACACCCTCAAGGGTCTCCTAGCCGCATCCTTCTAGCCAAGTGGCTCGGTGATATTGATTCTAACATCATGAATGCCAACTTTGAAAATATGACCTCATCCGACTGGATGCTTCTTGCACTGAGTGGTATTGGTGGTCAGGCGTCTCAACAAAAGCTCGGCCAAGCTTATGTTCAGCGACTGCTCGAGTCCGGGGACGTACATGCTGCAGCAACGATTATGCTTGGCATGGGTGAGCACAATGACGCTATTGAAGTTTATGTTTCTCACAGGCGTTACATGGAAGCATTGATCCTCACATGTCTCTCTGCGCCTAGTGTATGGGAGCGTCAAGCTGCTATCATTCGAAAGTGGGGAGAATGGGCAGTTCAACATGGCCAGCAACAGCTGGCAATACGCTGTTTCGCTTGTACTGACCAAGAGTCTACGGAGCCTTGGGCATCTCCATCTGCTGCCCAACTCAATTTTCAGTCCATGACTCCCAGTATTCCTGAGATACTGAGCCCACCTCTGTCTCCCCCTGGCGTTCAACGTGGCCCCCAGCGAAGCATCGCTAAGACTTCTGCACTCAAACTCATAACCTCATTTGGCGACCAAGCGCAGAAGTCGAAGTTTTTCGCTGGTGATGGAGGCCAGACTCCTATTGCTGCAGGTGTTACTCCTATCGCCGACTCTGCTGGCTCGCCTGCATTGTCTCACGCCTCCAACAATGAAGCCACGACAGCGTTCCTTCGTCCCTCCAATAACAGCAGATTCAATACGCCAGTATCCGCTCGAGCTCGAGGTCGTTTGCCATCTATCGGAGAGATACCATCTGACCTCAATAGGGAGGCTATAAGATCCGCAGGGCTTTCCGCCGCACCCTCTGATTACGAACCTCGATCCAGCCATGGCCGAACGCCGTCTGGCAATGACAACATGATGTTCGGCACTGCATTGCAGCGCGCTGCCACAGCAAGCCCAATGATGATGCGTGAGCATGCTCAGCGTGTTGTTCAGCCTTCCGAAGGAGAATTTCCACCACCACCAGATCAAACTGTCATGATGAAGATGCAACAAGCATCACGGAATCATCGGAATGGTTCCCGTGATCGCATTCCCTTGGGTGTCAACCTGCAGCTACAGCCTGGAGTTTCGCATGAAGAAGTAACATCCCCAGAGCACTCGGTTACCTCGTCGACCCGTTACCACTGGCCAAGTCGTCGTCGAGGTCCCGCGTCCGTTACCAGCTCTGTTACTTCTGCATCGAGCGCTGGTCGAAGTCTTCGTCATCAAGCCGTGCGAAACCGAGAAGACTACATCCACAGTCTCGACGCTGCCAATCACTTCTCCAAAAGACAGCGAAGCCGCCAGCGTAGTCACTCAAGAACCCGGGATGCATCGCGTAGTCGCCCGGGCAGTCGCGAACGAACCGCCAGGTCTAGGGAGCCCTCAGAGGAACGAGGCCGGGTCGCTGCTCGAGGATGGCCCAAGGCTAAACGATCACCGACCTCACCTATTCCCATGTCACCAGAGGATCTCTTAAACCTAAGCACTCCACGACATGGCCAGGTCGGTGAGCCAAACACCGTCCGCAAGGTCGGCGGGTCAGCCATGAAGCCTGGAAGCCGAGGATCAAGCCGAGGAAGCCGCCGCAGGAGCCCCGATAGTCGAAATCGTCCACCAGCCTTGACCCTCCGTGGACGTAGCCAAGGTCGAGACGGATCTGTACAGCGTTCTCCCTCTTCTCCAGTTCCTCTTGGGGCTACTGTACCTCACTACCAGGGCTCTGAAGACGAGGAGGACTATAGAGCAGCAATGGCAGCCCAGGAGGAATTCAGGAACAAGCATAGCCGCAGCGCTAGTCGAGGCCTAAACTCCCCAGCACCGAGCAAGCAAGATAACACAGAGAGCCGGCGCAGGGCCAATTCTGAAGCGGCGAACTTTGACGGATCAATGCCTGTTCATGGTCGAGCTGCCTCCACAGAGCACGCCGGAGACCTAAAGCAGATGAAGGACGAGCGCCAGCGAAAGAAGGAGCAAGCTGCCCGAGAGCTCGAGGAGCGTCGTAAGTCATTGGCCAAGCGTGCACAAACACCTTCTATCCCTCATCCCAGCGAGTTCTCGCCCGCCCTTGCAGTCACCGTTGAGATGGCCGAGCCAAAGCAGCTGTCCGATGATATCCCACCTCGAAGCGCTACAGAGCCACCGCAGAGGAGCATGTACGCCCGAAACGGCCCTGTGATCGGTCTCCCAGCAACTCCAAAGGCTATGAGGCTTATTATTGAGGGCAATCACGACCAGTCTGGAAGCACTCCCAGGCCTGAGGTGCCTATGATCCCGGCCACCTTCTCTCAGAGACACTCACCGGAAACTTCTCCTCAGCAATCTCCAGAGAAGGCGGAGCCCAGCGCGGAGCCTAGTCTCACCCTGTTGCCCTCAACTGTCTACCAGCCCCCGGCTCGACCCTCGATTCCGCGCAGCATGTCGGCTCCAATTCCCGATGAGCCTGGTCAACGCCCAGCCCGTTTCGGGCGCAAGAGTAGTGTAGGACGAATTGAAGAGGCTGTTCCTGGAGAGCGACGACGCTCTCACGAGGATGATCCTGTTCCTCCTCCCCCTCCTCCCGCGCCTCCAGTGCTTAAGGAGTTGAGGCATCTTGCGTCACCTCCACCGCCCCCACCAGCCCCTCTTCAACATGCCCAGCGACCTCAACAGGCGGGCGCTGTTGCATCGGGGATGATTGAGATCGTCATGGACGATGATTTGTCCTCTGGCAACGATCAGGCTTCAGAGGCTAGTCCTCCAGTCCCGGCTTCCCACAAGAGCCATAACCGGGGCCGAAGCATCGGAGACAGCAGCATCTCAGGACGCATCCACAAAGCCACTGAGAGACTTCGATCTGCTAGTCGCAGTCGCAAGGAGTATGTGCGGTCTCCTCCATTTGAGGCTCCTTATGAGAGCGTTCCAATGCCACGACAACTCAGATCTCCCCCACCAGTGTCATTCAACCCTGATGTGTTGCGTTCACCCATTGACTCAAGAAACAAGCACATGTCAACTGGCCTACATCAGAACGAGATGATCTAGGAGGTCTCTCAGGATCACAACCAGAGATTTGTGCAATATTTTCTCCCTTTCTAGCACTCACCATGAACTTGATTGTTCGCTTCTGTGCTTGGCTTTGGCTGCCGTGTAACGCCGAGACCATTAGCATATTAGTGCATTGTGTTATATGGCTCTTTTGAGAATATTCTGGCACATCACAAAACCGTTTTGTTTTTTGTTTCTTTTCTTTATTAATTCGGCATCGCATCTTTCAGCTATCGGCGCCTTCATCAGAAGCCGACGAATGCATTCACGACTTTACATTTCTCTGGCCAGACCATCACGGTCGGTACAAATCATGGCCACAAATATTTACAGATTATGTTTGAAGATCAAAATGGCACTCGTGCTGTAGTTGGTTGTATTTTACATTCATGTGGAGGAGATTGGACGTCTCAAACAAGAATATGGGTGACTCAGGATGTTGGAAGTAAACGGAAGAGCAAAATTGAGGGATACCAAGAGGTATAACGTAGCGACTGCTTTCTACAATGTTGCCTCACGGCACTTGTTTGAGTTTTGTGTGACATGATGGACGGAAAAGAATTTTGGATGTCGGTGGAGGATCGAATGGGGGATTGATAGGACATGACTGGATTGGATTGGAAATGAATGCATTTTGATTCCCCCGGAGGGTTTTAGTATCTAACGAATTGAACGAAATTACTGCTTTGATATCTTGCAGCTTACCTTTAAAGCCCGACATCTGTTGATTTTGATTGTAATTGACGAGGATTAGATCATGGACGAAGAGAGGTCGTGATGGCTTCATGATAGCACTATCAATGCAACATAACGGAGGGTTCGATTCACTGCAACGCCAACCATAACGCATTCTACTCATGGAAAGAAAACCTAGAAGGATTCTCTACTGGGCGGAAGACTGGAATGAAACTTTTTTTATTATTATTAGACATCTATATCATGCGATACAAAATGCAAAAAAAGATAGTTGGCTGCTCCATCTCATCCACTTGCCATCCCAAATCCCACCGCACTAACGTATTCCCACCCGCCACGCGACGGGGGAGAGATCTCTGCAGAGTGAAACCTCCCTCAAGGGTCATCTCCAGTGCTTAGGGCCGCAGAAGTTCCAGCATCGTGAGTTACCTGCACGAGTGGGCGGCCACCGCAGCGTTCGGGCGGGGCGCGACGGAGGGCTGGAAGCACTCTAAGAGTTCGACCAGAATTGGGATGGGCGGTTGAGCGGGTTTGAACGCCTTCACCGTTGGACCATTACAGTCGAAAACAACTGACAATTTTACAGATTATAAACCACTTTTCCGATAGTGGTGTAGTGGGGCCTAGTGCTATGCTGCGCCACCAGGTACAATGCATTAGGTTCAGCTCGTTGCTTCAGTGGCTCAAGGGCGCTATCGTCAATCCACCTTCAACTACCAAACCCTTGAATAATGCATTCTTGTTTAATCTTTTCAAAAGCCATGTCTCAATAACTGGGACTTACTGATCTCTATTAATGCCTACTGCACCTTTTACTGCCTTCGACGGTTTTATCAGCTTCGATCATTTGCTTCTTTTGCTCGTTGAGAGCCACCATGACCAACGATTGAACAACCGACTCTTCGAATCTACAGACGAATCACCATGATGTTCTCCATATCTCCCCGTCTTCACATCCGTCACCCCTCTCCAACGACCGCCGAATTTACTGTAACGAATCTTCGACCGCTTCCGCCAGCTTTGCATACCCTCATTCTTCTCTGTCGCGTTGTCCTCTCCATCTTCACCCTTCTTCTGCTTCATGCACGCCTGACTCTCCACCCGTTGCTCGTCTACGCTGCGCCGTCTCTTCTGAAGATCCTGCCAGCTTCTTACCTCCGCCCCCCAACTTCAATAGCCGCCCTCGCACAGAATATACCCCTATCCGTCCTCGTCCCTGCCAGTATAGCTGTGCTATGGCTATCCAGTCGAAGGGGTTATGTGAGCGAGAGTATTTTGGTCATGAGAGGCTTGGGTGTGCAAACAAGTGAAAGTCCTGGAAGCTACCTTGCTGGAACGGCGACAAGGTTCATACCTACCGAAAAGATCCAGGATATTCTTGTAAACGAAGCGTTCCTTGGGTTCGAAGTCAGGTATTACCTCATTGTCATTGTCGAGGGCGAAGACGACGTCGTCGTTGTGTTTCCGGGCTTATTGCCACGTCGGAAAATCGTGGAGGAAGTATGGAGAGGTGTTAGGAGGTGCTTGTACGAGAAGAGAGGAGAAGATAAAGTACAGAGTTGAGCAATGATACCCGTAGAAGAGCGTTTACTATTTTCAGTTTGGACTTTTCTATGTGCCAAAAGGTGATTTCTAAGCTCTACTCATCCATGGCTCCATCTGCCTTCCGCTTTCCGATTCCTCTCTGTGTTCGCATATCTTCTGAGCTAGCATATCCCTTTCTGATTGCATATCGTTCGTTCTGTTCTTCGGGGGATTGTAGCTTATCCTTTTTCATCAGTGGCACATAGCGACCTCCCATACGTCCACCGTTGCCGCCCTCATAGACGACCACACTATTCGCTTGCTTGCCGGCAGGCTCAGGGCGTGTGACTTGGCGCGAAGGGTCCTCACTGCGCTGCGTCGAGACAAGCTGCAGAAGCTGGTTCGAGAGCAGCTCATCTAGCTTGCGCTCTCGCCAGTACGCCCACATGCCGTCCATGACACCAAATGGGCCAGGCTTGCTCAGTGCTGGATCATCTGCCAGATACACCCAGTCGAGACCATCGGTCTTCTTGGCCGTCGGTTCAACAGGAGCATCGTTTTCGCCGGGAAAGATACAGTCCCAAAGTACAAGGGGTACTTCGTCGGCCATTACATAATTGGGTTTGCAAGGGTTGTTTTCTATATCAAGCATTGTTGTTACAATATCAGGCTTCTCCAGTCGTTGGCCGGCAAGGAAAAGAACAGCGACCATATGCCGAATCTGGTGCCATAGGAAAGCAGAACCTCGAACGTTGAAAGAGTACACTTTGGGATACACAGTATTGTCAGCTGGCAAGCCCTCGGCGGGGGCAAATTGTGACCCGGAAAGATACGGCAGAGCTGAGCTCACATCTCTAACCTCTTCGATATCGGTCTCGTAGATGGTTCGTACAAAGTTGGTGATCTGCTTGCCGGGGTCGATCTTGCAAAAGTTGCGGAAATCATGCTCTCCTTCGTAGCGCTTAGCTGCTTCTCGCATTGCCTCAATGTCGAGCCAGCCGTTCCTTGCACCCCCAGCGCTAGGCTCTGGTGTAAAAGCGGGCTGTGTAAAAAAGTATCTGTACTGGCGCTCGCGGCATGAGAAACGGGCAGAGAAATCAGGTGGTGGCGAGGGACACCAGGCGAGAATGCGGATATCAGGTGGTAGAACACGGTTGAGCAAACGGGGGTATTGAAGTTCGTCCTTGATGGGGTCGAAAGTTGATGTCTTATCTTCCATTTCTTCTTCCACGTTCTCCGCAGATTGCTCGTCGATCACCATTGCCTCGCCAGCCTCACTCAGGCGTCTTCGCTTCTTGGGTAGGGGTCTGTTGCTTCGTACTCGGAGACCAATAACCTGGCCAAACGCACTGACACCCTTGTCTGTACGACCGCATTTCGAATATTCGCAGCATTCGAACTCGACGACACGTTCATCTTTGGGGAAGATGAGGCATGCTTTTGTAAGAGCATTCCACAACTCCTCCTCGATAGACGGAGCATTCGCCATGGCTTGAAACTCGAAACCCCCGTAGTTCTTGCCCAGATATGCAAGTTTCAAGGCGATATAGCGTGTTGAATACTTGCTAGGGTCCATCTTTCTCTTCCCTTTGGGTTTCGTTGACTTTTTGGCCGCATCTCCCTCTTCATTCTGGGGTTGGATCTCATTTTCGGGTTTTGGCTCTGGAGCAGATCTATTTCTGAGTTCTGCTTCAAGCTCTTTGACTTTTTGGATGAGACCGTTTTTGGTCCATGACTGATAATTTGACTCGCCAGACATGGTGCGGTACTTGGAGAGTTTTCGCTGTCGGTGCACAGTAACCTGAGATATTTCACCACTTGATGAAATATGTCGAGTTTGAATTTGACTTATTCTGACTTCGAGCGGCCTTTGACGCCCAAGACAACGGCCAAAAGATCTCATGTGAAGTTGGTGGGTTCCAATTTTGGGCGATTATATGCAGGCCCATCAGACTTTACAAGTGGAAAAGGGCTTTGCATCAGTTGCAAGATGTGGCTTGCGGGGGTGTCATGTGGCTGCTTGTTGCAGGTTACGCCACAGTTGGGGGACAGAGATAAGTTACGTACTGCTCTCATCTCATCTCTATCTTTGGCTCTTGACTTAGTACCTATTAAATAAATCCATGCCCGCTCATGTTGTCCTGGCTGATCAATTTTCGATATATCCATCGGTCTTATTTTTTGTACAATTCAGTAAACCTGCAAGATTGTCACCATGGATTTGGAAGTGATCAAGATCCTCCTTGTAGGCGACGAAAGATGCGGCAAGACTACATTTCTCTCGTATGTAGAGTCAAACTCATCTATTGAATCTCTGAATATCTCATACTAAACACCGCTTCTTCAGCCGACTCAGTGCCGGCGAACATGTCAATCCAATTCCTATGCTTCGTGATATCGACCAGCCTTACATATTTGGCATCAAGACAGGGGCAAAACAATTCCAGTTCGAGTTCTTTGACACGTCGTGCCCCGATAACTGGAGAACGCTGGATCCCGATGCCATCGTCATTTGCTACGACATCAGCCAGAGGTTGAGTCTCATCAATATGCAAAGATACGTGAGTGTATTACTGATCATCTCTTGTACCAAGAACGGGAATAGCTGATACTCGGTAGTGGATCGATGAAGTTAAAATGTCGTTTCAGCGGATCGACACCCTGCCACTGATCATCTTGGGTCTGAAGCGCGACATGAGATCAGAGGATGATCCAAACGGCATCATCTATCCCCAAGAAGCATATCAGGTGGCGCAGGCCCTCAGGGCGGATCGATATGTCGAATGTTCGGCCGTGACGGGTGAATTACTGAAGCTGGCCTTCGAGGATCTGTGCAAGACAGCGGTGACTCCAACAACAGGCGCCAACAGCCAGAGCGCAAGCACATGCGTCATCTTATAAGTTTTTCAGCAGGAGAATGCATTAGGTTAATTGGCAGGGTGTGCGGGTGTGTATATTCGGCGTTATATTGGCGATGTTAGATTTCAAGCAGCGGCGTCGTTCATAGAGACGTCAGCAGCGCCTTCTTCAGCATCTTCTTCAGAAGCAGGGAACTGGCCGAGGACTTCGGCGATAATGTTGACCATGGCTTCCTGCTGCTCCTCGTCGAAACGCTCAGACATGTCCTCAACAACCGTATTGAGGGCAGCAACTGAGGCGGGACGCAGGTTGATGATCATGACAACTTCACCCTTGGCGAGGTTGTAAGGTCGCAGGCGCTCAAGAAGTTTGGAGATGCAGCCTTCAGTGTACGGCAGCGGTTGCTGACTCAAAGGACCTGGGTTTGTGCGAAGATATTGAAGGAGCTGCCAATGATGTCAGTTTTGTTTTTGGTAACGATGATTCCCTGTATCAGTTCCTAGAGCTTTAAAATATGAAAAAAAATCTTACTTCGCGAACCACAGTCTCGAGATTTGGGGGTCCTCTGCGTTTGGCGCTCTTGTATCTTTCACGCTGTTCCGTGACGTGCTGATAGACCTCATAATTTGTAAGGACGGCGGATTGCGCTTCTAGAATCTTCATGGCTGCAGTTGAATTTGAGTGAGCTTCGAAAAGCTCAATGAAGTGCAATGTGAGACAGTGAAGGGAAAGGTCTGTTGGTGGAGAGAATGAGGCTCTGGGATAGGGAAAAAAAAGGCAAGTGACATGTGGCCAATCAGCAGCTTGGACTCAAGGAAGACTGTTTGTTCCATTGTGGTGGGCAGGTACGTACCTACCGCACTGGAGAGGCACCTAAGGTACCTACCTACCTATATGAATACGACAGCTACCGCTGGGCTGGAAATTGTCAATTCACAGTAGGCAGATAATACAATATGATGGTTAAATTGTGCGAATTTCAAGGTTCGTTCCGAACAGAATAAATTACTAGAGTCCAGATCCAATAGAAGTAAAGCGAAGCTTATGTGCTGTTTATTTACATGTAAGTCTGGTTGGAGATAGAGGTCAACGGGAGGCACATGTCACGAGCCCATCACTCTACAAACTCCATTTCTTCTATCATCAGCTACACTTTGGTTCACTGGTGGTTTTATTCGTTGTGATCTATGGGTGTCAGGACTGCTCTAACCATCATGGCCATGTATTGTGCGAAGCATGCCCATTGATTAGGGCATGAGGTCGATACTAGACTCTTAGTTGGCTCATCGCGTGATGCTGTATGTAAAATAACGAGGTGGCGTACATCCCTACTGTAAAGACATTGGTGGATGGGTGGAAGCCGGGTACTCTCCGAGGGAATGACTGACTGGTAGTATCAACCATGTACTAATCATACCTACCTAGGTAGGTAGGTAAGTAGGTACCTAGGTATATAATGTTTATTTGATGTTTGATACAATATTTACATATAGGTACTGTAGCACAAGTCAACTGACTGAACCCCCCTGCCAGGCTGCAGATTCAGCGTCACACAGGCCTTTATTTTATATGTAATTTTCAAAAGAGGTTGGCTATTTCAACACTCAGCAAGTCAGTTCAAGACATAGGCGGTCTAGGCTTGCTTCTACGTTTTGGGTATTATCCCTGTGCGGCGCCTTTCCCCTTGATGTTTTATTTTATTTTACTTTATTTTCATGTTCATACAGCGCATACATCCATGATGGTTCCCGTCGACAATTGCGGGACAGCAAAGCTCCAAATGTACTGACCGATACCCTGAACACAGGTGAATCAGCGGGGGTGGGTACCTGGGCCACCTAGCTGGATCTCCTAGGTTAGTACCTACCTGTATGGATGGTCTAAAATTTGCACCTACTGTGATATGTCAGTCAGTATGAAAATTGGCTTAAAAAGAAAGGAAAATAAATGATTATTCAGACTGATATTGGATGCGCATATCTTTTCGATCGGTGGAGCGTCACAAAATGCTTAATGGTAATATCCTCTTACGAAGATAAAAGAACATCCGGGTCATGCCTTCCTCTTTCCAACAGGTCTGCCACGTGTGAAAGAGCCCTTGGCAGGTGCAACCATATCATCATCTCTTGCTCGCTATACTGTCTGCTAGGTTCACTTGTAGGTAACACCTACCTACCTTACCTACTAACCTAGGTACTACCTAGGTAGGTATTATTCTTTTTTACAATGAAAGTTACCGATACCCACCCATTGGATGTTCGCATCGCAATAAACCGCACACCATAACAGAAGGCTTGATTCAGTGGCACTATTAAAATTACAAGCAAACATTCTTTTTTTCCTTCTTTTTCTTCCTTTTCTTTTAAACCTACGCCCGACATCTTCCTCTTTCATCGACATCGATATCGACATTGACATCCATTGCGTCGCACGCTTACCTCCCCCAGCCATCTCCACTCCTCCACCCACAGGCGGCTATTGCGACTGATCACCGAGCCACTCGATTCGATTCAACCTCGACTTTCATCTGGTCGATTCGTCGTCACTTTGGATCATCACTTCATCCGCCTACTCATCTTCTCTGTCTTCTTTGGCCCGTGGTAGATAATTCTTTCACCTTGACGAGCCGCAATTCGAGGCTCGCATCTACTTTCCTCCAAGGCTTTACACCACATTGCTCTGTCTCCGACACCGGCATCGCAGTTGCTTTCCTTCTATTTACTTGGGAATCCCTGCCCTGCTATTCGGCATTGAAACCTGCTACCGAGCACTGAGTCTCAGCCTTCAGGTGCACCTCATCCCAGTGCCGCACAGTGACGTCGGCTGGGCTCCTCCGACCCGACTTTTGTGCATAAACTCTCGGTCCTGAGCCCCTGTTGGTCATCAGATCGCGACGAGACCCAAAGCAGTCGATAATTACCATCGGCTAAAAATACAGGCATATTGTCCTGTACTGTACAATATTTTCCAGAACCATTCAGATCCAATAAGCACGGCAAACCCCACTCCACACGCACGCTTGCTGCGCTCCAAAAAGCCGGGGCCGCCATTAAGGAGGAAGACATTAGAAAAAAAAAATATCATAAATTCAGGTCCTTTCATCAGGCAGATTAACCTAAAACTTCCAACGCAACGCAACCTCTCTTGGACTCGGGCTCGGAATTGACTCGATTCGGCTTGTCTCAGTCATATCTCTTTTACCTCCAGTTTCCCCGTTCTCGCCAACCTCAACCGAAGGTCCATTCCACCACTAGAAAGCTCTTGACTCAGTCACATTGATCCCCTCATACAAAAAAAACTACGTACTCACCCCTCCGATTCGGGGCCCCTCCACACACACAAACCCCGTTTTCCGCTTCCGTCCCTCGCCGCAGTCAAAACTTTTTGCTCGTCTAGCCGACGACAACCTCTACTTCAACTTCAAATCCACCCAACCTCACTATCAACATGGTGCGCAATATCGTTGTTCTAGGAGGTAACTCCCACCCGCAACTCACAGAAAATGTTTGCCAAATTCTTGGTGTTCCAGCCAGCAATCGCATCCTTGGAAAATTCAGCGGCGGCGAGAGCCGTTGCGAAATCAAGGACTCAGTCCGCGGTAAAGATGTTTACATCATACAATCCGGCTCCGGCAACGTTAACGACAACCTCATCGATCTCTGTATCATGATTTCGGCTTGCAAAACTGGTTCCGCGAAGCGAGTGACTGCCGTTGTGCCTCTCTTTCCTTACTCCCGACAACCTGACTGGCCTTACAACAAAGCCGGCGCTCCTCTGTCGCAAGTTTCTGGCGCTTCCAAGGACTACACATTTGAGAGTGTGCCCCCTACTCCCCGTCCTGGTGGTCCTAAGTCGGCTGGGCTGCCCAATGGTGTCAACAATTTGACCGAGAAGCTCTCGAAAACTGCGATCGATGCTGCCAACGGTGTAAACGGCACCAATGGTCACCCAACACCCCGTCGTTCAGACACCTTCTCAAGCACCACTTCCGAAAACCGTGGACACCAGCCCGAAAACTCAACGTCTTCGCAGCGAAGTGCCTATACCACACACGACTACGAAAACCAGTCCAACATTTCCGTCTTCCAGCCTAAACCAGGCTACAAGCAATGGATTGCCCAGGCTGGTACTCTTGTCGCCGACTTGCTTACCTGCGCTGGCGCCGACCACATCATCACCATGGACCTCCACGATCCTCAATATCAGGGTTTCTTCGACATCCCTGTTGACAATCTTTACGGAAAGGCCCTGTTACAGAACTATATTCAGACTAACATTCAGGGTCATCAAAACGCCGTTATCGTTTCTCCCGACGCTGGAGGTGCAAAGCGGGCCACTTTGATCGCTGACAGCCTAAAGACAGACTTTGCTTTGATTCACAAGGTAATCCCGCCAACCTCTGGTTCTTCCCACGATGATAAAAGCTTATATAATGCTTCAAAGGAGCGACGCCCTATCCGATTCACCGAGCACCGAAATGCGAGTATGATGCTAGTTGGTGATGTTTCTAATCGCATATGCATCCTTGTCGACGACATCATCGATACCGGTAACACGATCACCCGCGCAGCGAAGCTCCTCAAGAAGGAGGGTGCAACTAAGGTTTACGCTCTCGTCACACATGGAGTATTCAGCGGCGATTCCATCGCTCGTATCAACGCCTCTTCTATTGACAAAATGCTGGTTACCAACTCGGTTCCTCAAGAAGAGCACCGCCGACTATGCCCCAAGCTCGAGGTCCTTGACATTTCTCCAGTATTTGCCGAAGCAATTCGCCGTGTTCACCACGGAGAGTCTATCAGCGTGCTGTTCCAGCACAATTAAGATGTCAATACTAAACGTATGGTTTGTCCAAGACTCCAAATTCGGTTATTTGAAGGGCATGTTTGCCTGTATGCTGGTACGGAGAGTAAAAGAAAATCTGACTTTGGACCAGGCAAATCTCGCTTGTTGCCATCAATTGTCGCAGGAGCTTATCCCGCCCTACGGCACATTTGAATGATCCGGGATATTCTTGCTTGGAGTTCATTTGGGGGTCTCTTATTATATTGCATGTGTCATTTGCCAGATTTGCTTTACTGGCATAGTTTCTCGATATTTCCCATTCACACTCATCTAATGAGGTACCTGGGATGGCACACGACCGTGTGCGATGAAGACTATGGGAGGAAAGGATCTGGTTGAACAGTTGCAGCGTGGGTTGGGCACGTGTTTTCTTGCTTTCTGCTGTGCTGCACAATCTCAGCTGTTCCTGAACCTAGACTATTCTGCTACCTCCTTTCCCGGGTCCAGACTCTTCTCTCTTGCTCTACACGAAAATCCTACACATCTACCAAGGTCTGATATCTGTATCTCCCCTTTCTTCGAAGGTTAGAGATGAGGTGGTATGTTTTGGGGATGACAACGAAAGAATAGTCATCCAAGGCCTGTGTTACTCACCAGCTCTGCAATCGCATAGGAGTAAAATTAAAACGTAGAGCTTCACATCAACCAAAAGTCTAGACTGCTGCAGACCCAGCTGCTATTTCATTATTACTGGGGTCTGGGGTGGCGTTCAGTTAGCCCTGTCGATGGCGATACTGTTGAATACAAATAAAAAGGGAAGACGAGAAAAGAGTTGAACATCAACATCCAATGTTCTTGCTGCTGTTCTCAACTAACCCCTTGTGACTGGATCAAAGAACTCTCCGAGGAGTAAACGAGAAGTATGCAGTCTAGCTGGTGCTTATGGCGTTCTCTGCTGGGCAGTAATGTGGGGTACTACTAACAACCTAAAAGATAGAATAATTTAAGCAAGTAATTTATTAGCACTTGGATTGTTTTATTTTGGTGTCCTAAGCCTTGGAGGACAGTTCGTCTGCTGCTGCACAGTAGCCCGTCCGCCATAGGTATCCTTGATTCACTATTAAGGTGCAGCATAGGCTGGCCGCAGGGTGTCAGAAGAATTGACTGTTAAAAACATAAGAGATGAATAAGTTGGTCACCTTATGCTAGCTTAGGCTAGCATTTAGGCTACTTGATTCCTGTAGTCTAAGTCTTGGAGGATATTTCTGTCATCACCCACAGGCTGGGTATGTATTTCTTGCTTTCACGATTTTGTGTATTGTTACTCTATCAGACAATGCACCAAGCTCTATAGGCAGTTACTGACTCTCGCTTCTTGCAGCTGCCAGCTCTCACTTCCCAAGTCAAATAAAACCCCCATCAGTTCCATCATTACCTCTCACTAGCCATCATGGACTTCAGCATTTCAAGATCGGAGGGAACCTGCCAGCCGTGGACAGTGGCAGCGCGACGGTACGCATCTATAGCTTCAAACACGTTATAGTCCTGATAAGTCATTGTCCTGTCGAACCGCTCGAGGCGAGCTGGCGGATCCTTCTCGCACAGGTTCATTCTGACTTCAAGGAACACCTTCTCCAGTGACAATGCTGGGGACCATCCCGAGTTTGTCAGGAGCTCTGAACAGATCGATCCGCCCATCGTGACATGCCCCCCACCCCCTTGGGCAAAGGGTATAAACCTCGGGCGAATTACACGGACAAACGGGGGAGAGATGGGAAAGGACGGACCGAATCGGACCTCAATCACGATGCTCGAGCATCCGCAGCGCACCATATCTTGGGCCAGGGCAAGATCCATATCAAAACTGTGAAGTTCAAAAATCCAGTGGAATAGGTTATCAAGCCCTTCGAAATCGATATACCACCCGAGTGTAACTAGATTGGTGTTTGACTGCATCTTTTGCAGATCTTTGATCTGGTTGTTCAGTGCTCGGAGAGCCGCTGGAGAGGACGCGGCCCAGGTAGGCTCTGCGAGTTTGGGTAGGGAGTCTAGGTCAAGTTGGCCTGGCTGGAAATGTGTGACATTGTTGGATTGCCATGGGTCCTGGTTCTGGGCGGCCAGCAGCCGCATCTCGCCGAGTCCTGAGTCAACGGACGTCCACCTTCGCTTTCGCCCCATTATCGGTTGTGTATCGCCTTCATCATCTGAGGCAAGAAGCTCATCCAGATAGCTGTTGATTTCAGACTCGTCGACTATAGTAGTAGTAGTAGTGGTGGTGGTGGTGGTGTACTCTTGTGAGAAGCTTACAGCATCTATCGGATTGTGCCTGAGCATACGTCGAGACGTCGGTAAGGCGGATTGAGGGATCGAAACTGACCGCAACCCGCATTTCAGTAAATGAGCAGGGTCTTGTTCGATGTAGACTGTTGGGGGCTGTATACTTGCGAGTCTCACGTTCGTATTTTGAACGTTTGACGATGGCGTTGTGTCAACTTCAATGAAGAGATATCGGCACTGTATCCAATCGACACGATCGACAACGAAGTAGGGCGATGTCGATACAAAGCGACCAGTATCGTTAACTATCTCACATAGTGATATAGCCGCGGTAATTTTGAGAGCCGAGTTTGGCCACAATCTCCCATTATGCCTTGAGTATGAGAAGCTGGTCTCGAAATCCTTTGCGAAGTAGACGCCGTTACCGTAAGAACGCCCATTGATAGTTTCGGAGAAATCAAGCCCGCTTCGAATGATACTGTGCCAATTTCCGAGAGTGCTACCATGCCAGGCAAAAAGGGTAGGGTACGGCTTTCCGTTATTAACTCTTTCCATCAGCTCCCTCAGAAATATCTGTTCTTTCTCGGGCGACCCTTGCACAAAACGGAATTGCATCCATCCGTCCGCCAAACCATTAACAAGGTCTTCGTTCTCGAACGGTTCTTCCCCTGGCTGGAATAACCCCGGTATCGGTGCGTCCTGCACAATGAAAGATCTGTTCGAGGCGATAATCCAGTTAAGAAGGCTGACAGTCGATGCGTCCATTCGCTGCCATGACGACAACTGGTGTCCCGGATGGCTTGTCAAATATTCTTTCATTTCTTGCACAGGTGGAATACACTCGCACATGACAGTGAGTGCTTCGTAGCGCTCCGTCACCTGAAGGTCGTCAATATCTTGTTCATGTTTATACACAAGCGCTTTCTCCCAGGTTGAATTTTGATAGCCTGCTTGAGAAGTAGGGTTTGTCCAGTCATCCTGAACGTTGGGGGCTGTGTGTGTCGAAATGATGGTGAAAGTGAACTCAGTAGCGTTGCAAGAGTCGATCACGCAGATATGCTTCCAGTAGGCTGAACATCTTGTTAGCTTCTTCTACATCAACTGGGGTAGGTAGGTAACAGAAGAAATGTCCTCTAAGGCTTAGGCTGGTAAGATAAAGTAGCCTAAGTGCTAGTCTAAGCAGCCATAAAGTGACTAAACTATTTCATCTCTTATGCTCTAGACGACTAATTCTTCTGACACCCAGGCAATATATTGTGTGACTTACATCCTCGCATGATTGGCATAATTGGTGCCTGTAAGATCTGACTTGAGTTTGGGAGAAGAGTGATAAATTGGCCCTTGGTGATTGACCTGTATTTAGGGTAGTCGATGTTCTCGCACCTAATAGTCTTGTTCTCGAAGCATATGTCTACCGAAAGTGGTCCGATTTCGCTTGGTGCGAATGCTGATGCCGCACATTTGAGTCCAAGGCCCGTGGGGAACTCGCGAAGCCGGTTGCTGGTTATGGCGGCGTAGAAGAAACTGACGAGAAGGTCGATGGTATTGGGGTTGTTTATGATTTCGTGCTCGATACTTTGACAAAATCCGAGTGACAGGTACTGAAAAAGGCAAAGCTGGCTCTCGCAAACAAAAGGCTTGACAGCCTCGATTGAACCCCCTGTTCTTCGATGACAGACAAGACAGTATTTCGGGCAATTGACTAGTCTCTGAAGACTGAATTGCATTGCTATCAAGATGATGTTGAGATCCTCTGCATCTCTTGATAGATAATTCCGTTCTAAAAGTTCTAGGTCAAACTCATCGGGGCTCTCCTGATTCTTGATGATATCCATGTGCGCAGTCGTTGAAATGCCTGACCTCTCATGGTTTCCCATGCTCAATCTAGCATACAGTTCTTGCGCTTGGTCCCATGAAATTTTCTCCGATAGTCGCAGCCGCAAGAGTCTTGGGAACTCCTTGTTTAGAAGGGTATCAAAGGATAAAGACATGCAGAGAGGAAGGAAAGGACTTGTAGATTCATCCCTACTTTTGGTTTCTTCATCTGAGCTTTCCAAGTCGCCGCCTTCAAATAATCGTGTAGCAGATATGGAGGATGGATTCGGGCTAGTACATTTACCAAAATTGAACTGTACTATGCTCCGGTCGGAGGGGTGTTCTAAAAACGCTGAGAGTAGGGGATACCCTGATGTTAGCTTGAACATCATGACAACGTAGTCCGACGGATTGAGCCCCCACGCTTCCAAAGCTTCTTCGGGTATCTTCAGCTTCGAGGCATGTATGGAAAGTGAGAAATTATGGAGGCCCCCGTGCTCTCTATCCTCGACTGGGATCCATAGATGATATCCTTCGCTTCTTGCTTCTCGTAGGTGGCGTTTCAATCGTCCAGTGATAGCGGCAGCCGCAACCGCAGCAGAGGGATCCTCATTGTACAACGATGGTTCACTCGCCGGAATAGGATCAATATCCATGTCATCAAAGTCGGCTTCATAGAAGGATTCCTCGTCGGTATCGGAAGTGGAGTCTTCATGTGAGATATAGCCGCCGTCAAGTTGGGGTGAAGACTCTAGCTTTTTTGTCAATCTTTTCGAGATCAAGGCTATGACATCTGTGACACTTTTGCCATTTGTTAAATCAGATATCTCCTGCAACCACTTTTCCAGGCCGACGACGGGTTCTTCTGACGAGGTGAAAATCAGGAAGTTTGAGTGTCGGGGGTATGCTTCCGGTTCTGTCGACAGGGCTTGAATATCGAGGGTTGATGATTCTGCAGTGTAGGTGAAGGCGATCTCTCCATCAGACTCCCCCTTACGGAGATTAGAAACATTAGGAAGCTCGCCGCGGTTGGCTGCTTCTATGGCAGCCTTGGCATCGTCGTTGAACTGTCTGATGCTCATAACTCGTTCGTCCGAATAATCTGCCTGAATGTTGATTGCAGGACAAAGGATTACAAGGCACAGCCTTTGAAGGTCCAGGTCGTGTTGATATCTTAGGCAGCTAACCCTAAAATTAGAGTTGTTATGAAAAGAACGATCAAGCTTTTTGCTTAAATTTGATAGGAGACGAAATATTTGGTCGCCCTGTGGAAACCTTGAAAGAATGATTATTCTCTTACCTACCTATGTTGAGGTATGTGTTACAAAGAGGTGGATTGGCGATTTGAAATGGTGCCGCCTGCAAATGCCCGGCGCTTCTGTTGGTAGCTGGTGGACACTGCTGCCTGCCTGGTATCTCGCAGGCAGCCACGGGTACTAGGTCATTATGTTTTCAGATTTATCGGTCTATATCTAATAAGGCTATAATAATAAAGAAGTCCAAGTGCTAGTCTAAGCCAGCATGGAGCGACCAAGTTATTCCGTCTCTTAGGTACCTAGGGCTTTGGGGTTGATTCTTCTGATACCCTGAGAGCAGGTTGGGCAGGTCGGTACCAGTTATCCATCCATGGCGAATGCGGAATCAAGTTTGCTTTTAGGTTGTTTAGGTCAACTCAGGTTCCATGCACATATTCGTAGGTTACCAAGGTGGAGCAATCAAACAGATCTAAGCAATGGTCTTGATGAAGAATATGTAAACTCCTTGTTGAACTGAGAATGCTAGGTTATAGCATTTATATCCACTGCCTTACCTAGATATGGATCCATGAGCCTAGTTCAACACCCCTGATCAGCCTTACCAATTAGCGTATGCGGACTAGCTTAGCGGTCGATCCTTTGCCTGGGGAAACAGAGTTCTAGTGCTACAGAAAAATACTTTCAACAAAGACATCACAAACACTGGTATCCATACTTACGTCGCTCGATGCCAGCAGGTGGATAACAGAAAAGCTGCCCTCGAAGGCTTAGGCTACAGAAATGAAGCAACCTAAGTGTCAGCTTAAGCTAGCATAAGGTGACTAAATTATTTCATCTCTTATGCTCATCGGCGCTAATTCTTCAGACACTCTCACACTTGATATGGGCAGGGCCCTTCTTCCCCCGCTCCATGACCGACCCTTGATTTACTGTTACTATGATGCTACTTCCAGGAAGACGAGAGAAGAAAAAGATGATAAAAGCAAGCTACTATTCAGCCGACGGCACGCTTGGTGGTCGCAGAGCTTCAGGCCGACCATTTTGGGCCTTTCAGAAGCCATGACAAAACCAAAGAAACAACGAATACAAAGACTTGAGGTACGATCTGAGTTGAAGGCTGATCTGGTGAGGTGGCTAGCTTGGGAAATGTATGGGTACCGAGTTTCTAGTGGATTGCTCCCTATTTCCAGTTGCATACATCTAAGATCCTCTCTTGGTCTTTCTCAGACGAGGTGATTATCCATCGATGACAAAGTGGAAAGAATCAGAAGGTGTAATTGTCGCAAGATCGAAAAGAAGTCACCAAAATCATTCAGGAACTGATGCCCCCGCCCATACTGAAGACTATCACGAATGTCATTGAGGGGTTGGCAAGAAGGGATTTCAAGATGAACAACGCACAAAGCTCATTGGCGGATACAGTCTAGAAATCATTCAAAAGCAATACCTCAAGGTGTATAACAATATCATCGAAAGACAGGCCAGAGGATTGATGCTCTTGACCGGTTGATAAATGCTCATCTACACGCTGCCTGGCAGATCAACTCCCACACGGCATCGAGGTTCTCAAGCCCTTTCCCAACTATACTACAGAGATGAACGCTCCTGCTTTCTAACTCGCTAAGTCTCTCGCCTTTTGTCCTGATAATACCATCTCTTCGTCTCGCCCCCCTAGCGTCTCCGGGCTTTGACCGCTGCACTGTTGGCACTGCATCGATGACTGTCGCTAGGTCTGAGCAGTACAAGAATTACTGGTACACTTGCGATTGGGACGATCCCTCAACAATTTAACTAGTGGTAAGGAGAGGGTCAACCTCAGTTGGATCCGCCAGGAGGCTCCTCGCAACCCCTGGCTCGAAGTGATTACCAAGGGCCTACTGGGTTCAAAGCTTCCAGTATTTCACGGATCACGAATTTTAAACAAGCGGTAGCAGATGGGTATAAAACTACACATGCACTTTGGCTAGCAGCTGAAGCCGGTATCCCCTCCGATATGGAGTGGCAGTTTGGATTTTGAATTCCTAGGACTTTAGGTGAGACGCATATGGCGAGTGTTATTAAGTCCGAAGAAAAGTATAAACAAGGAAACGTCAAAGTCGGCGATGCAGCAAAACCGGAGCAAGCAGATGCATCCGGTATTGACACAAGACTGAAGAAGCCTCAACCACGACCGGAAGATACACCTAACGTGAAGGAACTCACACCACACGAGAGACAGTCCAGAGAAAGAGCCCTTCTAGACCATGCTAAGAAGGTTGTAGCCTTCGAGAGACCAACCGTTGGAACTCGACTGCGGGCATTGCTTAAAGCCTGAAATTTAGCTGATATGGAAGCGTGGAAGTTTGCACGTGCTTTCCTTGCACGCCGCAGTCAGGAAGGAATTGAGTGGGAGAAAGGAGAGTCCAAGTACACTGGAGGTTCTGATCCTTAGGAGGACCGCAGGCCTTGAATCGATGAAAGGATTCGAGACAAATAGAGTAAGAGTCTCAGAGCCTGTGGTTGTGGTTGTCTGGCTGGTTGGGAGTCGCTATTATCAATGGACCTTTGTGTCGATACAAGTTGACGTGTGTATTCAGGCGGGTCTGGTATGTGCGGTACCTATATCACCCACGATATATTGAATGGGGTCGGGGAGCGACGCCTTTATTCTTACTGTGACATTTGTTATTGTTAGTACCTAGGGAGTGTCGTTTATGAACACATGAAGGGAGTGTCTGCTGTCATCATTTGATTTACAATATAACAAGCCATTTGCACGAACTGATATACTAACTATCTACTTATCTCGCGCCGACAGGTACTCCGACGGTGGCAACATCTGACCGTTGCCACCGTCGAAGCTCCTGGCGTTCAAGCGCAGACAGTATCACCACCCATCTCTCCGCTCAACTCACGAGAGGTTGGGCCGCGATGTTCCAATCCTGCAGCCTTCCCAATGGGTCCGTTGGCACGCTTGGAGGAGACAGTACTGTTTCCGTTTTGGGCGTGAGCATTGCTGTTGTAAGAGCGGAGGGCAAGACGGGCTGATTCGAGAACCTTCTCGGCATGGACGACTGCATCGCGCAGGGCATTTGCCGTGGGGTCCTCTGATCGCGCAACCTGCTCGGCACGGAGCTGCATGATGTATCCATTGAGCCAAATGCCCTGGAGCTGTGATTCAGCCATGTCTTGTGCGCCTGAGATGCGACCGCGACAGGACGGTGTCCCACAAAGACAGTCGAAGGGCTGGGCCATATGCCATTCGGTCGAGGGGTAGAAGAACTAGGTTTGTCGTCAGTCTCTGTCTCAAGATACTTCATATGAATTGTACTGACTGTAAGCTCATCCCCGACCTCGAGACCTTTGGGGCCGACAAGAATGTTCAGGTTTCCTACATCGAAGAGCTGTATTCCTAATGTTAACTCAAGAGAACTCCAAACAAGATCCCCAGAGTCTTATTCATCTGGGGTCACCTTCGATCAGGTTTACTAACAAGACTAGGTTCACAAGAATGGTTGATGTACAGCAGATCGCTGTTAAGGTTGAGGTGGGTATCGCGACCGGTCTGAACAGTAGCATATGTGGCTTCGCTAGCAGGTGTGCAAGGTGGGAAGTCGAACTTTGCAAATACAGCAAATGGCGGGAGAGATACACGAGAGATACTCTTGGTGGTGAACTCCTGAGCATTTACGACAACAACTTCTTGGATGTCGGGGTGAGAGGGCTGGTGCCAGTGGGGAATGAGAGGAGCCATTGTGATGGTTTAGGGCAGCAGTGACCTTGAAAGTAGAGTCTGAGATAACTGGTCAAGTGAGTCAGGTTGAAGAGTATGAGATCTGTTAAGCAAAGCATACAATTGAAGTAAGTATGCGGAAGGGTTGGACAACTTTTATCAAGAGATGGCTTTGGGGATCAGATGGGCAGGGGACCTCGGTCTGCGGCTGTAAGTGGAGCTAGTCCCTGAGAACTTTCGAAATATGAATCAAATTAACGTGACAACACACTACAAAATAAGAGGGAGATTCGAGTTCTCTTATCTACCCAGTTTTGAAGGCAGCTCTTACGCCCGCATAGTTGCAGTACCTTGATTAGCTGCATGTTGACATCCAATAGCTCTCAGGTTCCGCAGCACCGAAGCAATTCATATGTACCTACTAAGCCATAGTCTAGGTACTGCAGTCTTGATTTGATTTCGGATGGGTACTTGGGTCTCGGTTAGCGGGGTAAACTTGAAGTGAAGCGCGGGACCGAGGAAGAATGCGGAGTAGCGGCAATCCTTCAAAGCACTTGGTGTTGTCTTGTTTGTGATGGACTTGATAGATTATTGAGTAGGTATGATACCGCTTATGAGAGATTTTGACTGAACTGAAGGTGGCATGAGATGGAAGGTCTGTATCATGACGAAACAAAACCCCCACTTACCATTCACAACCTATTAATCGGGTGACCTGATAGGATATCACATAAGCTGGTGTGGAGGGGTATTGACAAGCACAATATAGGCTGATGGTGGGGTAATCTTGGGTCTTGGGTGAGACAATAGAATAGGTCTAGGTAAGCTCATGACATGTCTCGGTCGAGTTCGGCATTGACATCTCATGAGCCGTATCATGGTTGCGAGTGGGCCCCTACTTATCGGCCCATTGAACCGAGGCAATGACATTCAACGTATGTCCTTTACCACGACAATCCAACACAATCAGATTCCTGCATTCTCAACACCATAATGTTGCTTTTTAGGCATGCGACTTGGGCGTTAGATTTGATTGTCCCCTAATTCAATTTTCTTCAAATCGCCATCTTTCTTCGATGTTCCAACATAGCAGACAGGAAACACATATCAGCAGTGATATCTCAGAATTATGTCGATAACTTGGTATCATGGACACTATCTCTAGATCCACGGCAGAGTGCGGAAAGTATTGGTCTTCCTTCATGTCCAAGCCGATCAACAATACATGACCTAGTGACAAACCAGCCTGGTCAACTATCGAGTTCTCCTTGTCTTTTAAACAAGCTGCAAATCAGTCTCCTTCGCCATGCATTGTTAATATATCTGCTACTGTCGGCTATTATGAGAATGTATTCGCTGGTCAGTTATTGCCTCGCGGTAAAGATCTATTGTCCTATTTTTTAACATCCACGGTTGTATCACAATTGAGGCAGTATGTATTCATGATCAAAGTCTACAATAAGACCAATGCAATAACAGCAGATCTCCTAGTGGGACTCATTTTCTATCAGACTTGTCTTCGGGCCCGACTAGATGCTGGTTTTGAATCTCTCAGACTCTTAGACGCATGGCTCACACAACAATCGCGTGTCTTCAAACATGCTCTGTACATGTTTGCTCACTAAGCGGTTAATTGGGGTTGTTTATCATGACAAGTGTGAATGTCCTCTTGCCTTGAATCAAGAGGGCGCAGTGCTCGATATGAAGTGAACAGTCCTTCATTCACCTCTTCCGCCGTATTAATCAGACGCCCGTATTACTAATTGCCGCCATATAGGGGAGAACCTTGTCTGTATAGGTAGTCTGTTGGCATATATCTGAGTTCCTCGAAGTATAAGCTAGTTATTGCTCCCAAGTACATTCTCCAACCTCGGAGCAAAATATCGGGCGTTTCGTTTCCTCTGTGTGAAATCTCTGATCAGTTTAATCACTTTCAATGATCTAATTTGTGGTTGTGTCTTTCCTCATATTCTCTCTGTTCGTGCCTTGAACACTATCACCAACATCGTCGCTTAATACCACATATTACCGATACATTGCACTTCGAAGACCTTTCCTGCTTTCCCCATCTCGTCAATCGATCCTTTCTCTTCACTCTCGTGTTTGGCTTGTGTAGCCATTCCCCCCTTCCTCAATCATTGCCCTCTCTCCATCTCCACCTTCTCCGTCGCCTTCGCCTTCGCCTTCTTTTCCTTCCCTTTTTCACTTACTTTTCTATGGCTAGGTTCTTGCCGTTCATCACCACAAGTGAGACTTATTGAACATCTATTCCATATCGTTCAGGAGCTACCGTTGCTATCTGTCTTGGCTCACTACCGGAGCTACACCATATGCTTCAAAGAGTGGAAGGTGCTCCTTCCTTAGCTCAAGATCACGAAGTGAGTTGCCTCTTTCGTGTGCTTGACCTATGTGCCACCTTCCCCATTGCACATGAACCCAAGCCAGTCTCTAATCCTCATCCTCATCCCCAGTCTTCAAGCCTTTCTCTTGTCATCCTCACTGTTTTTTTTTTTTCCGATTCTCCAACCTTTGCTTTCGTTCATGGCCCCTCGCTGTCGCTGTGAGTCTCCGCCAGAAACGCTCCCTATCTGGCTTTTACATCGAGACATTGCCATTGAAGTTAAACGCCCAGGATACAAGGGCTCTGTTCTGTTTGAATTATTTACTGTTGCTGTTTTAGCTGCCGACACATACCAGTAAGTTGACATCTTCTCATCTGCCCCTACCTGGACTGTTTTTTACCGGCCCGCTTGCACTTCCACACGACTGCAGGACCGCAAGGGATTTTATTGCAGTGTCCAGGCCCAGCGCTCCAAATCCCCTTCTAGTTGAAAATGGCGGGGCAATACTCAAAGCACTCAATACTTGTGGTTTTATTTTCTCCTTCTGCTAACACTTAGAACTTGATTTCTCGTTGTGTCCGTCATCAGCAACACAGGACATGCCTGTTTATCTTTGTTTTCTCCCTATTACTTTGGACCCCTTGCTAACAAAATGATCTTCTACATAGCTGATCGACGGTTCTTCTATCGTACTTCGAATGAATTCGAGATGAAGACTTTCAGATACTCCGCCAAAGATTTGCTGCGTTTGCGCCGTACGCACTCGCCTGCCAAAGAGGTTTCCTATAAACTCGGTCAAAGAGTTGACGAAGACCATGAATTGGGTAAGCATGATTCACATTCCGATTTCTCGACCAGAATCTGATTGTCAAACAGAGGAAATTATTCGTACCGAACCTGCGCGCTCGCTATCCCTTATCGTTGAAGAGAGCGGCGGTTCTAGCGACTCAGATGATCGAATTCGCCAAGGCGCTGTTCAGCAGCTTGATGGTACCGACTCGGAGCGCAAATATCGAATTCGAAGCGATTCTGAGCTCGAACGGGGACCTATGGTGGCACCAGCGGACCTTTCCAGTCAGAAATCAGAGGGCTTTCAGAAGTTCTACAACTCCGTCGTCTCTCCCACTCATGTACGAGTTACTGCTGGCGGTCGAATTGTGCCCAATACTCGTGGGCCACAGTCGCCCACATCAAAGTGGAATCGAGAGCGCAGCTCGTTCGATGGTCAGTCACATGCCCGCACCATGAATGGCAATCAGTCTGAGAGTTTTGCCTATCCTGTTTTACCTCCCAGTTGGGGACACATGGCTGCCATGGCTCCTCCCCAAACATCATGTACTATGTCTGGGATGACTATGAGACCCCCTGAAGGCTACACTTTCATGGCACCTCCTGCTATGGGCTACAACATGGCTTCTGTCCCTTACAACCAGTTCCCTCCCCCTGGTGTTCCTCTTCCACACCCAAGTCAATCTAGCTATTTCAGCAAGTCTCCTGAGGCGGGTATGGAACCGGTACGAAACGTCCACCTCTCGCCTGTAGAGCAGTTTGATCCCACACGACCATTCTTCTTCAATGGACAGTGGTTGGTTGCAAACGGAAACACTTTGTATCCCATCAACATGGCTCCCCAGATGGGTTTTATTCCCACACCTATGCCTAATCAACCCGCCCCTCGTCCAAGTGGTGACTTTATCGACCCCCCTTCGAAGTATACCCGCGTGTCTTCGCGACCGCTCGACCCGTCGCCCATCACCTTGCAGACTACTGCGGATGATATGTCCCGCTCTACCAGTCCTCCCTATTCGTCGATTCGTCCCAGTTCCATCACTCAGAAGCAGCTCGAGGTTCTTCGCAGTCAAAAGAGGTATCATCAAGATCAACTTCAATACAATAAGCACCAAATCGATCTTCAGGACATGGAGGATCGGCTTCAAAAGATCTGTCTCGAGATTGAGAAGTTTGAGCGCTCGTATGCCACACAAATTGAATTTGAGGCCAGACACTACCCCAAGCTTGAATCTCTGGGTGAGGCCAACTCAAACTCATCCACTGACTACCCTCATAGTCGCAGTGACTCTGATGCCCCTGTCGCTGTTAACACAATGTCGAACCCGGGCCTGGGAGCTCAACTGAATACCAATAGGACACAGGTTCGCTCTGTGAGTACTTTCAGTCCATCGAAGCCGGCTGCGACGGTTGCTTCTGTTAAGAACCCCAATGACACTTTAGAGAACAATGGACAGCAGCGAAAACCTTCAAGCCTTCCGGTAAATGCTGCTCTGGCACCTGTATTCCAGCCTCGATCAGAGATGAATGACTCTTTCGTCGCGACTGACCAGATTGACGAAGCCGCACGTGCTCGGCACTGGGAGAGCATGTCCAAGGGTGCTGCCTCATGGCGATCGTCTTATTTCACCAAGGAAATTGAGGCCGAGAATAATTTGGGACATCCCTACCTCGTGGGCAAGCTCAAGCCAGGAGTCCTGCCACAAGACGCCCGGCGTAATGACTACACCTACGACCGTGAGCTGACGGCAGATGAAGAGCGTGCTCGATACATCTACTGGGAAAAGACACCTCACTATTTTCAGGACAGCCTTCCCAAGTATGATGGCAAGGACTTCTATGTCGCTCCCATTGTCAAGGAGGACCCTGTGCATGCTGGCGAGTCTGCCTCTCGAAACATGTCCAATCCGATCGAGACGCGACCGTCATCGATAAAGTCCGGAAGTGCGGGTCCATTCCACACTATAGGTCATGCCACCAGAGGTTCTGTTCGGCAGAGGTTCGAGGAGGCCACTCGGTCTGAGTCTTTACACCGCACTGATGACTCACTCTGTGCGAGCTCCAGCTCCGAGTTTCCTCGCTCCGAGTCTCACGCTATTCATGCTAGCTCCCGGTACCTAGATTTTCGTCTCGCCATCGATGAGAATGCACAAGTCTCTAGTGAAAGATTCCACGTCAAAGTCTCCGACGACTCAGGTGAGGAAGAGGGTAGTCTCATCTTTAAAGGCCGCCGAAAAAAGGATCGCGCTACCAGGTACGTCAGCAACTATCCCGTTCGAGGTGTCCATGCTGACTTCTTTACGCCAGCAAATATCCAAGTGATATCTGGTCGACTATGCGCAAGAAAGGCAAAACGAGTGCCAATGTGGTTGCTGGTCAAGTATCGCCGATGACAGCGCAAGGCGTGCTTCCTCACTATTCAGGTCATGCCACCGCATCTCTGACTCCAACCATCACCACCCACTCTCGTGGTCAGGCTGTCAGACATGGCGATATAAACTGCTCCCCTACGATTCATGCTACTCTCGGAAGACGTGAGGAGAACAGACCACCTCTCGAGCTTCTTGACCGGCAGCTCCGCAGCGTTAGCTTCCATGACAACAACCAGCACACGGTCTCGACTCGCTGAACAGGTTCATATATACACTTCTTCGCAACATCCACATTCTTTCTTGGTCGCGACACATATCGTGCCGCATTCGCAATGCTTCCAGTAAGCATCAAACATTGCTCATGGTTACGATTTGTATGACTTACTGCACAATCTTCTTCGCATGAAGCATGTGGTGACGCATGCGTTTACTCGCGACTGGGTCTAATGGGCGACCCTTTGCATTTAATTATTTACAGCGCCTACGCAGACAGGCGTCCAGGCGACATCAGTGTTAGAATAAATAATATGTTAAGATTTTCAAGGGCCACGAACAGACTTCGGGGGGGGGGTTCTCCTGAGGGAGATGGATCATTCTTGTTGAACGCATGGCTGTATTGTACGGAAATTACATTATGTTCAGAGGCATGACGGACTTTGTACGATTAGAACATACTTGCTCACGAACGACCTTGCTATTAATTGATTTCTTCCTCGGTGCCGTCTGACGACTGACGGTCTGCATGCATGTGTAAAATAAGCGCAAAGAGTACTCCATATATGTGTATTTATAGCCGGACTTAGTTTGATTCGACAAGTAAATAAAGAGGAATTCGTTCTACAGTATGTATGTACCTCACCTTCAAATTTCCATCCTCATTGGCAACTCGGTGAAAATCTTCTAGGGAGAACAGGACCCCATGATAGTGTTGGGTCCTGTCGAGTTTATTCTTCGCTAGACGTATACCTCGAAAACCATAGATCTAAGTGGTTGACGCGGAGATATCCTAGCGGTGGGTTGAAAATTGAAAGTCTACGACTTACCATCAGAAGGCACCAAAGTGCGAAATTGCAGTCTACGACAGACAAGCAGGGTATGCGTCTGATGTTGAGTTAGCATCCTACGAAGGGACAGATGGGACTGCGCATCTGTCCAGCAGAACATCACGAGGGTAGTCGCGATTGTGCATGTGGGAGAGAGCAAGTCAAGACTTCGGGATAAACCTCCCATGGAGCATTTCACCAGTAAGTGAAATGGCCATTGAGAACCCTAAAAATTCTCAATTCATCTACCCTGCTGTAGACCAGGTACCGCGCCGTTAGAAGGAAAGCACGCAGGTATCGTAAAACGCCGGAGTATTATGCCCATTTCCTCATCAACTTTTGCCCTTGATGTTGCTCACATTGGTGTCGTAATTGTGAGTGGTGAAAAAAGAAAAGATTCGCCCTCGCCAGGGAGGGGAGGTTTGATCATGCCGTCTTGAAAGTTAAGGTTTTGGTTTTTGTTGTTGCTCGACAAGCCCATCGCCTAGGCGGTGACCTTGTTGTTGGCAGCGAGCTCACGGCCAACCTTGGAGCGGGCCAGGATGTCCTCACGGTCCTTGTCAAGCTTAAGCTTGGTGATGACAACGTTGGAGGGGTGGATGCCCAGAGGGACGGACTGGCCGTTGGCCTTGTCACGAGTGACACGCTCGACGTGGACAACGTACTTGAGACGGTACACGGAGGTGATCTTGCCCTCACGGCCCTTGTTGGAGCCACGAACAATGGTGACCTCGTCGTCCTTTCGGATGGGGATAGAGCGGACCTGGGAAATGTTAGGAAGGTCAAGAAATTTCCGCAGTGACGGTAACATACGTTGTACTGCTCACGGAGCTCCTTGGAGAGGGGAGCGCTCATGATAACACGGCGCTGGTCAGAGGGAGCCTTGAAGTGAGCGGCACGGCTCTTGCGTCGGGAAGACGAGACGACTGTTTTTTCTAAGTCAGCAACATGAAGCAAAGATTACAATTACGTGCGGAAGCACTTACGGTGGTTGATCTTGGTCATTGTGTCGGTGGTTGGGCGAGGACGACGCTGAAATGTTAGTCGGGCGATGAAGAACGGATTGACAGAGAAAATTTCGAGAAGAGAGAGGATTTTACTCTTGCGAAGTGGATGTGTGATCACGTGACTGTGGTACCCTACCTCAGCGGCCTTCCTGCTGAGTCAGCCTTTCTTTTTTTTTTTTTTTTTTGCTTGAGCGGGTTACGTAGGACATTAGAACGCTATGCCGCATCTGGGTGAACATGGTGATGAGGTCTTCTCAGATATAAGAATTTGCATGATATGGATTCAAGAATCTAGGCTCTCAGATTGAGGCGTAATCAATCACATTTGAAATTTCAAAATCCATTTGTGTGATTCGTTACAAACGAAAGAAACAAGTTATGTCTTCCAAACCCGATTGAGAGTGAAAATGTCCAATTATCGCGCCTGAGTGCAACAAAGATGCTTTACAAGTAGAGGTCATGATATACATTTTATCCGGCATTTATCCGGCATTTATCCCAACTATTTCGACATAGGTCTTTGGAACCGTCCGTTGTTGTCGTATCTTGCTTCTGTAGACGGGATTAGCACTCTCTTTTTCATCGTAGCAGAATTGGGAGAACTTACTAAAGAACGTGTAACTCAATGTTACTGTCTCAACGCCTTTCATGTTCATATCGTTGAGCAGATCAGGATCCAGGTAGAAGAATACAGGCATATCCACGGTCTCTCCCGCATTGAGACGCTGCTCTTCGAAACAGAAGCACTGGATCTTGCTGAAATACGGCGCACACTGCGCGGGTGTCACACTGTAGGTGGCCACTCCAATGATATCTTGGTCGCTCTTGTTGGTCGCCTTGTAGAATGCGAGGGCAGTCTCGCCAGGAAGAACACGAACTTCACGCTGTTGAGGGACAAACTTCCAGGGAAGAACATCGGAGACTGAGGCGCTGAATGTGACCTTGATTCGCTTGGCGTCTTTGACTGGAACGAGTCTGCTTGCTAGGTCGCTATCTTCAGAACCGGGACCGCCGTGAGCACGTATAGGTTGACCTCCCCAGCCAGTGGTTTGGCAGATCTAGACGACCATTAGACGAAAAGATTGAACACGGGGAAGGAAAGTTACCATCTTGTATAGCGGCACTGAGCCATAGGTAAGGGCAACGAACCCGAGAATCGTGCTCAAGGTATAGTACCTGGTTATTGTAAGCCGAGCCCATATTCCAACTCTCGAGCCATCCTTACGCTATTGTCCTGTTCTTCTTGCTATAGTGCGCACGAATCTCCTCCATCGTGGGGGTATAAGGCTGTCTCGGCCTCGGCGGCTGGTTGGATGCATTGCGGGCAAAGTTGAGGCCTGTTCGCTGAGGCTTCGGTCGGGCATTCTGGCAAAAGAAACACGACCATGGTGAAGTGGCCGCTCGGGCTGAGCTTCGCGCAAGTCGAGGCGCAGCGTTCATGGTCAATTGGAGTGAGAGTATGCAGTTTTGTCTGGTGGTGAAGACGAAGCTTGGAATCGGATGATCTTAGCGAATTCTGGGTGACGTCGGCGGTCGGCTTCTGTAACGCCCGATGGAACTCACACTGGATGCCTTACCCTACAGAATACGCTCAATTAATCACGAACTTCAGGCTCTCAAGGGGGATATGGACGTTCTTGTTTATTTTCATTACTGCTCATCGCATTGGAACAAATCAGTCACATATTCTCAAACCCCTTGTTTTGGTTCCGAGAGTGAAGCGTGGATCGTGTGTAAGCACTCATAGTTACTTTTCCCTAGGTATGTGAAACTACGAAAGTATTTTGTTCATGTAGTATTTACCAGTCCATTTTCGTATTCAATTATCGAATATCTTTTTGATGAAAACCATAGCGATTAATAGGGGCCTGCTCATGTTCTCCTCAGCACTTGGAGCAATTTGCGCTACTGAACTCTACGCTGCACATCGCAGGTCTAGATCGCGCTATGACGAACCAGGTTCAAGATTCCAGGGTCGATTGGGGGACTACCTATGACACGTAGTACCTACCGAAGTACAGGATTCAATCCTCACAGGTATAGATGGAACAAGATCATGTAGATAGAGATGTCCCATGGACTTTGGATTATGCCGAGCTCTACAGTAGGCACCTCATCCGATATTTATGTATGTACAGTACTACAACACCTCCCTCCAGGATCTAAGTTTCAATGCGATTAAACTTAACAAAGCCAACTGAGCGGTAAAATCCTTAATTTAACTTGACATGGACAACGGGCTGACCCAGGACCCGCCGCTACAAGTAATGGAAAGCTTAAATGCACACAAGCCTTTGCTACATTGTCACTTCAAACTTGGCACCCGATGTTCTTCATAAACTACTAACCTACCTACCTACCTACCTACATACCTGTACACTTGTCTAACTCAAGCATCTATGGAACAACGCATAACTCAAAAGGATGACCAGAACAATCCGAACTCAGCGTTCGAATTGCAGGAGCAGTCGCATTCGGAGCAACACCATGTATACCGGCCAAGGGAAGAATCAAACCTTCTTTCCAGACCAGCATCCTCACCAGAATCAGGAACGCCATCATCGGTGAGATCGATCAATCGCCGGAGCACCAAGTCAATGGCCGTAGAAAAGCTTCTCAGCCGCCCCAAAAATTTACCAAAGGCCCTTATTGTCGCTTCGTTGCGATGGCTTTGTTCAGTGCTCTTCGTCGTAGCTATCTACGTAGTGCTCTGGCACTACTCCCAGCAAGATGTCATGTCGACCAAGGTCAAGCGGGAGTTCAATGCGCTTGTTATTGGACTTTCTCTTGGTCTCGGTATGAGTATAACCATGTCTCTCGAAGCTATGGCCGTAGAGCTCAGGCCGTGGATTCTCAAAGTGCGACATTGGTCAACACGAGATGTAATAAGTGCCGACGAGCTACTAGTGTATACCTAATTACTAACAAGTTATAACAGTCTGCTTTGATTTCAAATGCTAAGAATCTGAACAAGATTGTCCAGCTCACTTGGCAGTCTAGCTCGTGGTCCCTATGCTCTTATGCTATTGCTTTCATATTGCTTAACTTGGTATCCCAGGTTGCTTTGGCAATGTTAGGCCTGGTCTACTCCACCAATACGGCAGACTCGACCGCTATCCTCAAACCCGGCAACGTCACGGTGGCGGACTTTTCTGAATTGGAAACCGCTAGGGTTCTGTCCTCGAAATCTCAAGCCCTTGGTGCATTGCGATACACTGCAAACAGGTATGTTATGGGCACTTGCAAACAGGATATCGAGAGATATTGATTATGTTGAAGCTATGGAACTATCGCACTTGGTTGGGTATGGGGAGATATGGGTAGTGTACCTACACCTGGCACTTTGTGGGACAACAACGACCCTTTGATATACTGTGGCAGAAGGTCCTGCAAATTCGTCTTTCAAGAATGGACACCCAGACCAAAGAAATATGATCTGATAGTGAGCACGAACCGCACTGTTGAGGTCACGGGAGACTGTCGCAGTTGGAAAGTAACAAAAGGAGGTAGCGGAAACGAGACAACCGTCACTATTGCGAACCAGGAGCGAACAGAGGCCAACATTACCGCAATGAATGGCGTCAACCAAACAACGTTTATGTACAATGCTGCAGGAAGTCAAGGCTCAACATGGAGTGAGATCACAGCCTTTGAAGCTTCAGACTCCGACCCATGGTTCTATCGTTGCAATGTTAGTTTTGGACCCGTCATCAATGCGTACCGCAAAGAGCACCTCCTTGATGCAAACATCACTTCATTATCATCAGCAGGAATAGCTCTGCAAGGATATGGAGCTTCTTCACTGGGCCCTACCAACAGTGACCGACAATTTCAGAGCTATCCTGCTGAGTCGACGTACGGGCAGCCCGTGGGTGGCGATACAGATGCTATGGGGAAGTTGGTCGCAGCTTTTGCGACGGGTGTTGTGGCTGTCGTAGGCCAATCCGCCAGTACTCTTATCGTGCCAGGTCTTCAGCCACAGAATGGGGTTGTGCTGGAGATATCAAAGTGGCCGTACGTCCACCTTATTCTAGGGTTGAGTCTGGGCGTGCAACTATTTCTTGGTGTCGGGGTTGCACTAATATCTAACTTGTAAACCCGTATGATGGCTGGAAGGTGGACGGCAAGATATGAGACTTCCGGATCGTAAGCCGTAAGAATTGTATTTAATATAATCGTGCAGTATAAACCTGCTTCAGCAATCTCAACGCTTCATGCTATATAAACACCAACATTTTGTAAAATCTCAACCCTGTACAAAACTCCTCCCAAGATGTAAATGAAAAACAAATTCCGCTTTTTTATCGATGCTTGCCGTTCACAAATTTTGCACCCTTACCATTCACGAGGCGTTGACGCGTGGGAATACTGCTACCAGTCAAACGCTCAAGAATCTGGATAACGAATACTTGAATCACCAAGATGACCAAACGTAGCAAAAGGTCAAAGAGCCCAAGAAGGGGTCTTTTGCCACGACTGTAGGTAGAATCCGTGTACTGGAACGGCAGCTTGGCACCCAGATGGTCCTGTGCAACCTCAAGTCCGCTGCTGAAACCGTCTTCGTGGAAACCATACTTGGTCCAAGCACCGGCATAACTAATACCTCGAGTGTTCTGGATGTGTTTGAGAAGCTTCTGTGCCCGAACGGAAGATGTTGTGTAGAGAGGCTGTGAGTAGAAATAGCGTCCCTGTGTTTTGGCGGCTTTCGGCTTTCGAAGAGGGTTCATGGTGACCAAGACGTCTCCAAAAGTATTTCGAGGAATGTGCTGGAGCATGTTCATGTTGTATGTGAGCGAGACCTGGTTGATGTTTGCTTTTCGTGACGAAGGTGACGACAGCGTGAGGTAGTTCCAGCTGGCCCAGGCTTTCTTGCGCCGAGGCATTATATCCAAATCCGAGTGCAGGACCACTTCATTTTGGGACGTTTTGAAGCAAGACATGATAAAACGCTCCTGCTCGGTGGCCGATGACTTGATGATATCAAAGGCTTCGTCGCCGTGGGTGGCAAGGATGACATGGTCGTAGAGAGCAGATGTACCGTTTTCCAAGTGGAGACGAACTTGGCCGTTGCTCTCAGTAGTGACACGCCTCACGGGTGTCTTGAGAAACAAGTGGTTGGGAGGGAAACCCTTCATGACGGCGTCAATGTACGATTTGGAACCCCCTTCTATCGTCAACCATTGAGGGCGTGATGCGAATGTAGATAGCAGATGATGATTCCACCTAAACATAATTAGTATGGGTTCATTTACATTATAGAATTAGCAATGAGGACTCACATGAAGCGAACAAACGTCAGAGCAGGGAACTCTAGCGCGCACTTGTCTGGACTCATGCTCCATATTGACGCTGCCAAAGGAAGGAGATAGTCGTCTCTAAAGGCTTGCGAATAGCCCTCTTGGTCTAGATACTCCCCAATCGTGAAGTCGTAACCAACTGAATGGCTAGGTTTGCTCTGTACTTCGATGTTGGATATGTCATCCTCATCTTTGCTTAACAGATCAACCGAGAATTGATTGAAGCGAATAATGTCAAAAAGCATACGCCACATTCGCGGTGAGAGGAGATTTCTTCTTTGACAGAACAGAGAGGTCAGGCTGGCGTCAGCCCATTCGAGGGCGCCGCAGTCCCGAGATACACTGAATGAGAGGTCTGTCGGGGCGGTTTTGACATTGATCTTTTCCAAGAAACGGATAAAGTTGGCTAAACAACGAACGGTTGGTGAGCTTGACTTGTATGACGCGTAGGCGTTGCCCGTTGAGCGAGTAGAGTAAACTCACGAAAAGTTTCAGCGTTTAGGACATGGAAACCGGTATCGACTTTTGTCGAAAACTTTCCCTTTTTAAAATCGACAGTATTTGTATGGCCGCCAAGCCTATCAGAAGCTTCGTACACGTAGACATCGTGATATGTCTTATTCAAGGCCCATAGCGCACCAATTCCAGCAGAGCCGCTGCCGACAACAGCGACCTTTTTCCTGAGGAGGCGATACGGGTCAGTTGAGGGATTCATTGTTTGCATCCTTGACGTTACGTCTTGAAAAGACAGAGAGGTGTAGTGAGGGAACGTTGAATGTTCAGGTGCAGAGCGAGCGCATTTCTATCTTGAACAAGGTGCAGTTCAAAAGCATGTGACAGCGCAAAGCCAAAGACTCCATTCATAGGGACGATCGATGCATGATTGGGCAGAAGGGATGAATGATAAACGGCGGTATCGCAGCCACAAGACGGTTTCGACTCTGATTTGATGACGAGACCGCGAGAAAGACTTTTGAGGGGGGGGTTGGACAACTCAAGCACAGGTCACCATGACGGGACTTACATGTGCTGTGGCTCCAGCATGGTTTCGTACGTATGGATGTGTTGTTTAAGCGAATAGCGGATACGGTATTGTATCCGAGACGTATCAGTCTAGTAGCAGTAGCAGATATGAATACTGCTACCGTGAGATGAGGTTCTGAGCTGAGCTGTCTTGTCTCGCACCCGCGATAGGTAGGTAGTGAGAAAGGAGGAGAGACAAAGATTTACACGCAATACGACAGAGTTCGCGTGCGGACGGAACAAGAGATGAGCCTCTATTTTTGCTGGGGGTCCTAACACGGAACCTGACTGATAATGTCCCAACGATTTAAGCTGACGACGACCCACTGAAACTGCCTGGACTTGGACTGGTCGGAACCACGCTTGGAGCTGCCAGGTGCCGTTGTCAGCGTAAGCTAGCTGGAGCTGACCTGGCGGCCTGGGCACCTACAGTAACAGCACGCTAACCCGGCGCGAGGGTGTTAGAAGAAACGACTGCTGTAGGCATAAGAGACGAAATAATTCAATCGTTTTATGTTAAATTTGACCAGCATTTAGACTACTTTATCTTGACGGCCTAAGCCCCAGAAGCCAATTTTTCTGTAACCAGTCTGTCCGGGCAACCTTGAACTTGAGCCTGCCACAAGAAGATCCTGCTTGCATGGCATAAACATTCAAGGCATGAACCGAAGTGGCTTATGCGGTTACATTGCACTGCACCTCATCTTGATCTGACCTTGACCTGTCTGGAACGATATCGATTTGACGTGCCTTGGCTTGGCTGAATTACCATTTCAGGGTTGCCTTCCAAGACACCCATGCTTTCCCTTGGCAGAAAAACTTTGCGTCTAGTCGTGGGTAGGCCGGTTCACAGTTGAGCGAGGAAACGTCATTCTTCACATGATAAGACACATAACATCGCCATTATTATGGACTCTTAAGTGGAAGCTCATCACGACCCTCGATCCAAACAAAGCTCAAAGACTTTGAACATCGTAGGTATGTCGAACACTCAACGGGACTGGTAAACGGTAGTTCGAGTCACCAATTCTTAAAAGCGCCGTGCGAGGTAAACTCGCCTTCGTCTGCCCAGCTTGTTTCAACCCGACGCCATTGACCGAGGTCGTGACGCTGAGCCGCTTTTCTTCGCAATCCGGGATATTCAACTTTCTATGAAGAGAAAAAAAAAAGAAGTCCAAAAATTCAACGGAAACATTCTATGATATACTGCCGCAGTGCTTGAGTGCACGGACCATTCAGTCACGTGAAAGTACATCATACGCTGATTGGTCACATCGTCATACGCAAACGACAGGCACTCAGCACTCGGACGCTAACGAACCAGGAAGGCTGACGAGAACGTCAAATCATCAACCACTTTCGTAGTCCAATTCCAATACCTTCCGAATATTGCGCGTTCGCCATCGCTGAGCATTCGTATCTCTCAACCAACCCACTTCATCTTGGTGTGCGAAGCTTGCCACCATCCAGCCTTTAACAACCTAATAGCATCGATCGTCTTCCCCCTCCGCCTCCTTTCACCATGTCGAACCCTCTCGATACCGACGCTGGCTCTGAGCTCTTCAGCTCCTACGAAGCCGAGTACAAGCTTATTCAAGCCGACCTAAACCAAAAGCTTGACCAGATTCCTGAACTGGCTGGCGAACCTCGAAAGGCTGCCATCAGCCAAGCCGAGCGGGCGCTTGAGGAACTCGACGAACAGGTAGGTCTACGCGGAGGTAGATACAGTCACTAGGCAGCAGGCTTCTGACATTTTGTCTATCTAGCTCAGCGCAATGCGCTTGGAGAAGCAGAACATTCCGACCAGCTCTCGCACCAAGGTCAACCAGCGCTTCCGAAACTACGAATCAGACACAGACGCCGCTCGTCGCAAATTGACTACTCTGTCCTCTGACCGCTCGGCACTTTTTGGATCGCGATACACGGATGACCCGGCTGGTTCATCAGACATCAACATGGAACAACGACAACAGTTGCTCTCTGGCACGGACCGCCTTGATAGAAGCACACAGCGACTGAAGAACAGTCAGGCTCTCGCCCATGAGACTGAAGCCATTGGAGCGGACACACTCGCAAACCTTGGCAGGCAGCGAGAGACGATTGAGCATACTCGCGGTATAATGCTCGAAAGTGAAGGCTATGTGGACAGGAGCGTGAAAACGCTCAGGGGCATGGCGCGTAGGTAAAGTGGCCCACATAGACGTCATGGCAATTGCTGAAAACTGACTTTGATCTTACAGGATGGCTACAAACCGGATCATAACTATTTCCATCATCACTGTTCTGGTTATTCTTATTGTTGCCGTCATTTTCAGCAAGTTCCGATAAGGGATGGATTTTACAATTGGAGTTTTTGGCAGTCACTCTCTGGCTTGGCTTACATAGGGCATGATATGGGCCTTACGCGTACTTTCGTTCAACGAAGGAGTTTAGCAGGTTTAATGATTTGTAGATGTAGACCGGTTTTGTCTTACAGTATATACTGATTTTGGGACTATAAAGAATGCTTGAACCGTTTTGTGAACCAAGGTATCGCAATACTACTTCATTTGTGTAATAAGGGTAGTTAATTTCCTGAATAGAAGCGACTGCTCTGTGGGAAGACTTCCCTTGATCTTGCAATAGCATGGTAGCTCTCGTCGATAGCAGCTTACCTAGGTAGGTAGTGGGTTGAACCTCCTTAGGTAGGTAGTTTGGTCGGAGCTACGTAACGACATTATCGCCGAGAAACACCCGAGGTTCAACCGCACACTACTAGCAGGGCTTCAAGAAACCTCCAGCCTCTTTTCATTCCTCATCTCTCACAAAACTCTACCTTCCTCCACACAACCAACCACCTTCCTTCCCCCTCCTTTCACCTTCACCTCCTCCTTCGCTCGCGACCAAGCTCTATCTTCTTCTCTCCCGCATTCATCGCTTCTATTGCATCTTGCCGTCGTTGTATTTGTATTTCAAGCGTTTTTCTCCCACAAGCTTGCCGCGTGCTGAACGTGGCCTTTCACATCGGCGATGTCTGAATTTCTCGGGTATGCTGGACGTGGTCATTGACGCCTGTCTACGCCCGCTTACGCAGCCACAGGTCTCGCATCTCCCTCATCTCCAAAAGCGACATTCGGTACGTTGTTTAATTCAAACGCATCAGTTGATGTTGCTGACCCTTCCCTAGCTACGTTGGTACCCTTCATGAAATCAACTCGGACGAGTCGACAGTATCACTTGAAAATGTGAGGTCATTCGGTACCGAGGGTCGCAAGGGCCGACCAGAAGAAGAGATCGCCCCTTCCGATCAAGTCTACGAGTACATCGTGTTCCGCGGCAGCGACGTAAAAGACTTGCGGATTGAGGACCATCCCAATATCAAGGAGAATAAGCCTCCAGCTATGCCTGATGATCCGGCCATCGTTGGCGTAAGTCACTCCCTTCTATCGTGTTGCTGTTTATCATCTTCCTCCCATATGATGAAATATTTCGGATGTAAAACATTGTCATTGTCGGAAAGCGCAAAAAATAATGTCGAGATTTCCGTTGCCTTCCTTCTGATTGGGAAACCCTGCTGTCGCTTTGTTGCTGTTCTTGTCGAGTGCATATGAGCTAACAATATTCATAAGGCTGCGCGTCCTGGTGCCCAAGGACCTAACCCCAATGCCCCTCCACCAGGTCCTGGTGCATTTGGTCAAGGTCCCTACCCGCCTAATAACTTCTACGGAGGCCCACCGCCTGGTAACTGGGGTCGCGGTGGTGCTCCTGGTCCTGGCCCAGGCCCAGGTCCCAACTTCGGAAACATGCCTTATCCCCCTCCTCCTGGTTGGTTTCCTCCTGGTCAAGGGTTTCCAGGTGGCCCTGGTGGCCCGAACCCTCCCAGTGGCCCTGGACCATGGGCAAACTACCCTTTCCCTCCAGGCCCTGGGGGTCCTGGTCCCAATGCGCCCACTGAGGTAGCTGCCAACCAACGAGCGACTCCTAGCTCTGGTACCTCTCGAGATGCAAAGCCAGCTCCCATTGGCCCTGGTGCGGATCGACCTAAGGCTGCTACTCCCAGTGGACAGGCACCCCCTACGGAGCCTAAGTCGCTTGCCCAAGGTGTGCGACAACCTTCACATGCCCCAACACCGCCCGTCGATTCGAAACCATCAGTCGAAGAGGTTAAGCAAACCGCTGCTAGTCTGACAGCCAACGGACAAGCAAAGGCTGAAGAAGTGAGCAAAGCTACACCTACTGGACCCAGAAATCACAGGGTTAACCCCGTAATCCCCCTGACCGGATCCGCTGCCAAACCGTTCTCCTTACCAGGTATCGGAGGAGATGCTGCTGGCAAGGCACCTGTAACTGTTGCTCCGACCAATGTTCAGGATGCCACCAGTGCTGCCCGAGCCGCAGTCGCAGTCGCTATGGCCCAACTGGGTAATAATAGTGGCAATGCTATGGATAACCTGACTAACAAGGTGAATGAAATGCGAGTCAATGCCGTTCGGGGCGGGCCGGCTGGTCGAGGCCGAGGCCGCGGCGGACGTCCAGCTGCTGCCACTAAGGTCGTTGTGCCTGACTCCGACTTCGACTTCGCCCAGTCCAATGCCAAATTCAACAAGCAAGATGCAGTTAAGGAGGCCATTGCTGGATCTCCGTTGGAGGCCCCCGAAAACCTTGCTGTCACTGAGCATCCTGAGGTCGCGACCACTAGTGAAGACGTTCCTGTTGCCTACAACAAGACGAGGTCATTCTTTGACAACATCTCCAGTGAATCCAGGGAGCGAGCTGAGAATGGAGGCCAGAAGCCTGGCGGTCGCGAATGGAGAGGCGAGGAGCAGCGCAAGAATATGGAGACTTTCGGACAGGGGAGTGTTGATGGCGGTTACCGTAACTACCGTGGTCGCGGTCGTGGTCGAGGCCGCGGTGGTCGTGGCTATGGTCGTGGCGGACGAGGTGGAAATCGCCCCCAGTACCAAAATGCGCCTGGTCAATAATCGAACATACAAGGGGCTGTCGGGAAACATAATACGAATCTAGACACACCTTCGCCGTGTCCTTTTTCTCTACAGGGACGGCCATCGCGAACCAAGCAGAGGCCTTGGCTTCAACGGGTTTCTCACTTGCTTGTATCATATATCAGTTTCCGGTTTTTGAAACGATTGCATTTCTGCCGTCCTATACGGGCGGAGCATGGTGTCTTGTGCTGTTCTTGGGTTGACGGATACCATGAATGGAGGATCGGCCTCAAAGAAAGAGGCCCGGAGTTAGGATTGAATTGAAAGCGGGCGGTTTTTGGAAGCGTGCTTCGCATAGCAAGCCACAAAAGGAGTTGCGATTGTCCTTTTTGAATTGCAGAATTTAAAATCACGAAGGATGGCCCGGTATGGCCTGGCGCTGGTGGTTACGGAAACTAGGGACCTAGTTGATGAGGCCCACGACAGCTTTATGACGCAAAAACAATAGGAAACGACAGAGCTTGACGGACCAGGGTCACGATATTCGTCCCTTTTACCAATATGCAAACACAAGCCCATACCATCTTATCTCACACCGTGAATGTTTACATTTTGGAACCCAGTCGCCCTATAGATCTTGTTGGCTCTGGGCTTTGCAGTACCTGAGAACTTGAAGTCCTCCCCCATTAACGTTATATATCGAATGATGATTCCCTCAATTTGGGTAGATTATCTATCAAAGGCATAGTTGTTAATATTACAATGTGCTGATCCAACCAATATGACTATGCAATGTAACAAACATGGTGCAGTGGAGAGCAAGCACGGTTCTACTTTTTCCCACAGCCCACCTTTAGGGAGAGTTCAGAAGCTGCTCCACTAGCGTCATCATTTCTGGCGGCATGACGCATAAAATCGCAGCAGCGCGAGTGCATTTCCTTGACGGATTCAGCCCGAGCAGTCTTCAAAAGAGTACACGAACATTCTTATATTTGACACGCACACTCCATCTAAATCTTTAAATCCCGCGTCGCTCCTTCGACTGTCCACCGATACCTAATCCATTCAGCATTCTAATACTCTGCCCCTCATCCTCCACGATCGTTCAGATTCGTTGTAGCCACGAACCTCCATCATGTCGAGTCGACAGCTCCGCAAGCTGCAGAAGCAACGCGAGCTAGAATCGGTGCAGGATATAGTCGAGCGGGACTCGGAAGGAAGTGAAGATGGTCAGGCATCAGTTGCGCCTAAGCCTCGCGTGAGTCTCTTCGCAGCTCTGGGTGGCGATGATGAAGATGAGGCGCAAGACGATGATGATGACGAAGAAGAAGACAGGCGAAGGACTGAGGAGGGTTCAAATGATGCTAAGCAGCCCATCCCAACAGGAAAGGGAAAGAAGAATAAAAAAAAGAAGAAGAAGGCGGCAAAGACCAAGACACCTCCGCCACAGGAGGATGAGGATGAGATTGACAAAGCGATCAAAGAACTCAATATCACAACATCTAGGTCTGGAGGTCAATCCACTGGGGGCAACTCGGGAGTTCAGACTCGTCGAATCAACGAACTCCTCTCCATCAACTCATATCACCTCAAGGTCGCCAATGAGATGAAGAATCTCTTTGGTAGTGACATTATCCAGTCAGCCGAGGCAGAGGAAGAGCAAGAACGCAACCGTCGATTTAGAGGAAACGGACCCCGAGAAGTCGATATCGAGACGTTCCTGCGCGGCCCACCTGGGCAGCCCAAGCTACCGGAGATATCATTGCGCAGAAATGTTTTCATTCAGGGACGTGAGCACTGGCCGAAGCAGAGCGCAGGTGGGCTTACAATGAAGGACATTAAAAAGGCGGACGACGGTTCTTGGACAGAATATGCTTATCTTCACGACAAGAATTACGATGCGACACAGGCATTCTTCTTTAGCTGTGTGCAGATCGGAGACCCTATGCGCATGGTTCATCTTCTCAAGGAGTTCCCATACCATGTTTCCACGCTCCTACAGGTTAGCAGCGTGGCCAAGCAGGACCAGAACATGGCTCTTGCAGCTGAACTTTGCGAAAGAGCCCTTTTTACTTTTGGTCGAGTTACAACCAATGCTTTCCGTCAGAATATTGAACATGGCAGGGCGCGCCTCGATTTCCGTAGACCTGAAAACAGACAGTTTTGGCTCGCAGGATATCACTACCTCAAAAGTCTTGTCAGGAAGGGCACATATCGTACCGCGTTGGAATGGGCCAAACTCCTCTACTCTTTGAATCACAATGATCCTTATGGCATGCGGCATTTTATTCATTTCTTGGCTATTCGTGCCCGGGAGGGTCGCTGGCTGATCAACTTTGTGGATGAGCTTGAAAAGACAAGCGATAATCGGGATACGGTCTACTTACGACAGTCATTGGTATTGGCCCACCTGCAACTGGGCGACACTGCTCGCGCAACTGAAGAGTTGGAGAAGGGTATGAGACGAGTCCCATGGCTGTACTGTGGACTATTCCAGGAGCTAAACCTCGACACGCCACCATCAATCTGGGGTATCAGTGCTGATTCAAACGCGCGCTCCTTTTGGGTCAAGCTTTATATACACCAAGCTAAGGATCTTTGGAATAATGCACAGGCTACCTCGCTGCTTGAGAACGTGGCAAAAAAACTCGAGAAGGTTGACACAGGCGTTTTGCCCAGCGATGACTCTCCGCCTGACCATGGAGTCACCAGACTCACGTTCCTCGAGGGCCAGACGTCGCTTATCGCGTTGGCTCCACGGGAGTATCTAGATGTGCAGCCAAACTACGAATTTGACCCGCTGCCACCACCCGAGGAGGAGAATATATTCTCGGGACATGGCACGCGATTGCCTTGGGAAGACAGACAACACGGCCAGCATAGACCCACAAATGAGATCGAAGAGCGATTGCGCAACATTTTCGCAAGGCGTGCTGCTGCTGCGGCTCCCGCGAACGGTGCGGCAGATGGTGAAGCCGGCAGCGACGACGAGGCAGCGCTCCTGGCGCAGCTAGATGATGAGGAACTAGAACGGGACCTAGCGGCTGCCCGAAATGGTAGTGACGGCGGCGTCCTGGGGATTCTGATGCAGTTGCTTGGCGTTCAAACCGGGCCGACTGGTGAGAGGCCGGACGAGGTTGATGCTGATCAGGACAGAGACACTGGCACTAGGGCTGTGCCTGACACTGACACTGACGGCGTTCCAGGGGCTTGGCCGGAGGATCACTGAGATCAACTGCCAGCACGAATAATTACTAGAACCTGATGATGGAGATGATAACGACGATTGTTTCAATCATGTCGCTGTACGGATAGCAGAGTTTTCTTTAGAGCATTGCTGTATCTGTAGTATATTCACAATGGACACGAGTTCAGGCTCGATAAGTACCTACCTACTTTCCTGGGGCCCATATTAATTGATGACAATTGCTCATGTCATTGTCGTGCCCCTCTTGGAACTCCATCCGTTTATTAGATTCTCTTGGCTTAAGCGATCGCTTATTCCCGCTAGAAGATCAGGGCTTTTCAAACGAACCAGAGCGGCTGGGATAGGTAGGGACCTAGGTACCTAAACAACCTTGACTTAGTACCTGGGAACAAACTAGGTGGTCAAGTCATGTACTTATGAATCAGTTACTGTAAATTACCCCATATCCAGTGTGATAACGTTTTGAGGTCAATTAACTTAAGTTGTTAGTGCGGTACCGGAAATGAAGGATTCTAGAAAGGGCGGTAGAAGGTAATGATAAGTTACGCAATGACCAATCGCAAAGCCGGACTACAGTATAATGAGGTATCTGTATCCGTACCTATACTAGAGACAACCCAGACTACATGCGAGGCCAGGGGTGCAATAAGAAATCCAATCCTTCCATCAAACGGTAGCTGAATTTTTGTTTGTTCGTACGGATATGTAGTTGTACTTATAATTGTATCCTGATTAAGAGACAGGGGCCACGCGTATTGTGCAGAGGGAGATGGAGAGGCCTTATCCGTAGACTCCTGTGCGATTATGTGACCTGGTCATAAAAACACTCCGAATTCTCAAATGGCCTATTCAGCTCTGTCAGATAGGATGTCGCCGACGGATAGAGGCAGGAGCTCGACATGTTATGTGGTAAGCAAACATATCACATAGTACCTAGTCATATTGGTGACGAGGCAATCGCGGCACTCTCATCTTAAGAGAGGCTCATTGCATGCAGTTACATAGTCATGGGCGAATATCTTACAAGCAACGGATGAACGAACTTGATCAGGGGTTTTATCTCGGAGCCGAGGAAACCGACAATTCAAACATAAAGCACGGAGCACATAGTCGGCCGACTGCAACCGTCTAAGGCGGTTATCCAGGCGCATACGGCGGCGTATGGGCCAAGCATAGCATCAATGGCATGATATCCGTAGGTACGGAGCAAATGGTACCGTAGGGCAGTGTGCTCTAGCCTAAGTACTAACCCACCTAGGTATGCTGTGAACTACCTATTGGAGGTACCTTTGAATTAGTGAGGTATTCGGTCTGGGGTGAAACATGGTGGAGAAAGGTTCTAGCCTCATATAAAGGTCAATTAGACCACTTTCCATCTTGATACCAATGGGAGAGCAAAGTAAAGAACGGCAATCGACGGAAAGACCATTCATCCCGTTGCCAAATGCAGTTTGAGCAGATTCCATGTCCATTCTAGGATGAGAACCGAAAGATCAAATCAGATGGGACCCCAGCAAACCCTTGCCCATATGATTTGCGAATAAAAATAACAGTTCAGGGCTCTGGGTGCATAGATTGTTACACCCATATCGCATATTGTACTGTACTGTACGCATAATGCACAATGCCCAATGCCCAATGCCGGGGATTGGATGGAAATGCTTGTGAAGAGCACGGCTTTGTGTGCGGAGGAGACTGGGGATTAGATGGAGAAGACGGGTCGGCCGAAAGGATTATCTCTGAATCCGTCATGATCCCGATGACAGCAGGCCAAGACATGCTGCAAGCTTGTGCTGCACACTAGGTGTCGCGATCGACATGTTTCCCTTACTAACGTGTAGATCTCCATTGGAATCTCTCCCACCCATAGTCTAGTGAACTACTGCGTACTGTACTTTTTTCGGTTCTTCTCGGATTATTAAAAAAAAATCCTCCCAAAAAAAACCCTCTATGGGATGGGTGTTCTGGTTTAGCACGAACCATTCATGTTATCAAAGACTCGGTACTGAGGCCTCTGGGGCAGTAACATCTATAGCGCCACCGGCCATTGATTGAGTACAGTACTGCAACATAAGCATAGAAAATGGGCTGTTCGAGGCTGTCGATCAATGACGGGTATAAAATCAAGATGATGAGCATGAATCAGCGTTATTCAAGTTATTGATACAGAACAGTACAGTACATACCTAGGTACCTATCGACGGATGAATTTGAGATCGGACTTGTCTTGAAGATATTGCATCTGCATCACGTGCGATTCATGTCCAAGGGCGATCGAGACCGCCTATGATGATGGTCTAGACCAAGATTTCGGCTCCGACGTGGAAAAGGAAGGTCACCATTAAGGACATGTTGTCTAACGTTTAGTCCAAAGCCAAGCGAGCTCGAGGCATTGCACTGTTAATCGCTAAGGTTGTTTTTGTTCTACCTGCTTTCTGTGGTAGAGTGCTGATATGGATTGGATTGCAATTCCCGCTATAAGGGTAAGAGTTCTCCACTGCTTATCGTCGGACTTGGAAGAGCAGTTTTCTACCTAGGTATTCTTGGCAGATGCTCACCTATTCCACCTACTACGGATACAATGTATGTACCTACCTACCTATATATCCGTAGCCCCTGTGCACAATACCAGATGCATCTATGATCTCGCATATCCCATCACCTACAATCCAGCCTGCATAACTACTGTACAGTACAGTTGGTTACACACGCACAACGGAATGCGCAGGATTAATCACAAAACGATCGGCGGTAGATATGAAAAGTCGGATCCATTCTGACGTTCTAGCCAGGTTCTGGTTCACAACTTTAGTAGTCTAACCCATGGAGCAGTACGTACTGTACTGTATCTAGGTACAGGCGAGGTTCCACTGAACAGTCCCCATCGGTCGATCAGACCGACCCCCCGCCAAGCTAAATTCTTTCCAGCTCCAGACGGCGATTCCAGCGCCTCCTGGCCTCTGCAGCACAGCGCAGCACGGCACTATTGCCTGCCTGAAGAGATGGACCCCAACAACTACTACTACTAGTAGGTACTAGGTATCGAGGTCAATTATTGATAGACATCCATCTCCGTCCATGAGAAATTGGCGACGAATATACAGTGCACTACCTAAAAACATCTTGACTGTAATTATCGCACGATACTTTACGACCAATCAGCATTCTGAACCCGGCATCCTATTCACAGAGGAACGATCGATATCTTCCAGCAAAGCACTCACTCACTCACTCTTTGCATACCTAGGTACTAGGTAGGTAGAGCGGGAGGGTCCAGCCCAATTCATGGAACCCAGCCCAACGCAACGGGTCCACTAGCCTACTTCGCATCTGCAGGCTCGCAGGTGCAGGATCGCCCGACTCGCGCGTGCGCGTGTCTGGGTGGCTGAATCAGACGGAACAGCCAGGAGGGAGAAGGAAAAAAAAAAGAGCAGAAGGGGAATAGAGCAAAACTGGCAGAGCAGATAGACCTGAGCCTGGGTCTACACTAATCTGTCTCTCTCTTCTCTCTCTGTAGTCTAGCTCCACGGCGTCGAACAAGGTAAAGCTCTACGACCCTGGCCTAGCAAGTTCAAGGCGCCCCCATCCCATTCTATCTCCAGTCAAAGGTCCAGCTCTAGCTACTCGCTACCATACGTCTACCGGTGTGGCCCTGGCTGTTCCCCGTGTCCCGTGCCTTTGTGCCCCGTTCCCCGTCCGAATCCGCGTGCCTGGTGGTGCCTCTCTAACTTATTCGTGTCAGGTTTGCCTTAAACCATTATTTTCCGGCTTTGTCTGCTCCTTGACTTTGTCAGTCCTTCAACTTGCATTCTCCGCCATGTTCGTTGCGAGTTCGGTGCGCTTGCGACCTACTATTGTCTACCTATCCAAGCCGAGGCTGTCGTCGGCTTCCTGAACCTGAATACCACCACATCCCACCTGCAACTGAACTCAACATCTCCGGAACTGGTCAGCGCATTGTCCTCGAAACTCGCACGTTGGTTGTTCATCATACCTTCTACTTGCGTCGTTTCGATCCGTATACGGCGTCGACCCACTACCCGCTCACTTCACTCGATATCTTGTCGCACCGAGCTTTATTGAACCGCCAAACAGTTCTCCGGCACTCTGTCGCCTGGTCGCAGGCATGCCCGAGATGACTACAGCGCACTCAACTAACCATGATGCGGGTAGCGCCCCTGCTGCGGCTCCTCCCCAGTCCATCTTGACCTCTACATCCTACGACACACCTCTGTCGCAGCAGCAAACACCACCTCACCACCTGCAGCAAACACCTTCGCAGAGCCTTGCGCTTACCCACCAACAGCAGCAACAACAACGGAGTGTCAAAAGGCCGAGGCCAGTCAAATCATGTACCGAGTGTCGAAAGCGTAAACTCCGATGCGATCGCCTTTGTCCATGCTCTCAATGCCAAAAGTCAAATCGAACTTGCAAGTACGCTGTCGACCATGATTCTGCAAACCTGTCAGAAGGTTCCGATAGCGAGATGCCAGAACTGGCTCGGCCAGCTAAACGGAATTGCAATCCCAACATATTCAGTTCGACTACCCCTCTACTCAATAGTGAGTCGACATATGGCCCTGTTCGAAATGGAGATGCCACAAGTGCGCCATCGTTGGAAGAGTTGTCAATGCGCATGGAAAGACTCGAAAGACAACTCATGACCAGAAGCCCTGCTGTATCCGAGGGCAGTGGGGGCAGACTTATCGCTGCGTCTTCTGACACGATACGAGGGTTGACTGTCAAACAAGGAGCTTTGCGAACACGATATCATGGTCAAAACAGCCCTCGTGTGTTGCTTAACTTGGTAATGTTCTCTTATACCGTTCGATTTGCATATTTACTAATATTAGCAGTTCGACGAAGCTAAAGAATTCATGACCAACAACTCCAACAACAGTGCGGTTCGTGAGGTGTTGCTTACGTTCAAGCGGTTTCACAAAGCTCTTATCGATGAATATCGCAAGTCGTTGTCGCCAATTACAGTCTTTGTCGACTCGATGATGCCTGTGCAGAAGCGAATGACAGACATCCTACCAAAGAAGGCAGTATGCGACAGGCTGATCGCCTCATACGTCGACACTTCTGAAACAATCTATCGAATCGTTCACTTGCCCATGTTTACCGAACAGTACAACCTCTTCTGGGAAGGCAAGATACAATCGGAATATTTCCTTCCACAGCTACTCTCACTTTGCTCTATTGCATCTCGATTCGAAACAAAATCAAAAGGACTTGGTAACGAGCGGTCTGAAGGCGTGCATATTCCAACAGCATGCGCTCTGGTACGAACGTGGCTGGACAGCCTGAGAGGGAAGCAGTTGGTCGATTTTGCGGTACTCCAGGTCGAGGTCCTCTTAGTGCATGCGCAGCGAATGATTACACCCCGGATACAGGATTCGTGGACATCACTCGGGTCTATCGTGCGCATGGCCATGACTATGGGCCTTCACCGTGATCCCTCCGAATTTGAACCGCGGGTGCCTATATACCTGGGCGAGATGCGTCGCAGACTATGGTTTACCATCCTTGATATGGATCTACATATCTCTCTCGCCAGCAACCTGCCTTGTCTGGTCCGGGAAGGCGATTTCACTTGTCGCCCGCCCCGCAACCTTGACGACAATGAGCTCTACCCAGATATGAAGGAGTTACCGCCATCAAAGCCCATCGATGTGGTTACCGACAACCAGATGCAAGTCTATGCAGCCATGACGCTAGGGGTCCGGATGAAGGTGGCACACATGCTGAACCGAATTGACACAATTCGAGATTATCAAGAAATCTTGGATGTTGGGGCCAAACTCGAGCGCTTCCTGGACGACATCAACTACATTTTTCCTAGGCAGGGCATATTGAGTGACTCACAAAAGAGTAAGCAATGGAGATCCCGTGTGATCCTCGACATGCACGTGCGACGCCCGTTGTTAGCACTTTATCGGCCATTCGCTATAGGAGCTTCCGACGCTCCAGGGCAAATTTCTCGGGCTTATCTTAGGTCCTCGATGGTGATTATGAAGTATTTGGACGAACTGGATCCCATGCTCGCGCACTTTCAAGACATTGCCGAGATGTACCATCAGGTGTTGAAGAAGGATATCATCCAAGCCGCATTGAGTGTGTGCTTTTACATCCGGTCAGCTGTGCGTCCAGCTTCCGATAGCTCAGGGCTTGGCTCGCAGGCTTTGCGCATGTCTCCTGATTCTTCTGACGATTTCCCGGTCTACAACCCGGAAAATCTTGTGCTCTGGTCTCCTTCTCGACTCATCAGTACGGTGGAGAAGACACTAGACCTTCTGGTTCGCAATATTAGTGGCCGGGACACCAAAGATGTGGTGTGTCTGGCAATCGTTCTGGAGTGTGTTTCCAAGCCCGAGGTCAAGACAGAAGAGGTTGTGCAAAGTCTCCGTATTATACTCGATCGCTGCTCCAGGGCTACCAATATGAGTCTTGACAGCGTTCCTATGGGCCCTAGTGGCGTTGTTGATGGCTACCAAGGGGATGCATACAGACATCATGTGCCGTTCATGTATCAACGAAACTCGATAGGGGTACCGGCAGCTCTCAACGACTTTGACAATTGGATGTTGTGGGAAGGATGGGAGTGATGATTTTGAAGCTATATATATTGTTCAGCGGGCGTTGGTTGTTTTCCCATTGTATGGGACATTCTATTTACGGTGCCTTGATACTGCTGGTCATACGTGACCTTGCGAGGCGCATTTAGGTTAAATGAGCGAGTTGGAAGCTTTTTGTATGCTTATCCGTTGTACACAACAGTTGGAGAGAATCGTTTGAAAGTATATGAGAGACCGGGAGAGGACTGTGCTGAATGATATCGATAGACGGGCTTTATATAAGTTGTAGACGGGAAAGGGTAAATGGATTGAAATACCAATTAATATCTACTCTACGTTGTTGGAACCAATTGGTTACTGTGTTTCTGAAATGATCACTTGTAATGACAGGCTGGTCTCTGTTGGACTTGGTGTCTTGGCCATATGGGATCTCTTGACAGCAGCCATCCAAGCAAGACTCCGTCCATCATATGGAGAAGCACGTATGCTTCTGGCGGTATCCTGACGAGGTTGGCATTGGACCAAGATAGAGGGCAGGGCACTCTCCTGCACAATTATGTCGACCCTGTTGAAGTCATCTCGCCTCATCTGTTTGACACTACTGTGAGTGAATACAAGACGGAGAGGCAGATACATACTCGAGCACGGAGCCTTGCATTCGGTTCCAGCACGTAGGTGCACAGCTTTAATAGCGTTTACAAGCGCTCTGGTGGCCGACTCCCAGATGCTGGCATCATCAAAAGCTATGATGATAGCTTCGGGGAATTTTGGTGTCTGAAGCGCTGCTTCGAGATGGTGCTGACATGTCGGCGACCCAGTGACGAGAGTAACACGGGTGCCGTTTGGGATGTAAGAACCACGGGGAAGAAGCATTGTGACAGTGTAGTTTCTTGATAGAGCAGATTGGACAATCAAAGAGCCGTTTTGGTGTGATGTGCTGAGGAGAAGAATATGCATTGTGGTCTAGTTTTGGTGGTATAAGTCATAATTCAATTTCTTGGAGATTTGGAGACTAACAATTGGATTCTATTAGATGATGTTATTGTTCAGTCATGAAGGAAGGTGACCTTGATGCTTTTATTCTATTTACCGTAGATAACAAACACATTGTTGTGATTATTCGGCCGATTGGATCCCGGCCCCGACGCTCGGCCGGTATAGTATCGATGAGTACAGTAGTTATTAACGTGGTTAGCGAATCATTACACTGTTGTTTACTATTGATAGATCCATCTTGACATGTTTCTTCGTATATGTTGTTGATTGCATATCACAGGAAATCAATTGAGCCTCGGCATCTCGGTTCACCCCGCACCATGGCTATCCTTTAGAGCCCAGGGTAATGTTAGCAGATGCAACAAGAGTTTGGGCTTGGGCCGAGTTGTTTACCTGATTGGGACGAAAGCCGGGGTATGTTTTAGTCTAGTCTAGGTAGTCGTCGATCCTGGGGAACGTTTCAAGGGAACGAACTGTACTGTACCTATATGTAAAGATATCATGAATGCATACATCTAAATTTCAACTCTTCTTCAACACTAAAACAACTCACAGCTCATTTCCATCTGGGAACAAAAATAGTATCAAAAATGTCGAGCAACAAAAACTCGCCCGTCTACGTGCTCGGCGTAGGCATGACCAAGTTCATCAAACCCCGTGGCAAAGTCGACTATACAGAATTGGGCTTTGAAGCTGGTGTCAAGGCCCTTCTCGATGCTCAGATCAACTACGACGATGTAGATCAGGGTATCGCGTGCTACTGTTACGGCGACAGCACCTGCGGCCAGCGCGTCTTCTACCAGTTCGGCATGACCCAGATCCCCATCTACAATGTCAACAACAACTGCTCTACTGGAAGCACCGGCCTCAATATGGCCAGGACATTGGTTGAACATGGAGCTGCAGAGTGTGTCATGGTGATAGGCTTTGAGAAGATGATGCCAGGCAGTTTGCAGAGTTTCTTCAAGGATAGGGAGAGTCCGACGGGGACGACTGTCAAGATGATGGCTGATACAAGAGGCATCACCAACTCTCCTGGCGCCGCTCAGATGTTTGGCAATGCTGGAAGAGAGTATATGGAGAAGTCGGTACCAGCTAATCCATGAAGCATGGGAGACGCATACTGACTGGCCTTGATAGGTACGGAGCCAATGCCGAGGACTTTGCAGAGATCGCTCGCGTCAATCACGCGCACTCACCAAACAACCCCTACTCTCAGTTCCAACAAGTCTACACTAAACAGCAAATCCTCGAATCTCCAATGATTCACGAACCCTTGACCAAACTTCAATGCTGTCCAACTTCAGATGGAGGTGCAGCAGCTATCATCGTTTCAGAAGCCTTCCTCAACGCTCGTCCTCACCTTCGCGAACAAGCGGTTGAGATTGCAGGCCAGCACCTCGCCACAGATGCTCCCAGTCTCTTTTCCCGTAGCTCCATCGACCTTATGGGCTACGAGATGACGCAGCGGGCCATGCAGGAAGCAACCAAGCAAGCTGGCATTTCTCCCCGTGATGTTCAAGTCGTCGAAGTGCACGATTGCTTTAGTGCGAATGAGATGATCACCATAGATGCTCTAGGTCTCTGTGATAAGGGCAAAGCTCACGAACTCGTCCGTAGAGGCGACATCACGTACGGGGGGAAATACATCATCAACCCCTCGGGCGGTCTCATCTCCAAGGGTCATCCTCTGGGCGCAACAGGCATTGCGCAGTGCGCAGAGCTAGTCTGGCATCTTCGCGGCTGGGCTAACAATCGCGCAGCGCCCAACACTCGATATTGTCTTCAGCACAATCTAGGTCTTGGAGGAGCAGCCGTAGTCACTGTCTACAAGAGAGCTGATGGAGGCACTGCGCCCGCCGTAAACTCGACCATGGTGGGACATAGAAACAAGCTTGGATACAATCCTGCGGTTGTGGCCAAGGGATTTACACAGGAGCATGTGGACATGGTGAGGAGTAAGAAGGCGAGAAGTGAGTGGGCTTTACAAGATGTTGAGAACAAGGTTGAGGCAAGGTTTTGATAGGTTGGAGACAGGCTGAATAGCACCCATGCTACTTGTGTTTATGTTTCTTACTCAACTCAGTTCTCTTTAATGCCATGCACTTACACCATTATACTACTTGAACTTATATTCTTTCGGTGATTATTGAGGTAGTTGCATTAGCAATCACTTACCCATGTCAGCCTAATATCTGCATCCATATATCATCATAAACATCCCACTGTAACCACGAGTCCAAAGAAACAAACAGCTGCTCAAACAGAATCAGCAAGGCCTCATACTAACAAGACCATTAAAGAAACCCCTCAGTCATGGTACTGTCGGTTAAATCAAGAAACCCACACTCATTGAAGGCCAACTGTGCTCACATCAGATCATCGATACCGGTCCCTGGTCCTGGTCCTGGTCCTGACTACACACCATCTGCTGAAAGCCACAGACCTTTGACGTTTACGATGTGCATCTCGCATGAGATAGCCGCAGCTGTCAAGCGTCATACAACTCGTGGGGGTTCTTCAGAGTTATAGGGCAATGTATCATGCTGGCAGCGGAAGAGGGAGTCCGCGTATCGAGATCCAACTTCAAGGCACAGCGACAGTCTAGGTATTTAGACCGAGAAACAGCCGTAGTCGACATTATCGTCAGATCAGATCAGATCATGATATGATATAGGCCCCTCGGCCACATACCCGGGATTACGGGTGTATATTGTACAACACACACCCTGTGGCAAGTGCACTCTGTAGCTGTGGCTATCGGGACGACAGAACCTCGTCTGCCAATGTTGACTTTATTCAAGATGGCATGAACGGCTTCCGCCAAGGGTTCATGGGGCATAGGGCCGAGCCGCTTGTGGATAACGTAGACTATAGCATGATGAGGCTCTTTCTCGGTGCTATAAACAGAAGCAGAAGTAAGCCAATTACTCAGGTGATGTGGTGGTATTGCAGTCCGATAAATATTCATCTGCTGGCTGGGAGAACAGTGATTCATGGATGCATGCACCTGCAAGTCCCTACATTGTTGTAGAAGAGCAGGAGACCCGGGTTTCAGTTGTAGTCAGTCACTCTAGTCCAACGGTGCCGTCCCTCCGAGAATTTACACACTTAATCGAGATAGCCCATGTTATAACAATCAGAAAAGACGGGTCTTGTAAATCAGCCGATCGACCACTGGGTGTAGGGTAGCCTGTACACCAAAGCGTCCATGGATTGACAGACATTCACCAATTCGGATAACTGACAACCCAATGTGAGTAACCGACGAGAAAGGAAACTTGTCCTCTTGACCTTGTTCCAAAGTAGTCTCACAAATTGCACCCAGAGAGCATTGCCATGGAGGGGATGGACCCAATAATAACCTCTATTCATTTTCTCATTAATGTCAGAATGACCTGAAACACATCAATGATCAATGATTTCTCTTACTACAGTAAGTGGGAGGGAAATGAAACTGCAATTTGAAGCAAAAAAAAGTCCAAGCATCGGAATAATTACACAGCAATAAAAGGAAGCGTTTCAGAAAAGTTTCCCCGTGTATTGAGCACGTTTCAATTTGTCACCTTTGAAATTGGCGCCGCCTCCCGTCCAATTGCGTAATTATCACAGCCCAGTTCAGATGTTATTAATAATTCAGCGACCGCATCACAGTCAGCAGCAGCAGCAGCAACAACAAGCAACTTTCAATCTTGAGCGACCCCTTCTTTCTTTCTCTTTCTCAACAACAATATTCAAACCATCTCCATCCTCTCTTCTATCTATCAATTTCCATTCCCACTTTCAAGCACGGACCCTTTTCTATCAATTCTTGTATCTCCAATCGATACCCCGCCATTTTCTTCAACTTCAACTTCACTTAACAACAAATTACTTGACTCTTCACAATGGCCGACACCCACACTTACGAGTTCAACATCGCCATGAGCTGCGGAGGCTGCTCTGGCGCCATCGACCGCGTCCTCAAGAAGCTTGATGGTATGCTTTCGCTCCTCAAATGACCTCTGACCGCCACTAATAGCAGCATCTTGCAGGTGTCGAGAGCTACGAGGTTTCCCTCGAGAACCAATACGCCAAGGTCATCACCGCTCTCCCCTACGATACAGTCCTCCAGAAAATCGCCAAGACCGGAAAGAAGGTCAACTCAGCCAAGGCGGATGGTGTTGAGCAATCCGTCGAGGTTGCTGCCTGAGTGCCACAAGCCAAGGCAGGAGGCGAGACGGCGTGGGTTGTGATGGAAGCAATATGAGGTCAATTCCTCGAGATATTCATTAGCCTTGCGAGTATATCTGTAATGCCTTTGGTGTTTAAGTTCCTGGACAAGGACGACAGGAGGGACATATCGTTTTGCGAACTAAAACCCTGGAAATCAATTGAAAAGAATATAATTAGTTGCACAAGTCGTCCATGGCATGCCTTCTGGAGTAGATGCCTTTCCTATAATTAATTCCTGTTCGCTAGTGGATGTTGTATAGTGTCGTGAGGCACCTCAAACCGGGTCAATCTGTCCACATACGCGGAGCGCAAGTCGGTACGAAAGATCAGTCTCATATGAAGTGTGATACTCATCTCTTGGCGATATCCATCCCTACCACGCTCGTACGAGATGCTGGAGAGGAGGCGGGACTCCAAACTCAGCGTAAGACCAAGAATTATAATACTTGACAAGTGCAAGACCAGGAAGGAAAATATTAATATAATATGGCACTCTCTGATGCTCAGACCATTCAGCGAACCTAGGGCAACCGTGTTGTTTCCTATATGCTGTTTAGTAGAGATTTGAGGAGTCATCGCTAGCGACCTTGCCCACATGTTTCGAGATCTAGCGGTGTCATGCAAGCCAAGGCAGCTGGGAGAATGTTGACCACGGAGGGATCATACAATGAAATCTGCCTCCGTTTGAGAAGTTTCCTGGTCTAAATGAAAGATAGAAGGAAGGTCGACGGCTCAATGTAAGATGCGCTGTCACAACCAATGAGAACCTCAGAGAGCATGGGGGGATTATAATGATCGATTGCCCCGTACTTTGAGTGTCATAATGCAGGCATCATCATGAGGAGACAACCCCGCGTATCTTTGTGTGTTGCGTTGGACCTTGAACCGGGTATGGGGCATCAAATTGAACCCTCCAGCATGATCCCATCTCAACTTCCGTTCCTCCAGCCGCTGAGGGTCTCATGAAGCATTGGATCCCATCCAACAAACATCGAAATCTCAAGTCCCGTGCCACGGACGGCGCCAGGATGAATGGACTGTTGTTGGGTGTCCTCAAGCCCCAAGGGGCGTGCCGCTACTTGGGGTTGGATGCGGGGAAGAGAATTGCAGTTGCGGCTCATGCAAGTCAATACTGCGGAGCCGCAGTGGATTCGAGGCCGTTTTAGCACTGCACGGGCTTGATGACGGGGCTAGGAGGGATAAGCGCGACCTTGAAAACGCGGAGCCCCCAGGAACCCACGGGCCAGCCCCAGATATTATTATCTAGGGTCCAAGACGAGTGACAATCTGTGGCAATGCTTAGTTAGATCCAGCCCGTTTGACCTAGTCCAGACTTACTGGTGATACTATGAATCCAAGTAACTGTTTCCGAAGAACAGCCTTATGACTATTCACCCAGCCTCGACTCAACTAAACATGGTGTTTTCCTCCAGGTAACTTCGAGGTGGAACAGACGGACACTTACACCAACATACTAAGCATTTGCTGGTGTGTCATGGGTCAGATGCCTCGGAAACAAATCTCCTCTTGACCGGTTCGCGGGGAAGAATAATGACCAGGGATAGAGCACATCTCTGCAACCCCTGCGAAGGTATCAAGAAGGTGGATCTTTAACAGCCAGAAGCCAGATGAAGCAGTGCCGCTGCATAGGTAGCTTTCCAATCATGTCATCAGCACATGCGTGTTCTGTTCGAGTCTTCGAGAAGCAGATGGCAATCAGCGGCCAAGCTTTGACAGGGATGCCAAAGTGGTTAGAAATGGTTGGTTGATAGTCATCCGTGATGGTTGGAACAAGTAGTAACGACACACACAACGTTCGCAAACGTTGATATGCCACTCTCATAGGATCTTGACACGGCAGAAAGTAACATTGTCAAATAACGTGATACAATAAGCCTGGCCGTCTCGCCTTGAGAGTAAGCCGGATACTGATTCTATGGCGCTGAAGTCAATCTGGACGGTTCCAGAGCCAGCCTCCTGCATGGTCTCCCTCCTACAGTATGGCTACAGCTATCCGTACAACGCAGCACATCGCAGGGATCTCGAGTCAAGTCAAGGGCTCATTCAGTGCGTAACACACTGAGCTAATTTGGAGCTTCCCCGCATTTCCGAAATGGGCCTCCGCCCAGCCGACTGGGATCAACCTTGAACCCGAGGGCGGTTCCCAATCAGGCGTAGAAGTGGTCGTTGATGGCGCTGAGTCTAAGTTAACTCAAGATCAGTCCGGGGAATATCCTCATGAACCTCTATCATGTGCAATCACGGATCCGAACCTGCTTCCATCCCAATAGCGCGGTGCTAGAGCATCTGGGGTTCCTGCATCACGTCTAGGAGAAAAGTGCGGGGAAATGTGAGGATGCCCTCAAAAGTCCACACTGTCTTGCTTTCTTTGCCCCATGTACTGTATGTATTGATCAACATGGAGCTTCACTTTTGTATGATAACTGGTCAATTTCTTTGTCAGTGCTATGTGACTTGACATCAACAGCATCAGCCACGATGGCATTGGCTTCTCATACCGTATTTTGGGGTAACGACTAAGTTAGCCTATACCATTAACAGAGTGAACAAATCACCCTCCTTTTGAGCGAAGTCTAGGTACCTTAGTGCCGTTGCTTGACATCGGTAAAAGGGAGGTCGTATTGGAGAAACTGCGACAACTCATTGGTTCCCTTGCCATGCCTCGCCTCGCCTCGCCTGGACAGCTTTGACGGGACTTGGTGACTGGTTTTAGTTGTTGGCAAGGTGGATGAGTATGCGTGCGGATTTGGTCTGCACTCTGCTTTTGATCTTCAGGACAGGGGGTGCCGTTCCTTGCAAGAAGACATCCATCCGTGGATATCTGATGTCAGAGGAGGAAAGAAGCCTAGGTACCTAGGGAGGCAATTGCATTGCCCTTCCATATAGAACCACGGATTCAATAATACATACCTACCTACCAATGCTCGGCCCTGGATAACGCGAATGACGAAATTCAATGCTTCATAGAACTATCACCTATACAAGACAAAGAGAGTAACCATTGGATGGCATAGACACCATCACTATGGTGAAACATCAATCCACGAAAAATCCAAAGCAATTTTCAAGCAGCCCACAACTACAACTGCCTTGTGAAAATAGGCGTATGTAACGGCAGATTAGTTCACACTGTATTCAGTCCGTCCACATGTACGGAGCCGCTGCCAAACCACCACCCCGGCTATTCCGCAGCCCGCCTATTGATCGATGGGATATGCAGCTACCACATGGCTGAACGGATGCGATGCGCTTTATGATGGCGAGGAGCTAGGAAATGTGTGAGATGGAGTAAAGGTTTGGTAGCCCAGTCAAGGTGCTGTACGATGTACAGTGATGGGGTCGAGGCTAAGGGGCTCTTGATGAGGTCTACGAATCTCATATCATACCACCTCAAGAAGGATCTGTCAAGCAGCCGAATTAGGACCGGATAACATAGGTATGCAACCGAAAGATCCGAATTTACCGCAATAACAATTCACTATCTTTCTTTTAGGTCCTGCCCTGGCATGGGCTGTTTCCATTAACAAAGGACAAAACCCGGTGTAATGGAAAAAGGGCCGCAAAAAGCAGCTGACTGTCCATGGATGCTAAAACATCACGACACAATTAATGATGCCGAACAATTAGCTCCATTCATCATGACTTCTTTGCCCTCGACGGTTATTTTGCTTCCATGAATTACACGCCCCCTCCGATCTTTCTTGCTATGAATGCCACTTTCTACCTAGGTAGGCTGCGGATGTATGTACCTTTTCCCCCAGAGGTACTTTGGTACTTTAGAGGTAGACAACTTTGAATTGACGCTACCGTCATGAAATGTCCCACTAGAGCTCTTGAGGGGAAGTTGAAGCCTGGCAGGGGCGGGGTTTCGCAATATCTAGCTCAATCATACCTAGGTACCTAGGTTGTGAATAGACGGCAAAGCGCGGCAGGTACCGTAGCATAGCTGTCTGTCGCTGCGTAGGGATCTGATGTTGAAGACGGTACCTGCCCTGGTTACCTACCTGGGCCTAAGCTCCTACAGTAACCCACAGGTGACGCCACCCACTGCAAACAACCCGAGCTAGCCTCACTCACCTCACCTCACCTCACCTCACCTCAATCTGTCTCTCTCACACACTAAGCTAATCCCTCCCACATAACGCAAGTATAGGACGATACCGTACATACAGCAAATACCATATTTTCGCCGCATCCCGAAAAGCAAGTCCAACCAGCATGGCCAAAATAGCGGATCCCCGTGCAGCCGAAGTGGCCCCTCCCTTTGGCCCTCGCTGGTCCCTTGGCTGGGTCCAGAATAGAGTGCTGTGCTCTGCTGTGCTGTAGCTAAGCTACTGTATCCAGACTAGGTGGGTAACATGAAAGATACCCTCTAAGATTTAGGCCACAGAAATAAAGTAGCCTAAATGCTAGCCTAAGCTGGCATAAGATGGTCATTTTATTTCGTCTCTTATGCTTCCAGCGGTCAATTCTTCTGACACCCTGCGGCCAGACTGCGATACGATACGATACGGATACTCTCTTGTCTGATCTGTTCTGATCTACCGCCTCTGCTCTCACACCCTTCGACATCATCTGCACCCCCTCTCCCCCACGACCGCCAAGATGAGGCTTGAGTTCTTGCGCCCATCCTTGCCCCGTTGGCCCATCATACGGTTTGGTTCAGGCCCGAGTTCTATTCCATACCTCCAGTACCAAACAGGACCATACCGACCATACCACATAGATCAGACCCTTTCTGCACTCGGGATCTCCCACTCAACATCTATATAAACTCTGCTCCCGTCGACTTCAAATCGCTTCTTTCTTCTCCATCCTCATTCAGATCATCAATCAACTCTTCAACAATCTCAACAACAACTCTTCCGTCTTCAAGACAACCTCTGATACCCTTCAACCAAACTACCAACCCACCCAACAATCAAAATGGCCGCCCCCGAGATTCCTTCCCAGCAGTGGGCTCAGATCTTCGAGAAGACCGCTGGTCGTATGTCATCCCTTTCCAACTGCCTCTTATACCTTGGCTCCCAGCCAAACTCCGCCTGTTTCGAACCCACTCCACTATTCGCTCCACAGCACTTATATCAGTTTTGAGTTTCGTACTGACATCTCATTTCCTATAGCCATCGAGTACAAGCAGATCCCCGTTCAGAAGCCTGGTCCCGATGAGGTCCTCGTCAACGTCAAGTTCTCCGGTGTCTGCCACACCGACCTCCACGCCTGGCAAGGTGACTGGCCCCTCGACACCAAGCTGCCTCTTGTTGGTGGCCACGAGGGTGCCGGTGTTGTTGTCGCTCGCGGCGAGCTTGTCAAGGATGTCAAGATCGGCGAGAAGGTCGGTATCAAGTGGCTCAACGGTTCTTGCCTGAGCTGCTCTTACTGTCAGAACGCCGACGAGTCTCTCTGTGCTGATGCTCTCCTCTCCGGTTACACCGTCGACGGTTCTTTCCAACAATATGCCGTCGCCAAGGCCATTCACGTTGCTCGCATCCCTGAGGAGTGTGACCTTGAGGCCATCTCTCCAATTCTCTGCGCCGGTATCACTGTCTACAAGGGTATCAAGGAATCTGGTGTCAAGGCCGGCCAGTCACTTGCCATCGTCGGTGCCGGTGGTGGTCTCGGATCCATTGCTGTTCAGTATGCCAAGGCTATGGGTATTCACGCCATTGCCATCGATGGTGGTGAGGAGAAGGAGAAGCTTTGCTTGTCTCTCGGTGCCCAGTCCTTCATCGACTTCACCAAGACCCAGAACATTGTCGCTGATGTCAAGGCCACCACCGCTGATGGTCTCGGCCCCCACGCTGCTCTCCTCGTCGCTGCTGCCGAGAAGCCCTTCCAACAAGCTACTCAGTACATCCGATCCAAGGGTACTGTTGTCTGCATCGGTCTCCCCGCCGGTGCTCAGTTCTCTGCTCCCGTCTTCGACACTGTCGTTCGCATGATCCAGATCAAGGGATCTTATGTCGGCAACCGTGCCGATACCGCCGAGGCCATTGATTTCTACCGTCGTGGTCTCATCAAGGTTCCCTTCAAGACTGTTGGTCTTTCTGAGCTCAACGACGTCTTCAAGCTCATGAAGGCTGGCCAAGTTGTCGGTCGCTATGTCGTCGACACCAGCCGATAAGCGCGCGGCTATCGCTTGGGTAGTGCAGGAAAGCACCCCCTAAAAGTGAACAGGGCTACCCATTGCGCAAAGGGTGATTGATACCCTGCTAAGAGGAGTTCAGGCGGGAGTTGATTTGGGTTTTCTGGCGGTGTTGTCGAGGTAGCCAGATGGATCTTGGTTACACTTTTGTGTATAGTCCTAGTTTATGAACTTTATGATTTTCTATTGCATGAATAACAGAACGAACATTTCGATCAATATTTGTCCCAGCAGTGATATTGACAATAGGCCAGTTCTTGTTGTTGACTAGGAACAATGAGGTTTAATCCTTCGTTCGAAGAGTTGCTTATTTTGATATGGGACTGACCGTTCCTTCCAATCCCTTGTCACTGTGTCAGCGATAATGCGACTATGGCCTTATGGTTATCGTCCTCGATTTGTACCGAATCGGCGGTTGCATGCCTACCTGCTTATATAACTAACAAAACAACATTCCACTGTTGTTAATTTACTTGGTCTATCTCACCCGAAATCACTTAGTACTTGTAGAATTATCCGTGAAATAGAATCACATCTTCAACCACATGGTCGCACCAGGGTCATTGCCCCTCCACCCACTACGATTCTGTTGTTACCATGGATCCCACTCTGCAGCAAGACCCCTGGCAGCCACCAAGCCATTTGTAGAACACCATGACATCTAGAAGGAAATCAGGCCATTGTCATTGCCCATGCACGAAGCATTTAGAGCAAGTCGTTACGAGGCTGACGTTGCTTGGCCGCAGACACACCCACCGTTCTTGACCGAGAGCAAGGGTCTGATTAATTCGGCCTGGCGGGTTATCTCTACAGTACACACATAGCAAGAAATGCCCAGGTAAAGAATGTATCATGCTTCCAGCAAACGCAATCCACGAACGGGGAATTCCGACAGGTTTCAGAAATGTGAATTTTAAAAGCAACTAATGTAACTCTTGAACATGTATCACCGCCTTGTTATCTCTTCCACTTGTACTTGCATCGCTTTAGGCATAACTGTCAATTGAGATTTTGCGCCATGAGCGCCGCTTCATTGCACCCCACAACAGACGCCCCATCATCTAGTCTTCCGTCTACTCCAGGATGCGTGCTCTAGAACGTAGAGTATATACTCTCGAGATCCGTTGAGGAGGGATTCTTGATAGTTTAAGTCTCCCTCTAAGAGCCACCGGGACCACCCAACAGGGCGAATCTTCGCACAATGCTGGGACCGTATTCTTGGTACTGTAACTCTGGTTAGCTTGTATTAGTAACAGCAGGACACTCAGTCTTACCTCGGCCTTAGTATGGCAGTATGATCGGAATTCAGGGGTTTGACCGAGAAGACTGCCTCCGAACCAAGGACCGTGTCGCTGTCGCTTATGAGTGATAACAGACACGTCCAAGCCACCGCTTCGAGCACCACCGCTACGGACCTCACTAGCTCGAATCCTGGCATCCACCAGCTGCTTAATGTCTCGCTGTAATCGACGTCCGAAATCCTTGTATAGTGTGCTGCCTCCAGAGAGAACAATGTTCTTGTAAAGACCTCGTCGGACGTCAATGGGCGATTGCTGGATAACACCATCAACGACCACAGGGAGAGGGGTCAAGAAATCAGAGCTGTAAATCTCAGGGTTGAAGAAAATCTCGGGGGCGAGGAAACGTTCATAACCGACATCGACGCTGACCTGGCGGCCATTGGGATGCGACACAACATGCTTGGCAAATCGAGTGCGGTCTCGGTCGTACTTGCTAAATTCCTTGACAATATCCGGACAGACGTAGCAGTACTCTTCCTTAATCTCCTGAGCTGTCTTGAGCGACGAATCGGGCTCGCCGCGGTCCCTCAGCAGGGATTGAACGAAGTAGGTGATATCTCGACCAGCAATAGGAATTGACTTGATGGAGGAGCCAATGACATAACCTTCGGCAACGGGAATGACGTGGGTGACGCCATCACCAGAGTCGATGACTGTTCCGGTCAGCGAGCGATCCTGAACCTTTGAAGATGTCCAGGAAGCAGCGAGAGCCAGGACAGCCTGAACGGCGATGTACATTCCAGCACAGTTGAAGGACTCGAAGAAGATCTCGGCGGTGTTCTCTCGGTTCTCGGGCGGGTTCAGGGGCTGTCTTGATTAGTATGGTGTTCCGACTTTGTTTCGGGGCGAAGATTGCTCACGGGCTCGGTAAGGAGGAAGTAGTGGTCTTCCGGCTCGACTCGAAGATACTTGAAGATGGAGTTTGACCAGAATCGCTCCATGTGGTCCTAAAGGCGGTCAGTTCCAGCTCATGTCGGTCCCATCGGCAAACATACCCAGTTCTCTATTTGGCCATGTCGAATAGGATAGTGAATGCCATATCCTTGATCCGTCAGTTCAATCGCTTAATCGGAGGTTGAAAGAGTGCCTACCAGGTCCACCGGAAGCTGCTATTGCTTCATCACCGATAAAGAAGTCAAGATCCTCGGTTCCTCGCTTTCCACTCAAATGGCCTCCGGAACCAGTACCGCCGGTAAGGAAAGAAGGTTTGTTCGCAACAGCTGGTCGTCCTGATCCAGAACCGCCAGCTCCGCCAGTTGGCCCCTTTGTCGCGATCGCAGTTGGGAAGACGAATGAAGGCGAATCGTTGCCGGCGAAACCTGCATTCGAGCATCAGCAAGAAACTCAAGACTATTCGGTCCATTCAGGTGCGTAGATAATCATCACGGACCTAGCTTGGAGAAACCCGTGCCGCTGTGAGCTGAGGTTAGCTGTCGTCGTCAGTGCGGGGGCTGGGGATAAGTGAGACTTACTTGTCCATGACAACGGCGGGAGTTTGGTTAGCCATGATGGACGAGAGTGCGAGACAAAGCGCACAGCTATACGAGGAAATAAATAAAACGGGTGAAGAGCAAGTGGGATGCTGCTCGTGAGGGAATGCAATGTGCGGCAACGGCGGTGGTCGTTGCGTTACGTTCGATGGGTGAGGATTACGTTACGTGCCTGGGAAGCTCCAGCTTGGAGGTGAGGCTTGAACTGCGGCTGTGCTGCCCCGCCGTTTGGTCGGGCACTGAATGGCTGAAATTGTGGATTCTACAGCTGCAATAACCGGGGACATAAGCTAAGGCTGATAGAATTATCAAAGCATTAAATGGTATATGTTGATTAAGATTGAAACCCAGTGAGGAGTTTCGAAACAAGTATATAAATGGAAGTCTACTTAGTATACTAAATTCTAAGTCTTTGGTCTCTAGAACTAGTATTGGGCGTTGAAAGTACAATCGAATTCAATTATCGTCACGGTCAAGAGTTTGGTATCTGGATGATTGCACGTTAATATTGTCATTTAAACAGCTTGTAGCACCTGAATCCGACGTCATCTCGAGACAGCCGCCCAAGAGAAAAGGAGCGACTGCATTCTATCAAAATAATTACTCTGAGAGATAGAAGCTTCTCCCAGCTATTTTTGCCAGAGTTTGGACTTTAACATAAATTCGTTTCGAGATCAACATATCATAGGTACTAACTGAGCATGAACTGTCGCTATTACCTTCCATTGTAATTACTTCCATGCATTTTAACATTCGCGACTGCTTCTACTGCCTGTTTTCTTTTACTGCGGGTGGTACCTAGTCACAACAACTCCAGATTGTCGAGGAAAGACTGACCAAATATATTCTTCACGCTTCTGCCACCACTCTATTGGGCTGTCGCCTTGCCTTTCAATTCAATGGTCCGCTCAGCACTTCGCTACTTTTGGAATCTTCAACTTTACCTAAAAACATCTGAACCTCAAGCAACATAAACCCCCGGGTATCCCAACACCCACCTCTCCTCTCGCTTTAACATATTCACCTCATTATCATCATTGCATAACCTGTCGTATCATCAAACACTCATTGCCTTATGACGTTGCTCAAGAATGTCAGACAGTCTCGATGATGGAACCCTCTTCAGCTCAGAGACGACGCCATTTGGGACGGATGGTGCTTTCGACCGCGTATTAAGAGCCGGCCATAGGCCAAAAGCTGCGCCTGCCATCTTTGTCCACGCTGGAGCTGGATTCCATAGCCATCAGAATGAAAGGGTTCACCTCCAGGCCTGCAATGCGTAGGGTACTTTCCTGCCAGTCTTTGACACGTGGAGTTAACAGTGACAGTGCTGCCGAGATGGGGATGAAGTTTCTCAAGGCTGGCGCCACTGCAACAGAAGCCGTCGAGGCCGCCCTCCGGGTCCTTGAAGATAAGGAAATCACCAACGCTGGATACGGCTCGAACCTCTCTATTGATGGTGTTGTCGAATGTGACGCCACTGTCGTGGATCATCTTGGCCGCAGCGGCGCCTGTGGTGCTGTTCCAAGCATGTTCTGCAGTTCAACGTCGGCGCCTGCTGTGCTAACAAAATTGCAGATATCCGGAATCCGATATCACTTGCCAAGCTCATTCTCGACAAAAGCAACAAGCCACTGAGCCTACGACGGGTTCCTCCGAACACTCTTGTGGGAGAAGGAGCTAAAGCTTTTGCAGAGGAGCATGGTCTGATGACATTTCCAAATGAGTACATGGTTTCGAAAAACGCTAAAGATCGGTATCTGCGTTGGCAGGAGGACCTCAAGCGGGCAGATACCAAGATGAAAGAGCCTAAAACCTTGCCCGAGATCGCCGACACATGCCCTCCATGCCAGTATGATACTTCATCACCAACAAAATCGGAGATGTTTCTACGCCAAACCCAACGAGTTGCCATAGTCGCCGGTACTTGGAATGAAGGACAGCCCGATTCGCCGTTCATCAGCACACCGAGTCAATCGCCAACGCCCTCGCCTGATCAACCTACATCTACGAGTTACTTTCGACTTCCCGGCCCGTCTGCAAACTCTTTAGCTCGTCCTTCATTGGCCCGCACAGTTCTTGGAAAACCTGCCCAGACATATGCTGGGGTAGCTGGCGGTGCGCCGTCCTCCCCTTTCCAAACTAAGCTATCGGGTCGGAAACCCAACCCTTTAGCCGAGGATTCTAAGCCCGTCATGCCTGAAAATCCTTCGATACATCAAAAGCACCATGCGTATACCACCAACAAGATTGACCATGTCCTGGCAGAGACCCCCCTTGGGAACAACGGCCACGGTTCCAACCACCAAAGCTCCACCGGTCCCCGTGGGGTTAAGCGGCCTTCTAGCCCAACTGACAAAGCACAACCTCATTCACGAGCTATGAAAGATCGCTTTCGTATTGGGCCCGGGGATGAGGACGCTATTACGGACACTATTGGTGCCGTTGCGATCGACGATCGAGGAAACATCGCTGCCGGCTCTTCCTCAGGTGGTATTGGAATGAAACACCGAGGTCGCCTAGGTCCAGCCGCTCTAGTGGGGGTCGGTACAGCTGTTGTTCCCTATGATGAAGAAGATGAAGACCAGGTTTCAGTTGCTGCAGTCACGAGTGGTACGGGAGAGCATATGGCTACGACCATGGCCTCCCAACGATGCGCTGAGAGGATTTATCATGGCACAAAGCGTGGCCGAGGAGGCAAGGATATTCAGGAAGACGACGAAGATGCCATCATGGGATCTTTCATTGCTGAAGATTTCATGAAACATCCGGGTGTCATGAACTGTCACTCAGCCGGTGCAATTGGCGTCATGGTGGTCAAGAAAACCCAAACGGGCTACTACTTCTATTTTGCTCACAACACAGACTCGTTTGCTCTCGCCTCAATGGGCGGCTCAGAGAAACAGCCAAGCTGCACGATGTCTCGTCTCTCTGAGGGTGCTAAGATTGCCTTGGGTGGGCGTAAGATTCGACTTGGGTAAAGCATACCGCTGTTTGAATTAGCATATGTCGTTGCAACTCTGATGTCTCCGTGTTCTCGACTTACCGAACTGCTGGATGACTGTAAAATGGACGTCAATTGTCGCCTTGGGATATGGTCGAGGTTGATGAGGATCTTATGTATTAAACAAAAGTGATACCCTTGCAGCCCCTAGAGCCCGCGAGCCCTTTCATCCGGGCTGATTGAGACCAGCAGTTTTATTACACATGATAGGGTAAATATAATTTATTGTCTTGTGAGGGTATCTCTTATTTGTTTCTATGGCGCATAAAGTAAAGAAAAGACGCCCTTTGTCAAGGACGAGGGGTTCCTGTCGCACTGCCTGTCTCCTCTCGTGACCCGCCATTCACCATCTTTCGCTTCTTCTTTTTCTTGCGGGGAACAACAGCTGGCTTAGCACCGTAGTTGCCCAATGATAGCTTCGTTCCGCATGTGAAACATTCTGAGTTTTCCGGCGCCTCGCAAAAAATGCTGAGACAAATTGAACAGACAAAACCAGTGTCAACAACACGGCCATGGCAGAAGCAGGCGGCACGGAAATCAACAGTGTCGTGTATGGGAGTAATGAGGGCTTCGCGAGCTTCGGTATCAGCTATCAGACCAAACATGAGGTAGTTGAGTAGACCCTGAGGGTGTGTAGCTGCCAGAAATGTGCCGCCTGTGTTGTAGCACGCTTGTTCAAGAAAAGTCGGCTCACCAGTGAGCGAGAGGGTATCGATTGCGACTTGGGCATGGGCAGCTGCAAAGACAGCATTCATGGTGGGGATGTATTGCGAGGGTTCTGAATCGGATACAGAGATAACGAGAATTCGGCCGCGGACGGTTGGTGGGGATGTATTGGAAGAGCCCTTGTAAGTATCTTCCAAGTTGGCGGTAGGTGAACACAATGCCTGCGCAGCCTTGTTGATGTGGCATAGGGCAAGTGTTAGAGCTCCTGATATTTGTGTTGTTGTGGCAGACAGGTCTGCTTCCTTAGTCTGGTCCATCAACTTTCGTATAGCAGCTAGGACAGCGGCTTCGATCTGCGCAAACTGGGGGAACTTGTTTGCCGAAGTTTGGGTCTGGGAAGCATCGTTCATTTCGACGTCACCTGAGGCGTCACGAGAAGGCTTTGACGGTGTCGGGTACAGCCACTCTGCGCGATCGACGTGAGCAGCAATCAGAGCTACTTGGTTGGCGTTGCTGAAAGCAAGGTGAGCGTTGACAAAAACAAGGATATTCGCGATCGCGCGCGACAGAGGCAGTAGACTGCTGAGGGATGCCCATGCTCGCGGGTTCGTGTCGAGGACGATAGAAAGGAGAGAGGGTGTGTCTTCGCGTGAGCCGACCTCGTAGTGCTCCGAAACGTCAACGGCGTCCATGATGTCAAGGAAACGGCCGCGAAGCCTTCGAGTGTGAGCAGTCCCTGTTGCTTCTTGTGGGGTATTCTGCCAACTGGTGTTTAATGCTGTTATGCCGAGATCGCGAGAGTCGTTAGAAGAGGCGACTGAAAAGACAGATGAGAAAGTATCGTAAACGTCAATTGTAGCGGGAGGTTTTAGGATATACACTGTTGGGTCACTCCACAATGAGATAAACAACGCCAACTCCAACTCCAATGCCTACCAGTAGTAGGTAGTAACAGAGACGGATACTGTGACCAGGACCTGAAAGAACCTAGCAAAAGGCCATTGACGCGGCTATCATGGAAGGGAGAAAATGAAATATTGTTGGCTGAACGTCATCTGCAGGCATGTTGAATTCCGAGCGCGGCTGCTGCCACCAATTAAACCTTATATCGATCCTCCCAGCTACCCGCTTGACTACCTATAATGCCAAACGCCAGGACACGTGATAAACAGCTAAACGCAACCTGTGTTAGGTGACGGTGACGGTGACGGTGACGGTGACGGGCCTGTCTGCTCTAGCGTCAATGGCTTTGGGGTTACAGTCACTAAAAACTGACCTATGGACCTAGGCAGGAAAGATCTAGTGGTTAGGCTCAGTGAAGATGGTGGCCTCCACTACGCCTAGTCTCACGAGTTTGTGTTCCATAGGTTCCATGTGGTAGGGTAGGCAAGTTGCTGTGGAGGCTGCGACGGGTCTTCTTGCCTTGTGCGATTTACATCACAAGTTCCAGTTTCGGTCTTTAGTTCTCATTCCTTCTGCCACCTTGTCAACTTTGACTTACCATCTAAACATTCACACAAATTAAATATCCCATCTCATGGCAGAAACCACACAAACCGCCTCCGAGGCGCCTCCAGCCCAGTCGTTGGAGGACCAGACCCTTGTCGTATTTGCACGCCTCATGGAAGGTGGGCAGGAAGATAACGAGACATGTCGCGATCTTGACGAACTGACCAAGCTTCTAAATGACGACTTTGAAGTTCGCCAGAAAGACACATCTCGTGAAACCATTTGCAAGGTTATCGACGGTGATTGTGTCGACACTGTTTTGTGCTATCTTGATATGAGGCAGCCTGAGATAGTCCGTGGCCACGCCACTCTATCAACATCCGCCTATCTCAAAGCTGCTGGAGACGACGGCTCTAAGAAACTGTCGACCTTTTTCTTCGACCGTGTACGTAGGGGAACCTATGATGATTATATCGTTGCTTTTTGTGTCGCCGCTGCAACTTTTCCCATCGTCCCGGAACTTACGGCGCAACTGTTTCTTAATGAGGACTTCCTGCCCAGCCTTGGCACTCTCATGCGGCGGAAGTGGAAGAGTCGCAAGGTTGAAACGGCATGCTTGGAGATGCTCAACGCTGCTTGCATGAACTCCATGTGCCGTGAGGCAATTAACAAGTACTGCATCGAGTGGTTGGAGGAGATTGTCGACCAAGATCTTAGTGAGATTGTTAGAAGCACCAATGCGGATCCCAACCTTCAGAGCGATGGAGGCTCGATCTCTATGCGCCGTCACTCAGAGCAAGTCCAATATCTTGCTGCCGTTATCTTGGCTAAGTTAAGAGTAAGATGAGATGTCTCAATCACCACTCAGGACTGACTGACACAGCATCTTAGGCAGTTCCATCAAAGCCGGCGCCCGGTGAGAGCAAATCTAGAGTTGAGCCCGCAGTTACCAGCATCGAGGAACTCTCTGGCATGTTCACTAAGATGATCTTGCGAGATGAAGATCACGGTCGGAAGCACTCTATTGAAGGTCTTGCCTACGCCTCTCTCCAGCCCAAGGTCAAAGAATCGATCGTCGATAATCCTGAATTGCTGCAGAAGTTGGTCAAGACTCTTAGCGACGCACAGCCCAGATCTCCCACGACCTACGGAGCACTGAGCATCTTTGTTAACCTCACAAAGTATCTACCTAACCTGACTGAAGAAGAGAAGAAGATGAACCAGCTCAAGGCGTACGCCAATGCAGCTGGAAAGCTTGGCGGACCCGACCCCTTAAATGACGATGAACATGTGGCAAGACGATGCAAATTAGTGTTTGAAGCTGGCATTGTCTCGGTTCTTGTCACCCACAGTAAGAATGGCTCGCCTGCCTCTTTGGCGCTGATAATCTCCGTCATCTTCGCCTTATCTGTCACGAAATCCCTTCGAGGCCAACTTGCGCAGCAAGGGGCGGTTAAGCTTCTTCTGATATCGTGGATGTCACTGCCTCAAACAGAAGCTCCTGCGCGCCGTCTTGCTGCACAGGCACTTGCACGTATCCTTATCAGCACAAATCCAGCCCTTGTCTTTGGTGGAAACCGACCCACTCCTGTTGCTGCTGCTGTCAGACCGCTTGTGTCTATTATTCCACCCGACCCGGCTGCCCAGACTCGCGACCTCTTGCCCTCCTTCGAGGCATTGATGGCGCTGACCAACCTCGCCTCCATGGACGACGAGGAGTTGAGGCGCAATATCATTACTACCGCGTGGTCACACATCGAGGAACAGATGCTGGCCTCTAACAATCTTGTATCCAAGGCTGCCGTTGAACTCGTCTGTAACCTCGTGCAGGCCCCTGAAGCCATTGCTCTCTACGCTGAAGAGACCGCCAAAGCTCGTAATCGCCTCAACGTTCTTCTCGCTCTCGCTGATGCTCCCGATGCTGGAACACGTAGTGCGGCTGGTGGTGCTTTGGCTTCACTAACCAATTTCGAGGGTGTCATCCGAGGCATCATCAATCGAGACCGCGGCATCAAAGTTATCCTTGGAATGTGTGTTGACGACGACGAAGATATCCGACACCGAGGAGTGTTTGTGATCCTGAACTTGGTTACTGCTGAAGGCGAGGTCGGTGAATTGTCACGGGAGAAGGTCAGGAGTGAGGATGGCGTCGGAACTCTTAAAGAGTGTGGCAAGAAGAGTCGACGACCTGAGGTTCTTGAGGTCACAGTTCAGGCTCTCAAAGCCTTGCTGGGAGAGCAATCATAAACGAGGAATGAAATACGTGTGTACACTGGCGCCTAGATAGCGCAAAACGGTAGTCCCTCTGAGAGGAATGAGGCAGTGGGCTTACAAGTTTACAGTGATTATGACTATACAATGCAGTGAAACCCATCATCTTTTCTTTCAAACAAACTATAATCAAGCGCCGTGTACTTTTATGCCTTGGTATCAACCCTGTTGAGAATCGCAACGCCCTCTACGTGACCAGTCTGGGGAAAGAAATCGAAACCTCGAAGACTCTCGATCTCATATCGCTCGCCTTCTCCTTCTCCGCGCACAAGGACGCCAACATCCCTAGCTTGTGTGTGCACGTTACAGCTGACGTACAATACTCGCCGAGGACCGAATTTGCGCAGCTGGTTCAGGAAGTCTGCATCGCAACCCTTGCGAGGGGGATCAAGTACGACAACAGTCTCATCGCGATTATAGGTGACGCTCTTGAAAAGTTCACCTGCATCGGCAGCGATAAACTTGCAGCGATCCTCACCCATGCCATTGAGGGCAGCATTGCGACTGGCGTAGGCGATTGAGTCGGCGGCAATATCAATCCCAATGGAGTGTTGGAATAGCGAGGCAAGAGTGACGGTGAAGAGGCCGGAACCTGAATAGGCATCGATGAGGTATTTGATATCCATACCGGTACCTGCAGGCGGGAGAATGTTGTCACGGACGTAGCCGGTGAAAGAAGGGAGGATGGAGTTGTTGTTTTGGAAGAAAGAGCCAGCTGGGTTGGTAAATGTATAGGGTCCAATGTATTCGGTTGTGGTAGCCTTGGAGTCGGTGATGCACGACTTGATATCAACCGTATCTTCGTTCTCGACGCGGACGGTATAAGGCTGCGTCTCTCCATTGGCTTCCTCGCTACCCTTTGGCACACGCTGGGTGTTCTCACGGAGAAGAATTGTAGCACCCCGCTGGTAGTTGCCAAACTCCTTCTGCATACGCTCACGCTCACGCGCCATGCCGAGGCGCACGGCGTTAGTACCGATAGGACAGTCCTCAATATCTAGTACCTTTCGACGGCCCTTTTGCATAAATCCAATGTCAGGGCATTTGTCGAAGGGAATCCTGGGATTCTTTCCTCTCTTGCTAGGTCTGAAGCCAGGGGGTCCGTCGAAGTGAGGCGTAAGTTTAGTGCGGTAGCTGTACTGTAGCGGGCTGCCCATAGTATCCTGAACAGCGGGGACGATGTTGGGGTCGAGGTTGGAGAAGTTCTTGAAGGCCTTTTCGACGATGCGCTTCTTGAGCTTGAGTTGCTCAGAATAGTCAAGCATCTGGAATTGGCAGCCGCCACACGAGGCGAAGTACTTGCAGCTGATGCGCGCGTCATCGCGCAGGGGGGAGGGCTTTGTAATAGAGATGAAGTCGGCAAGGGTCTGGTTGTCGCGAGGGAGGTGACGGAAGACCTTGACCTTGACGATATCACCAGGGACGGCGAAGGATACAACATAGACCTGGTTTGATCCAGGCTTCATGGCAAGACCGTCTCCTGTCGATGAGAGCTCCATGACCTCGACGTCTGTTTCAGTACCTTCTTCGGGGAGGACTTCAGGACCATGTTCTGTCCCCTCACCATACTCAACAGCTCGCTCCTTAAGCAATGCTTGGATATCGTACTTGAGGACTTCCTCAGACGAGCCCTCGGTGATGTTCTTCTCTCTTTTGGTCTTCTTCTGCTTCCATTGTCGGTTGTTCTGCTGGTTCGGTCTCTTATTTTGTTGCTGAGAGTTACCGTTTACTTGCGCATTGCCATTGCCATTCGGCACAGTAGCTTCTGCCTGTACGCTCGCCATGACTGTGAAGGGTCGGAAATGGACTGGGCGTAATGTTATAAAGGGACTTAAGGAAGGAATCCTCAGACGTCTCATCAAAATCTCTGCTCAGGTCAGGTAATTTCCTTGTTGGGAGAGAAATGGGATTTTGAAGAGACTTTGCGATTGACTCTTTGATATTGAAGAAGATTCTTAAGACTAAGTAAAATAAAAGTTGAATGAGACGAAGAAATGTTTCTTGCAGAGGGATCCACCTCAACTTCGGGGATGGTGGGGGCCCTGTATGTCTGCTTTTTTAGATCGCATATGATTGGTTGGACAGGTTACCAACTGTATGTACAGAGTAGGTAATTATACCTAATAGCAGTGCTGGAATAGATATCTATCAAGTATTAACTGTACCTAGGTTCAGCTGATTAATTGGTATCGTGCTTCATCATTCTCATTCATCACGCACAAATAACACCCACATCAGTTCTGTCTTCTCTTGACTGAGAGAACATATAGTAATTGCATTAGTACTTTAGTCTAGTACCTACCTATAGGTATAGAAGTCTTTTGCAGTAATTATGTAATTTCTAATTGGTCTGATTGGCGGAATACTAAACAGTAAGCGGTGTCGCCATCTTACCATGGATGATAAGATTCAGATGCCATTGGCTTATAAGTTTAAAGAGTTGAGAAACAACAAAGAATTGATCTAGTCTTTTGAGTCAAGGTTAGCTAGGTAGGTACCTAGGGAGCAGTTCCTCCTGACTTAGTACGTTATCGCCATCATGACCATCCATGATTGGTTCGGGAGTCCCCAAATTGGCAGATGATCGCCTCACGAGTCTAGCTCGCTATGCATCTACCGAGGCGGTTCCGAGCATCGGCCCTCGAGAGAGAACCTGGACAAGTCAAGAGCAACCTTTTACGATCTTGAGCAATGAAAAAAACCTTGTATTGTATCTTGCCAGTCACTTAGATCCTATACGTTAATCACTTTCTCTGTTGCCGTTATCTTATCAGCACATCGTCGATGTTCATCCCTTTCTCAACCACTGATAAGCACTTTGACCCTCCCGCAAGATCAGTCATCAGTCCTCCAGAGGTTTGCAATAGGCACTCACGCAGTCGTAAATTCTCAAATTACCGAAATTCTGCCTCTTGTTCAAGAATCTCTTCCCCTGTAAACTCATAGTATGTCCTTCTTGATCAACACCGCTCTGTGCAAGACACGCATTAATCTATAACACATAGCACACCTATTACCCAATGAAAACCCCTTTTTTGCTACTCGCATCAAGTGTGCACTATGGCTTGTTATCAGCAAGTCCCATGTTGGAGAAGTTCCTTTCTCCGGGAGTCGGCACCAAGGGGGCTGTCGTGTCAGAGGCTCAAGAATGTAGCTACATAGGCCGGGACCTGTTAGCACGAGGTGTAAGTCAGAAGACCCTTCACTCATCACCTAACCAGCTAACCCTTACAGGGCAATGCTGTTGATGCTATGATTGGGACCACATTCTGTGTCGGAGTAATTGGCATGTATCACTCTGGCATTGGCGGAGGTGGTTTCATGCTTGTTCGAGACAAGGATGGCAAATATGAAGCAATCGACTTTAGGGAATCGGCACCAGCAGCAGCCTACGAAGACATGTACCGAGGGAATGTCAATGGCAGTATCTACGGAGGGCTGTCCGTCGGTGTACCTGGCGAAGTCCGCGGCTTCGAGTATGCGCACAAGAAATACGGTGTACGAACCACACACACTTCTTCACTCGTTCTATGAGGCTAACAAACAAACTCAGAGCCTCCCCTGGGAAACTATCTTGCAAGGGGCTATCAAGGTCGCTCGTGATGGCTTCATAGGTAAATCTGAATCCAACCATACAGAACAACCTGACTAATATAACTTAGTCAATGCCGATATGGCCAAATTTGTTGACAAGACAGCCAAAGGGCATCAGAACTTGTTCATCGAAGATCCTTCATGGGCGGAGGACTTTGCTCCGAACGGTAGGCTTTGCTTGGTATGAGTTTAAACTTGTGCTGACATCAAAACAGGACGACTTGTTGCAGAAGGGGAGAAGATGACAAGAAAGCGATATGCACGGTAAGCTTGAGATCAGTCTCAAAACCCCCCCAACTCTAATAATTGTTCTAGCACTCTTCAAGCTATCGCAGATCATGGCGCCGATGTCTTCTACACTGGTCCTTTGGGTAAGCATACAGCTTTGTGAGCCAAGTAAATACTGACACCGAACAGCGGAAAGCATGATTAAGACTATCCAAGATTCAAATGGCACCATGACATTGGACGATATGAAGGACTACCAAGTTATCTCCCGCGAAGTTCTTCACACCGACTATAAAGGCTACGATGTCTATGGCATGAGCTCTCCAGCGGGTGGTGCAGTTTCGCTCAACATCCTAAACACCATGAACGGCTACTCGCACCAGGATGCAGATCAAAACACTACGCTGCACATCTACATCGAAGCAATGAAGTTTGCTTACGGCGCTCGACTGCGACTCGGCGATCCTGATTTCGTCGATGGGGTCTCTGGGCTCGAGCACGAGATGCTCAACCACATGACTGCCGACAAGATTCGAGAAAAGATTGATCCTTGGACCACCCAAGATATCGACAAGTATGATCCGGATGGGATTTACTCATCTGACGGTCACGGTACTTCACATGTCGTTACTGCAGATCGTGATGGCATGGCTGTTTCTTTGACCACTACTGTAAACCTCATTTTTGGATCTCTCCTCATGGACAACCTCACTGGAGTGATTTTGTAAGTCAATCAACACTCCCCAATCTGTTCCAGAACCTAAATGTGCTAATAAACTCTAGAAACAATGAGATGAACGACTTTTCCATTCCAGGTGTTCCAAACGAATTCGGTTTCGCTCCAGCAGAAGCCAACTTTGTCCGTCCTAACAAACGCCCTCTTTCGTCGTGTACACCCCTCATCGTTTCCCACAAAGACGGCTCCTTGTTTGCAGTAATTGGTGCCGCAGGAGGGTCGCGTATCATCTCTGCTACTACCCAAGTTGCCTGGCGTGTCCTGACTTCGCCGTCTTGGTCTATCAAGGATGCTGTCCGTGAACCGCGTGTTCACAATCAGCTCATGCCCAACACTTTGCTTGTGGAAAACAAGTTCAGCTTATATGATGTTCCGTCACTGAAGGAGAGGGGTCATAATATTACCTGGGTTGATGAAGGGTTGAGTTCAGTACAGGCCCTGATTAGAGACTCGGATGGCGTTTTTGAGATTGCCCCTGAGCCCAGGCAGAAGAACAGCGGAGGTGCAACGTTTTAGAGGAGGAATAGGATCATGTACGGTTACTGTTGATTTAACTGAGCTGATAAACATTTTCTTGAAAGCTATAACGGCGAGTAGGAACAAGACTATGGCCAACCTTGGCGCTGGATATATTAATGACTCTACATGGTCTCTTTCTTGGGTTTGGCCTTTTCCCGTTTAAGAAGAGAAGGGAGTATCCTTTCAATAGTCTACATTAGATCTATGCCTCTCGTCTCGCTAACGATACCAAACGTGCCATCTGGACCGTCCATTTCTTTGCAAACTCTTCTTCAGTGAATCTTTTGGCGGACTCACGTGCTCGTAGCCGGACCGAGAGAGGATCTGGAAGTGAGAGTGCCTTCTCATAGCCCTCTGCGAATTCTTCCTCCGTTGTAGCATGAAAGCCTAGGCGCAGTGGTTAGCAAATAATTGACTCTACAAGGAGCAACTCACCTGTTGGTTGGCCATCGATCGGCACAACAATGTCAAACTTGGGGCCAGCGCTATCATGTACCACGGAGATGAGACCAGCGGCTTGGTATTCCACGACACCAATCCCGAAGTGTTCATTCCACATGCCGTTGACGCCCACGGATGCCCTTCTCAGCCATTCTAGAACCTCTGACCAAGGAGCATCAAGATGGAACTTAACGCTGTTCTTGATACCAAGCTCATTGGCAAGAAGTCGTAGCTGATACACACGTTTTGCGTCGGAATCATCTCGCACACTTCCAATCAAGATCAAATTTGTACCCTTAGCTGCCTCGCTCTTGGTCTTGAGAAAGGCGGCAAATGATCGTAGGATGAGCTGATGATTCTTCTCAGGTCGGAATTGCGCAAGATATACAATAGCTTTCTCTCGTCGTTTTTCGCTGTTCTGGGAGACTTCGACTTCGCGTTCCATCTCTCGAACTGCGGTAGGAGGGTAGACAACTGCAATCGGATCTGTTTTGCTCTTCGCTTTTCGGTATGGACCCCACAACCTCTTGATGTGACCTTGAGTCCAAGTCGAGTTTGTCATGACAACATCTACTGACGAACCAACCAAGGAGTACATCACGGCGAAAAGCTTCCAGTAGTTCTTCTTGGCGAAGCCCTGGGCCCCAGCACCCTTTCCAGCGTGCGCGCCCTGAGTTCCTGCGTCCGCCTTTGCATCAAGAGATTCGAGCATATCCGTGGAAATTGTAGGATAATGCACATACGCTCCAGTCGGAACATTAGGAAAAAGAAATTTGCATAGACCGAGAGCAAAAGCGTAGCCCATCGTGTCAACGAACACATCAGGAACCAGGAGCGAGAAAGCATCCCAAGCCATAACAAGAGAACCAAGAGACTGGCCAAGTAAGGTGAAATAGGGCCAAGTAGAGGGAAGAACCCAGTCTCGTTTAGATAGGTAGAGGAAGGTTATTGTGGGGGCGTGAAGCTCAATGTTGAATCTTGTCTATCAGGGTGTAAGCATGTCGTGGGTTGACTAATAAATTCTTCAGCGAATGTACCTTAACTCGGGACAAAATAGCATCCTTGGTAACGTCATGATCTCCTGTGTACACTACGCATTTCGCTTTTGGCCAACGATCTTGCGTGGCCCGGATTGCCGCCCAGAGAACCCGCTCTCCGCCGCCTCCGGCATTGCTTGTTCGTATCAGCACGGTTCCATGATAACTTCCACAACAACGTACCAGAATGGATGAAAGAACCCAACAATACCAGCCCAGTCCTTCTGGGCACTCAGTATATTTTGCAGGCTGTCGTCGACATCGAATACGAGCTTCGTTTCAGCGCTACCTTGAGGATCGTTGGCGCGAGCAGCTGAGTCCTCCTCTGTCATGAGAGACAGGAGATGGGCGCGGCGACCGTCTGTTCGTTTTTGAAGGGACCATCCGAGAAACTGACGAAGAAACCTCCCTAGCAGGGGTATAGCAATCAGAATGACCAGAGGCACGAGGGCCACTAGGGAAGGCATCGTTGTGGTCGTCTTTCGCCGGGTCTATAAGTGGTGGAAGAGGCGGGATATGGTTTGGCAAGGTCGAAGAAGGGTTGTAAAAAATAAAAATAAAAACTAAAAGAAGAAGAAAAAGACTTCCCCTTAAAGAGCACTTTAGGAGAGGTGGTATTTATGTAAGCCTTAGGGGCATCAGGTGGAAGATTTGTGGTAGCAAAAGGCTACCGTGGGTGAGCAAGAATAAGTGCGATGATAGTGTGAGGTGACGTCTACTCTAGGTCCCGTCCCGTCTCGTCTCAAAAATTGGTGGGGGACATGGAGACCTACCGAGCTACCTCAGGTACTGCTAACTTCTAAGCTCCAAGCTGTTCACTGGGGCTGCACTGCAGCTTTACATGCAGGGGTTTGAGGCTCTAATGGGTCCTAGTCAATGGACCCTTCTAGCGGTGCCCGCGGACAGGAAGAATGGGAGGTGAAGGTATTTAGAGATTTCGGCAACGTATCCGTATCATCTTCTGGATCGTATGATGTTTGTTCAACAATGGCGATGCGATAGTTTCGGGTGTTTATCATTATAGGGTTTGTTGACACGTCTTCTCAGTTGATATCCAAGTATGGCAAACTCTATCTTCGAGTTTGTAGGATTTTGGAAAAAAAAAAAAAAAAAAATAGATAGTCTCAGCAACTGGTTTCAAGTAATTCATTCATGGATCCAATGTAATTGAGACGTTGATGAACAACAGAGAAGTGTGCCATGGAAATCGTCGAATTGCAGCGATGAATTGTAAGTTCTCATTGGTCATGCGCTACAAGAAAATAAAAATAGCCCCAGCCCAGTTAGTCCAACTTCATCTCATTGCATTGATCTCAATGAATGCACCTACCTCCCCAACCTCACTCACCCCACAACCGAGGGATCAATTACGCCTGAACCCGCGGGAATATGAATTGAAATGTCTCTCCTCAGACGAACTGCTTATTCTATATCGCCTCATGCTAGGCCGTTTCCTCCAGTCACCAATCTACCGCGCCGCTCAGTTGGTATTTTACAGCCAGCTCTCATCAACTCTGTAACTTCACCATGCGCCAGCCGAAGGGATTTCTCCGTCGCTTCTATGCTTGGAGACACAGTCACCGCCACAGCTGACAGTCTCAGTTGGGCACATAGCTTAGGTATGCCATGGTATGTGGCTATCCCATTGCTTGCTGTAGGCATCAACGCGACTATTCGATTCCCACTTCAACTCTATGCCCGCCGTCTACGTGAGGCCAGAACTCCATTGAGGCCCCTGCTACTAGCCTGGGGAAGTCGTCATTGGAGGGAAATGGCTGACGCTGAACTGCCTAATCGAATCAAGAGAATTCGCATGTCTGGTGCTACTACAAAGTCATCAAACCGGATTTACAAGGCATGGGGCGTACAGCGCTGGAAAAGTCTTGCGCCGCTGCTTGGAATGGTCCCTTTTGTCACCGTATCTGAAGCACTACGGCGTAAATGTGGTGCCCCCTTAGGCTGGATCAGCCATCAGATCGGTCTGAGTAATGCAGATTCAGTCAACGCAGGTTTCGGAGCTGCGAGCAGCATGTTCGACGAGTCGCTAGTGAACGGAGGATTGTTATGGTTTACTGATTTGTCTTCTGCGGATCCCTACTACGGTTTACCTATTATCTGCTCAGGGATTCTTGCCTCGAGTATTTGGAGCAAGATGCCGATCAAAGAATTGCTCAACATACTGCCTAAAGACGGAACTGATCGCCAGTTTACCAATCGACTGCAAATACTTCTGGGCAGGACTTTGCTCTTAATGCCCGCATTGCCTCTTCTCTTTGCTGACTTGCCCTGCGCCATCTTTCTCTACTGGAGTACATCGTTTGCCCTCACCTGGATCAACGAGTTCTTCTTGACACGATTGGTCACACCAAAAACCGCAAGTCTGACGGCTCCCAGGATGAACAAAGAACTCCCCTTCCTCCCGCCACGCCAGTCACAAAAGGGAGGAAAGTCTTAGACAAGAGCAATTGATTAAGGCTTTGTCTGTAACTACCATTATGTGCCCTTAAAGATGTGTATACCTGAAAATAAAACTCCGATAGACGCCTTCAAAAAGGAACAAGAACTGGCCACCTATAATCGCTAACGCTGCGCTCAAACAATCTAGTCAAGGACAATAGCAAGGATCACAATGGTCAGAATGACAGCGAGGATCAGCAACAGGCAACAACTCTTGTTGCGGGCTGCCTTTTGGTACCGCGCGGCCTGTCGGTTCTCAATGTCAGCCTGCTGCGTATCTTCTCGGACACCTTCCACAGTGTCCGCGAGCGTGTGAAGCTGCTCTCCCTGTTCGTTCACAATTTGCGCTACTTGTCGGAAGAGAACGTTCAGGTCGCCAACGCCCTGCTCAATGTTGCGGATCTCCTCCTCACGTTCAATGATAAGAGCTTCCTGGAAGTCGACTTCGTCTTGGGGTGCGAGTACAATGCGCTGTTCCTGTTGCTGCAGTTGCTCTAACTGGGTTTCAGATGGAGCGCCCTCGGCGGATTCGCCATCCTGTGCCGCACGGGCAGCGGTAATTGATGCGCGCTCTTTTTCCAGGGCTCGTCGCTGAAGGTTCAGAAAGTCGTCGAGAGCAGCTCGGAATTCGCTCGAAACCTTTGTTTGTTCATACTTTTGTTGTTTCTGAGTAGAATTAGCATGCGATGCAGAATTTGAAAAGGTTCAACATACGGTCAAGTCCTCCCATGTTTGAAGCCGCTTGACACCGTCGCCTATCTCGTTACACATATCCTTTGTCTTCTCCATACTTTTGTGAACTCGCTCCCGCAGTCGCGGTGTATCCTTCCTAGTGCCCAGCACGTTGACATCATTGGCGAGCTTTCGATTGTTGCTGAGAAGGGCCTGCACTTTGCTCTTGAGATCATACTGTAGCTCTTGGAAGGCTGGGTCATCGGTATAGCCTCCGCGGCCGGATTCGAGGTCGAACGACATGATGCCTATGGGTTGTGGGGATTTCTAGTCGAGATCAGGAGCAGAGTCGCTGTAAACAGATTTACGTTTTGTTGATGTATAGGTAGAATAGCGAGATGGGTAAATGTACCAACCAGTGTTGAATCAAGTCGCCTGTTGCCTAACTTAGTACAGTGCCTACAGTACCTAGGTAGGTCGAAGGTGGCTGAGGTTCCATAATCAATCAAGTTAAAGCGAAGCATGACATACGTAATTGGACATGAGGACTAGTCTAGCCAACCACAGACAAGCCGGACCTGCACTATCAGCACGTGACTGATAGCAATGGAGCTTCGCTTGCACCTTGCGCTGCTAGCGTCTATGATGGGTGGTTGCCGGCTGGAGATTTTTATTTACTTGAATTGAGCTTAGAGCTTCCAGCTTCCATTCTTAGTCTTCCTCCGAAACAACCTCGACATCATCGGAAAACAACCTCCCGAGCTCTTCTTTATCTCAGGGATGCGCTGTGAAGATGGCAACCACCACTGTTAGAAAGGCGCCTTACAAGGACTTCTTGCAGCCAGCCCTGCATAGGCGATTTACCTCAACCGCCACTGTTTTGCTGATTGTGTCCTATCTCCAGGCTCTTCTCTTGGATAGCTGGACTTCTTGTTAGTCGGAATACTTTAGCCTCACACGCGCTTTGCTAATTGCCCTTCCCTATAGACTTCTGGGCATGGTTTCCCATTGGCCCTGCTGGCTTCCGAACTGCCTTCATCTTCACATGTGGCCTTGCGATCGTCGTGCTCCGAATAGCAAACTACCACGTTGGCCTGCGTACAACCGGTTCCGGTTTCCAAACCTTCCGAAGCACAATCACGCAACTTAAAACGTACGAGACTTTGTTTTGGTATGGCTTTTCAAGCTTGCTCTTCAGCCATGTTTTTCTTTGGGCAATGTCTTCGGCGGCAAACCTATCCTGGATCACCTACTTCCATGGAGACCGCGCGAGACTGAACGAAAGGCCGCTTTTCCTGTTGGCCTACATGGTTTCATGTGCTATTACGCAAACATTCAACCATTATCGAAAAGACACCGATCGTCTGGTTCTTGGGTTATCAAAGGGCAAGAATGAGAGGCAACCCGACGCGTTGAAGCTGGTTTACTACGCAATTCCACACACCTTCAGCGATTCTGTCGGAGGTGCTGCTACCGCGCTCCCTGTCGCCATGGTACTATATTACGCTATCCTTCGATCCCTCATCTGGGGCTGGGCCCTCATGTTTCTGCGCATTTTTTATAACCTACCCAAAACCAACATGCTCCCACCTACTTGGCCGAGCGATCTTTGGCTTCTATTTCGCTGTATGGAGGCCGGGACCTTGGTTCACCTGATCTGGAACATCGGTAACTTTGCTTTCTCTTCTTTCATGGTCAAGGCGCCCCTGAAAAACGGCAGGCCCCTTACGTCTGAGTCCAAGGATCCTAATGGCAGTCTTTTGAATGGACTTAAGAGCAAGAAACTATCCATCAAGGTAAGCTTATATACAACAAACCAAACCTATGGATCTTTCTAACTTATGCAGGCATTCGCCATGTGGGAGCTTGCATATATCGCCCAGGGCTTCGAAACACGTCGACAGGCTATCTACGAAGACATTGACCGCAAGGACGGACCTATGTGGTCCCAAGTTTATTCCATCTGCTTGGATGTAGTGAAGTCTATCGAGACCAGAGTCGACACCTACGGCAAAGCCCCTGATGCGCCTCCCGCTGCACCGAGTGCGGAACTTAAACAGCGTGTGTCTGCTCCTCTCCGGGATGACCCTATCTTCAACGGCCGAACAGCGCCTACAACGATGCGAAGCGAGGTTGAGAAGCGACTAGGTCAGGTCGCACGATCCCCTGGCGAGTCTCCTGCCTCGAAGCTGAGCCCAATTGCCAAGAAGACATGGAAGGAAGCCAAGGACCGAGTCTTGACTAAAGAACAGCAGGAACTTGTCGCTCCTGAGCATCTTAAGGGGCAGTTTGAACAGTGGACGCTTCGAATGATGGAGATTGACGTCATTGCTGCTCTGTTCCAGCAAGACTTCCGAACCCAGTTCGCCGCTGCGGTGCTGGGAACACCGTATGCCGAGCCTACACTTTGCATTAACGCGATTCACGTACTTCACCATCTTTCAGTGCATAGTTTGGCGGAGGACCAGTTCGGCAACGTGCACAGAGACGTGCCCAGCATTATTCGAACCTTTACGACCGTCATCAAAAAGCTAGAGGCCTTCCGCATTGAGTTCCCCTTGCACTGGACCGATGTGTCGTGCAAGAGAGTGAGCCCCGAGGTGGAAAAGGTTATGGATGCTTTGAAGATGGCCTTGCAGCAAGTACTGGCCAGTTTCGAGCCTTATAGCAGTGACCTCAGGTTGACACTGACTGATATTCGGTTGGCCAAAGAGGCTTGCGCAGATGCAAAGAAATCTGAGATGGCAGAAGTTCGATCATGAGAACTGAGAGGAGAGAATGTATAAGGTTGATGAGACTTGGGGTAGACTAATGTATTATGATACCATTGTAACAATTTGTAAGTGGGTGAAGAAGAAGCATCTATAATTAACAACTACGTACGTACCTACATAAGTTCTTGTCTATACGGATACCTACTATGAAAGCTTGGATCTAATATAAGATGACATTGAAGCGTAATTAAAGCGACAGTGGGGCCATGGGCCATAGACCGACCTCCTGGTAAACCGTGTTGACAGGCCGTGTCCGTCTTGACAAAACACTGTTTTGTCCTCTACTGTCAAGGGTCCTTTCTTCAATGGAAATTCCAACCTCTTTTCACTCGTCGTTCAACTTGGTTTGGTTGCGTCAATCAACCATCCAATGGTTCACCCTTTGGACATTCGATTCGCCTACCCCAACCCCCTCGGCAACCAACTACAGTGACACCACTCACTGGATTCACTCATTCAACTTCTTGCTACTACAATTTAATCTTCTTACTTTATTTAGTCATGTACCATAATCCATCCTTATTCCGTTTATTATCGATTGCCAGGTCATAGCAGCCTTTGACTGCATCGCAACTGCGACCGTCTTTGGCCTACCTACCTATGTATGGACTAGAAATATGGCATCTCCCGTATCCCACAGGCGGCTCGTCGCCTCCATCATCTATCGCACGCTCTACGTTCTTCTCTATGTTTGTCTTCTTGGACTCTTAATAGCTACTCCAGCCGATGCGATCCATCGCTCGTTCCAAAACCGACAGCTATATAACATCTGGATTTTAATTGCCGCCTACGTCACTGCCATCGTCGTCATTTCCTTTGTCTTCATCACCCGCCTCTATATCAACAAAACCGAGTTGGGATCGATACCAAAGGGATGGGTACCTATCGAAAAAGGCGATCTGCGCTCGACTGTTTACAAAGTAATCGGGTTGGGCCTTGGTCGCAGTGCATCAATCGCATACGAATCACGCCCAAGACTTCAGACAGAAAATACAGCCTCTGATGACGGAAATGTCGAAACGAGAGTTAAGATGGGTTTCGATGGCCCTGAAGGTCCCGCGGAGGAGCTGGTGGTGGTAATACCTCGTCGAAAACCAGTATGGGGAGATATTGAACACTACGGATGGTCGTCACCCAACACGCCTGATCTGCCCAACCTCGAGTACTCAACCGTCTTCTCCGAACTTCCCAATCTTATCGAAGGCAAGGCTTTGACTCTTGCACCCCCCGACCCGACCTCCGAGACAAATCCACCTCTGCTTGACCCCGAGGCTGTAGCTATCCTCCAGCGAACCGCCAACATGACCTTGCGCGACTACGTAGTTCATCTTGCTGGGTTGGGGGTACTCACAATGGACGCAAACGCTACCAAGTTCCTTTCACACTACGAATACGCTCGCTTCTCTAATCGACCTATTTCTAATGCTCAGTTCAAAGAGCTGATGCACCTTTTTGCTGAAATTCTCCGCGCAATGGAGCCTCTAGACCCGACTCTCCTTGACGATGAAGAAGAGGCAACCTCGCCATCCACCAACGGTGATGACGACGCCAGAAGTGGTACTTCTCGCAACAATCTAACACCTTCAGATGCTGCCAGTATCAGTAGCTCTACTCGACGAATAAGACACCAACCTTCAAATAATACATGGAACGTCTACCAGACCGCTCCCAATAGTATGAGGAGTGGGATCACTGGACGAGGAACTTTGTCACGAAGATCAAGCAATAATAGTCTTGCTCAAAGTCAGCGCCGATACCCAATAAGCCACCCGTCGACCTCAAGTCTCCGGTCTAAGTCTTCGGGCAGCTCCGGGTCTGTTATCCGATTGGCTACACATCATGATCCTACAGACCTGCCCTACGTGCTCAGTCTAAGAGATACGACTGCTAGCTATTGATCGAATGGCCACGGACTTGAGTAACACAGCGAAGGCACTTAATGTTTACGAAATTACGACTCGAATAAAACATGGGCTTACAGAGGGGTAGAATCTGTCTGGTTTTCTTAATCATAATCAATTTTGGTAAATACTTAACAACACGTGGATAAATTTCAAATTTGTCACTATTATCATGGTGTTTCTGAAATTAAGATGATGGTTTGTTGATGTCGCAGGCGTTCCCCTGCAGATAAGATAAGCACCCATCTGTAGTCTCGAATGGAGCATGAAATTCTTCTGCGAAAGCCTCAAACTTAAACTGTCAACTTTTGTTCATCCAGCACTATAAACATTTTATCGCTGACTTGCCCCGTATTTAACAAGATCAGATCGTTGTTTCTTTCTAAGCCCTTATTTATCCTCCTTCATATATATTGTACCACAGCTACAAGTCTCAATGGCTCCTAAACCACCTCCGCCTCTGCCTGTTGCAGACAACTACGCCTCCCTCACAAACCGCATTTCCCTCTCTATCGCCTCAAGATCATCCATTCTCAAGACCATGAACCACAATAACTCTGCTCCCGTAAAGCGCCGCGTCATTCCAGACGACAACGACGAAGATTTCACTCGCGGTACACAACCAAATACTGGAGTCGGATACGTGCCTGAGAAGAAAGACGTGCAGAAACACGCCAACTCCAAGGAAGAGAGGTTCTTGAGGGGTAGAATTGGTAAGGGTGCTACGGGCAAGGCGAAGAAAAAGATCGAGGAGAGCGAGAGTGAAGAGGAGGTTGGAAGGAGTGCGCTAGGAAAGAGGAAGAGGTCGCGAAAGGAGGTTGCTGGACCTGAGCATGAGCCTGGGAACCAGGCGTTGCCTACAACGATGGGCGAGAGAAAGGAGAACAGCACAGGCGAAGCTCAGGCTGAAGCGGAAATTGCGATGAAGGATGGTATCACCAAGGAAGAGAGCACAAGTCTTGAGGGAGTGGCAGCGAACAAGCGCAAGAGTAAAAACAAGAAGAAGAGGCAGACAACTGAGGATGCAAAGGCAGAGGAATCAATATGAGAGCATGCAAGTCATCGTTAAAAAATAAGATACCCCGGATCCGATGTCAGATCTGTTAATTACTTGTGCTTCGTGTCACCGCTGTCCGCTTGGAGAGAAGATCGGACGAACTGAAAGGAGCGAATATATTTCTTTCAACTCCAAGATGATTTAGAATCGTAATATGGTGCTATACCAATGGTGGTCATTAATTCAAAATACCCTATCCCATGATAGCCCTCAGATGGTATAACCCAGCACCAACCATGCAACTCCTTCGAGACTAATACATTCGTCCCATGAGTGTACTGAAAAGCATTCACCGTGTCAACGAGGGCGAGAAGAAATTCCACACGGTTAAACAAAATGCCTGCCATGGGTTTGCAATGCGTCGCGCTGGTGATGAAGAAAGCCTCCCGTAACCGTCCTCTAGCCCGTCCAATGTCCTATACTCCAAAGTAGGCTGCCTTCGCCATGAAAGTGCAATTGTGTGTATGGCCTGATATGATGTCTGCGAATATCCAAATATGAAATCTGTGTAGTATGTACGTGGTATGCTTCTGTTACAGAATACCAATGTATCCATCGAGATAAAAGAAAGGTTCCCGGGTCAGCCGGTGTGATTATGTCATGTTTTGGTGTTTGTGCCGTGTATTTTATTGCATTCGCTTTCGCTTTCTGTCGTCGTCCCCTCTAGGGTCCTCGTCTTCGTCTGATCGCTCGGCAGTGTCGCTGGGGTTCAAGATATGGGCCATACTTCCACGTCGAGTTGCCGGGGCCGAGTGGTCTTTTACAGAAAGATTCTTGTTCTCACGACCAGCAGAACCCCATGACCATCCTCCAAAAGTATCTGAGCCTCCGCCAATTCCATTCGCGAATGGTGGGGGAGGAGTGGTTGGGCGTGAATGGGGATGTACTTGCGATGCATTTTGTAGCGAGTATGTCGACAGGGAGTCCCGGATACGCTGCTCCTCGGGGGCGACTCTGCTGGGTGAGGGCGGCCATGCACCAGATGGTGCGCCCGAACTAAAGGGAGAGGGCGTCGGTTGCCAGCCGTGAGCACGAATATCGGCAGCCGTGTGGCGGCGTGCTAAGCTTCCAGGGCCAGGAACAGTCTCGACGTTGGACAGGGGGTGGGGAGCGGGAGGCGGAGGTGGAGGACCTGTGCGCAATGGAGACGACTGGGTGGTGCTACTGCCACTGATAGAACCATACGGTCGTCGGGTGCTGGTTGACAGGTTCGAGGGCACTGGCGGTTTATAGAAGTTCTGACTGCGCGCTGAAGGAACGCCCAAGGTGGGACCCCGTCGCTGGTCGTCTTGAGCCAGCTGCCTCGGTGATACTGGAGCATTTTCAACTCCAGCAAAGTACTGTTGTCGACCGGTATAGGGAGGCTCTTGCGGTGGCTCGTCGATCGTTCTGAGGACATCAACCTGCCTTTGGATCTCTCCCTGTAAATTAATCACTGAGAGTTTGTTAGATACTGTCAACACGTTTGACAGGAGTGGTACATACCATCACGGGAGATCGGGCTCTCTGCAGGAACAAGGGATAACATAGTCCTTGAGAGCTCTTGGTTAAAATGAAGAAGTCGGTTCATAGTCTCCATAGTCGCTTGGTTTTTGACATGCATATAATGAGCTGCCTCTTCGCTTCTTTGCAGGCGATTACTCAAATCAAACAGTGTATGCTCAATGTTGAGCAATCGGGCATCGGCACTGTCTGGTGGAAGAGGAACGGGCTCGGCCGGAGTGCCCGGTTGCGATGTCGCAGGTTTCGTATAATTACTTTCACGGTGCACAAGGGCATGTCTGCTAGCTCGACGCTTGATCTCACGTAGACCTACCAGATCACCGCGCTTGAAGTTGCCATTGCCATGCTTGAATTCCCAGAGTGTCGTATCGGGGTTTCCCGTGTGGAAAACGTCCCGTTCTAGTACGAATTAGCGATTATGATTGATTCTAAAATATGAAACCCGCAAGACTTACCCTTATGAAAACCGTACATGTTGAGCTGTCTCACAAACGACGATATGTTGGTGTGCTTGAAATATTGCCTGACAGGCATTAGCCGCGTACTAATTCACCAATTCGAGGTTGCTTAAAACGCACGATAGAACTTTCGAGAAGTCGGCTGAGGGCGACATAACAAAACTTTCAGCACTCGCTGACCAGGAGATCAAATGTTGGATGTTTGGGTCTTCCAGCATGCTGGCGTGATGTTAGCAAGTCGTGCTGATGCTTCTGGCAGCGCAATCTCACTTATAGAGCTTGTGAATAAAGGCTGTCTGAACAATTTTGGGCTGGTGTACGGCAGCAGCTGCTGGCGGGGGCGCAGGCATGCTATTGGAGTTGTTGATATTGTTGTTCGTGACATTGTTGGTATCGGGCGCAGGAGAGTTTTTGGGTCGGTCGTTTGGTTTGCCGTTGCCGTTGGTTTCGGAGTCGGAGTTGTGGTTACCGTTAGAAGATGGCGCGGGTGAGGTTATCTCCATTGGATCGCCGTTGCTGGGAGGAGACATTTTGATCGTCGGAGTTGGAATGGGGATAATGCGAGCACCCATTGACTGATGACTGTGAGAGAGGGAGGTAGAGTGCGGGAAGGTGTCAGTCCTGACGGCCATGTGCGCTGTAGCCATGATGGTTAGTCGACAAGAAGGGACATGTGCAGACGGACAGGGTCAGGGTCGACAATGCTTGCTCTTGAACAAGAAACAGAGAATGCAAGGAGAAACGGACGGGAGACGAGAACGGGAGGAAACGGGGAGGTTAAAGGATGGAGTACATAGATAAATGTAGGTAGGAGGAGGGTGAGCTCAAGCCCGATGGGGGTGTAAAGACGAGATGAGGTGGGTGTGTAGCAAAGTAAACTTTGAGACGACGAACGATGTAGGAAAGGAAGGGGAAAGGAACAAAGCCCGGCCACAGGGACGGTATCGCGGGTGCGAGACTGTGGATCAGAAGCCGAGAGACACCGGGGGATGAAGCGACATCAAGTGGTAGCGGAGTCGGGATCGGGACCGGTCGACAGAAGGTGGAGGAAGGAACGTACAGTACGGTTGATGCGATACGATACGATACGATTTGATGCGATGCGATGCGATCACTGGGCGCGTACTGTCCTGTACTGAGCAATACTGAAGAAGGTTACCTCATTCTCTGGATGCGCACGAGAGAATGAGCGGGTGGGACAAGGAATGTCTTGCAGGAAAAGACAGCCTGAACTGGATCTGGTTCAAGCGGTTCCCAGTGTCGGCAGGCGAGGCGAGCTGCGTGATGTCGCTTCGCTTGAGTAGGTGCTATAATTATGGAAGGAAGTAACAGAGGATGAGAGGCGAACGACGAACTAGGATGCGGTAATAGCCCACAGACAAGAACGGCGATTTGCAGCTGAGCTGGATGGTCCCGTCTGGTCTGGTTTCTGGTTGTTGGTTGTTGGTTGGAGCAAAACCTAGACCACAAAGCTCTCAAACCAGAGAGAAAAGATCCAGGTAACCTTAAGTTAGGTACTGTAGGGGGGTAGGTACCTAAGTACTGCACTGTACGCACGGTATAGTACAGGGGTACGTAAAGTTAGCTTAGCTTGTGTCTTAGCTTGGGTTCCATTAGTACGTTTAGGTGACACCCGCTCAGATGGCCGCTGATCAGCCTCACATAGGGGCTTTTTTAATTTTTTTTCGTCTTCTTCTTTCCTTCTTTTCTTCAGGACTCTGGGTTTTCTAGAAGGCGTGGTGAGGAGGTAAGATTGCTGTCGACTTTATCTTGGCACATCGACCAGAGAATGGGCTCCAGACAAAGGGCACAGCTCAATCAGTCTGTATGTAAGACGCAATGACGATAGGCGAAACAGCACAGATCTCTGATCGCGTTCGTACAGCTCGGTGATTCCGCGAAGATCAAAGTGCTTGTCTGGTAAAGCGTCAAGGTCCTCTTAGCTAGGTTTGACGTCCCAATACAGTAGTTGACGAATGGCTGCGGCTACTGCAACGATGGCAATGACACCAAACTCAACCTAGGAACAGGCGGGGAGAGCTGGAAGATTGGCGAGTGGCGGCCGAAGGAAGAAGGGCTGAGCGCTGAAGGGAAAGCTTCTGGACAGTGTGAAAGAAGACGGGAATGCGCAGGGCTTGTGAAAGCGGTTTTTAAGAAGGTGCTGAGATTGGAAAAGCTCGCTTCTCTAGTCAGACCCAGGTAGCTGGTTGATATGAGCGTACTTTCGTATACTGTACTGTACTGCACTGTACTGTACTGTAACTAGGTAGGGACGAGATTACTGTAGTGAAAAGAAAGGGAGAAGGAAGAAAACCTCGCGATCTACTGGCCTGGACGGATTTCTTTTTCTGGATCTGCAGGGAAACCGATGTGATCATTATCAAATGGACCCAGGGGCCAGGGTTGGAAATTTGGGGACATGGCTCTGGACAGTGGCATGGAGACCATGGAGATAGAATGGGGATGGGGTTTGACATTTGTGGTTAGGTTAGTACTGTACCTACAGTACAGTACATGAGAGAGAAGCCGGCAACTCAATTCTCAAGAGAAACCCACCCACCACACCCACTTCAACCTCCAAGACCTACATTGTTGTTCCATGTTCCATCAGACGGACAGTCCCCTACGCTCACTCCCGACATGTCATGGTGGGAACGATTTCAAGCAAATTAATAACAACAATCTTCGTGTTGCTTTTCTCTATCGCTGTTTTGAACCCATGCTCAAGATAGCAATATAGCACGGGATGATTGGCCATTATCACCTTTACCAAAAGCAGCAGCGCATATGTACTATGGGTGGTTCTAGATCAATGCCTCATATGATCAAACGCCAGTTGGAATGAAGTTCCAGTACCCAGGCTATAGGAACACGATCCATCATGTCGGTATTACAACTGAGACTTTGACATGTCCATTGGAAAGCGATTAGAGTAATTGATGGAACAATAGAAGCACGTGTACATACATATAGCGCCGCCAAGATTGATCCGTCATTGCACAGTCCTTGAAATCTAGTGGCGGCTTCAGAAGCAGATGGCTTAAAGAACCAGAGACATTAAGGAAAGGCTTATATGAGGAAAGAAGGGCCCGGAACATTCAGTATCTTTTTCTTGGCGCCTTGCCGTATTCTTCTCATCAATGGTGTGGCCGGGCTGGTGTCTAGGAACGCTGGGAGGCAAACTGAATGCGTGGCGCCCAGCCTCGATGGCCTGAAGAGGATACCCCGATAGGTATGGAGTATCGACGACAAGAAAACAGGAAAGAATGGGGAAGTACTGATAAATTCCAGAATCCAAGGCCTAGACCTCCTTCTGTTGCATCAGCACATTATCAAGTGGATGTTCGAACATTTAGTACGGCCGAAATCTGTTGAAGAAAATTGAGAGGCATGACTGGGCATCACAAATGAATGGCTCCTAACAGCCCGAACTTAGGGACAGTTCCCAATTCCTGTGCATGGGACCCCGGATACAACAGCGTCCAAAGAACATAAATAGAGAAAAAGCCTCAACGTCGCTGCATATCATCCGTGTCCTCGGGGCCGATCCATCGTGTCCGGTCAGAAAGCCGCTGTTGCGAGATCGGAAAGGCTCTTCATGATGGTTTTGTCATGAGAAGCAATGGCTCTGGTAGTCTCCCCACAACTAACCAATGCCAGCATCTCAAAGACATCAACTGCTAGACACCGTACACCCAACTCGCGCACAAAGACTGTGGCTGTCGGATATCATGAACCGTTAGTATGGTAATTGTAAGAGGTCGTAATTACGAAGGACAAGGCAACATGTCTAGGGAGCATGTCGAATCAATCTTTTGCTCGGACCCTCTCTGCTTCTGCTAAAGCCTAGCTCTCAACCAAGTCAAGGGCTCCGCTTGTGGTACTACGGTGAGGGTGAGGTTGCAGCAGTTGGTATAACTGGTCTCTAGGATCGCGAGATAGTCAAGATAGTGAATCGGCAAGAGGAGATGGCGGGCGGGCTCTAGCAGTTGCAGGGCAGGCAGCGGTTGGATAACTAGAAGATGGATCTAAATCAACTTGGACGGGCCGGATCACCCTGGCTCAACAAGTCTCCCTGACATAAAAGGCCCCTGTCAAGCTGGGTACAGTTTCCGCAAATCGTGGCCGAATGGTTTGTGATGATGACTGGCAAGATGAAAGGGATTTACACCTATTGGATGTCATGCAGTTGTTTCTCAGTACTGTGCGTACTGTAGGGAAATAATCCGAGCCTGCCTACCTACCTATTAATATCCGCTTTGCATTGTACCTAATGTCCCTTCTTCTGACGCAGGCACGACAATCACATGTGTCCTATTACACCTTCCTTTTCATATTCTCGGATGGGGATTTTTGCCAAGTAGGTACCTAGGTGGACGACTACCTAACTAGTACGCACACAGGTAGTCACTTTAATTATGTCGCAGTTGCCTTGCTAGTATTTTAAACCACTCGATGCTTTCCTAGCTGGGCAGGAGACAGGTACGCTTTCTCATCCTGTATTTGTCCACCAGACCGCTTCGTGCTCCGTGCCTTCCATACCCCGTCGTCCGGCTCAAGCTCCGTGGCCCGTTGTCCCGTGCTCTCATGCCCCGTGCTTCCTTCCCGTTGTACTTGTCTGGGCTCCAAGGGTTCTCCTCTTGCCGCTAATCAACCACAATGCAATTGCTAGAATGGCTTAATTCCCATCTCCACTCGTTGTGATTTATCCCTGGGCAAACAATTTATGTGCCGTTTGATTAACTTGAACGCGATATGGCAATCATGCTTACTGACGCTACTGCGCATCTTTGAAATTAATACGAGACGCTGAGCATCGATTCAAGATTGAAGAGTCAGTCAGAAAGTACCAACCACCAACTAGACTAATACCACGAGTAGTTCATGGAAGTTATGACGATTCGTCAGCTATTTTAACTATGGTCAAGGGTTTAGGTCTCTCCGCTAGTCAGACCTTGGCAATGGCGTCCCTTCGGACAGCTTCCCCTAGCCAAAAACCAGGGCAAGACAACACAAACCACGCCAAAGCAGGGGATTCAAGGATCCAAGCGAGATATGGCTACAGTATTACAAGGCTTTGTCAACAGCCGAGAGACACCGACACGCTGTGCGGAGCCTGTTATCTAATTAACTCTCAAAGCTTGACCAGGAAAGAATGAGCATTCGAGATGTCCTTGAAACTTCTCCCGAAACCCTCTCGAGCTTCTTGACTACCAGCCTGCAAGATTGAGAAATTCTCACAGTTCGCTACGCAACCATCGCCACCTACTAACATTGCGTCTGTCAATCTCGTTCGCTACGATACAGTACCTAGCTACAGTACATATAGAATTGATAGCAGCCATGCTACAGCTACGCGAATCTGATCAGTAATTCCTTGATTTTAAATTTAAGTTTGATGCTCAACGGGCGATGAACCCCAAGTCCCCCACCTTTGCATCAACAAGATTGAACATCATATGTAGACCGTTCAAGCATACGATCTTCCCCACAATCAATAGCCCAGATTGTTGATCGTCATCAACGGTAAACAAAAAAAGGCCGACAATTTGCAAGACACGGAATCGCTCAGTCTCATTGTTGCTACTGTACATATTCAAAGAGTGCCGAAAGCACTCCCGTGATGGGGAGAATCAATAGTTTACGATGCGGTTACCCAGAACACGATTCAGCCTTGAGGGGCAAGCAGAGAGACAGGCGAACTCGTAACCACAGCAGATAGAGTTGGGTGGTGCACCATCTTGTTGATAGGGACCACTTGCTTTAGATTGATGTCCCTTATTGCCGTTTCACACCTATAAAAGACATCCCTGGACGTGGTTCTGTCGATCGACAGCTGTTCGACCCGTCATCTAAAACATTGACAGCCTAGACTACGGACCCAATCTGCAACGACGAATTAAGCTGATTAACTTGACTCATGTAGATACTTGACCCCCGTTAGACAAGATCTGTCGACTCTGACAACCCAATCAATATTGACACCTCCAGACTCGACATTATGAAAGCTGTGCCGTACAGTATACTGCCTGTACAGTACCAGCTCTTGCATTTAATCTTCGGGGAACCAGCAGCTCAACAATGTTCGCCTGGACGTTTCCGCACTTGTAGAGATTCGACACGCTTGAAAGCGTTCCACAACAAGGCCGCGGCGTAACTTAGCAAAAAGTCTATCGAATGGCAACACCACTGCAGCATGTTCCTTCATATTGAACCACAAGCCCTCAAACTAGCAAACCACGAGCTAGAACGGGTCTTGATAAGTTTTAGGTTTTGACGCCAGCTCGCCACCAATTTCGAGCGGAGAAGCCAAAAACTCAACACAGACCACAATACTGTATCCAAGCCTCGGTCCGATGAATTGGCTGGCTCTATCCGTCATTTGATGTTTTTTTAAGCTGGTGGTCCCTGATCTGTGGTCTACTGTACTAATGTACATATGAAGCAGCTATTGAGGGATATATCATAGACCATAGGGCCGACTGGTTCGCAACCTCGATACCTTTGCTCGACTTAAGGAGGTAACAGGCCTTCGCAATTCCAGGTTGCGTGTCATGGGTATGGTTTTTGCATACTATGCATCCCTCAACTTGAACAGGGCCGATGCTGTCGCAAGGACTATGAAGATGTTTTTGAAGATAGTGTGTGGACAGACAGATTCGGCTCATGGCGGTTATCCATACAATTTTATGTTATTACACTTTACGTCGCACAGTCACTTTCATATGCAAGTCAATCAATTTTGGTGATGCTTGAAGCGTCTCAGCTCAAGTCACCCATAAGAAAAAGCAAAGTCTACAGACAGGACTTTCCCCAGTCCGCATTGTCACGCCAGATCGTCCCGTCCCTGGTGCAAGATCTCTAGGTCTCGAGCTAGTTTATGATGGCTACCTACCTAGGTAGGTATTAGGGTATGTAGTGTGTACAGTACAATGGTTGGTGGCGGCCCCTGACTATTTGACACGACTCATGACACGGTTAACGTTTTCCCATAAGGCATGAATACCAATCACACCTATGCACTGTATGTATCTTGTCATGTTTCGGTTCAGCAGCAATTCATCTTACATATCATTTACTATGTTACTTACTTAGTCTTTACTAAACATGGCTACGGTATCCGAAACGGGATGAGAATAATAAAAGGGGAGCGGGCTGAAACAGGGATATGCTTTTCAACCCGAGGCAATGGTGCACGTCATGCCCTGCACAGTATTCGAGCAGGTCAGGTCTTATCTTATGCACGACAGAGAATGCGTGAGCGCTAGCTACGTTAGCAAGTTCTGAATCTGTGGTTGTCGAATCGTTCGAGAACGCTCCAAGGGATATTATCGGTTGTTCCGATGGCAGTCCAATTGCTATGGATGCCAGTCTATTCCGTCCCGTCCCTGAACCACTGCGCAAACTTGTGCTGATAGAGGTCATACTCCGATCTGACCCCCTGGGTCGGTATTAACTTGACGTATTGGGACACGCGCCTCCGGCCGAGAGCCATTTGATCTTTTCATGTCCGACCTTTGAGCCGTTTTTCTCGGCTTTTGCTCAGGAACTGGTCTTTTCTTCTACTGCCTGTAATACTGCACAGTAAAAGGTTAGTCTTTTGTTAGGCCTTCGGCAGTTGAGGTTTTCCTACCTGCACACACATTGACCCTTCAATCGCCGAGACACTATCGTTTGATATTGAACCCATGTTCCTCAACGATACTACGCTATCTATGCAGCCTTGTTCAACAGAAAATCTCTGTTGACGCCTAATTCCTTCTTTTGGCATTCTATTTCCATTTCCTTCGGCTTGGCCGACAGTAAGCCACAGGCCTTGATACGTTACGTGTACTATCCTATGACAGCTCTAGGTTACTTACGGTATAGAAGACACCATTGACTAGGTATCATGATCGACATTGCCTTTTCGGATACACTTTCCGGAAGCATGTACAGTAGTATTGGTTTGAACAAGGGTAGGAGAAAATTTTGACAATCTTTAATAGGCAATGCTTAACGATGGAACCCTTGAGTGGAAAACTTTACGTCTTATGTCATGGAACGCATGAATGTTCTGCCAAGATGTCCAACTGTGCGCCAGCTTCACTGACAGTCACAGTACGTATATCTTGATAGGTAGAAACCCCTGTCTACAGCTTCAAAAAGGTTTCATATCCCTTCCCGACTTGTATCATGACGGAATGCAAGAGAGGGCTATCCGTATGTCCTGACATTTGTGTTAATAGGGACTGATCCTTATATATTTCGTGACATTTCATTTGAACAAAGATTTAGAAGATGCAATAAAAGCTTTGCAGTCGGAAAACTGATACAGCGTACCTTGAAGACTATTATTCACTATGAATCATTTCAACCCACTGCTCAACGACTCTCGATGACTTGATGAATCGAAAGACAGTGGAAACTATGACATTGTTATTCCTCATACTCATCAAGCTGAAGGTCGTACTCCCAGCAATACTATATTGTATGTATTCCAAATCATCTTACAACATCAGTTATCAAACTGCTGGTGGTTGCCTCAAAAATCCTCATCTTCCAATCCGCCAATTCGCTTTTCAGCAATCTCACGAATCTTTGTTCCCAGAATCGTTCGCCCGTAATGGTCTGCCATTTTGCTAGCAGCATCCATCGTGCGACCTGTACGGTCTTTCATCAACTGGACCATCTCAAGCGCACGCATGCCTCGTTCTTCGCCCTCGCGGCACTCAATCGCCAGGAGCCTTAGCAAAGTCTTGTCGATCTCCAGCTCAAGACGTGACAGTTGTGAACGCTGGTTGTGGCTGCCTGAAGTAGCTTCTACGAGATCCCGCAGCTGAGCAGCTTTGACACCAAAAAGAATGAAGTCTTGCTCGAATTTGCGTGTCTCTGATGAACCATCGTCTCCGTCCTTATCATCGTCTTCGTCGTCCATGTCAAGATCCTCAGATCCTTCTCTGGTTTTACGCTTCGATAGCTTGGGTGCGGATGATATAGGAATGGAGAAGTCAAACTCGGACAGGAGAGGGCGAGGGAAGTAAGGGTATTGGTCACCTCCTTTGAGGATAATGCAGTGAAACTTGTTGTCAGCCACAGCAATAGGGAAGTACGACTCGTTTTTACGGCCCGACGCCAGACGATCCATGAGTTTGGTATCCAGGAGGGGTACCCATGATGCTCTTGATGGCTGGCGCCAGTGAAGAAGTGTGAGGAGAGTTCCTGTCGAGTCATAGATGCAAGGATCCTAAACGGCGGTTGGTCAGTGATCATACGTCCGAGTCAATTATTCAGTTAACAAACTTACGCCGTTATCCGAGAAGAATACACTCTTGAGTGTGGCTCCCTCAGGAAGAGCTACAGTGTCTTCGTTCTGACAAATCTCGTCTCTCTTGATATTCTCAATGGTATACAAAAGGCGAGTGTTTCCATCTGCACCCATAGGCCCGTTGCCCATGGTTATAACGTAATCCCTCCAACTGGCACAGGTCACCATAGGTGAGCTCTTTGGTCGATACACACGATACGGCATGCCAAAAAGAGTAAAAGTTCGCACATAGTTGGCGCTAGTTGTGACGGTGATGAAAGACTCGCTCAGTGACATAGCCGTCACAGCTTCTCCCCGTGGTAATTCAATGCGCCAGTCGGATCGCTGTGTCCATGTCTCATGTGGTCGATAAAAGATGACTGCAGGGGCGTCGTCCTTTGGTGGACATGAGAAGAGGGTGCCATGCTCAGTCAAGCAAGCTTTATCATAGAGAAATGTGTCTGTAAAATGGAAGTCTCGATGGAACTCGTGATCATAGAATTCGACTGTAACGGTGTGATGTCCATCCTGGTCAACCGTCCAAACGAAGCCGATCAAATTAAGGCAGAGGTATTTGCGGTTGCCACGCCATGGGGTTGCACCTGGTTGGAAAGCTTCGTGATATTGCGGTTCGAGCAGGTGGCGTCGCTTATTCGCGAGACCAAGACCATCATCATCCCGGCCTCGCTTCTGGCCCAGTCCTGTAGTGTATCCAGCACCATCATCATCCTCTACGAAGTCGTCATCGCCGTATCCATCACCGCCTTCAAGGAACGAGTCAAGACTTCCCAGAGAGTCCCGTCTCGGTCGTGTTGGAAGACCTTGTTGCTCCCGGCCGTTAAGAGGAGGCGGTCTTCGGTTTGCAGAAACCTCAGCGAGTGGGTCGTGGATGAAGGGTGCTGGTTGTGTGTTGAGCTTCAATAGGGGCGAGAACTGGTCTGAGAGGAAGTCGGGGTAAATATAGACCTCGCCGTCAGTAGTTGTGAACGATAAAATGTTCTTGGTAGGGTGCCAAGATATGTCAATGACATTGGAGTAGTCGTATCTTGCAATGACAGACTGTGTCCTCGTCTCCCAGATCAACAGCTTGCCGTCTCTACTCGCCGATGCCAGCATTGCACCATTGGGCGACCATGCTAGGGCGTTTATATCAGCTAAGTGCCCATTGGCGAAAGTCCTTTGCTTTTCCCAATCATTCTTGGAGATGACCTGGATGTCTCGCATAGGAGTTGGTACGGCGAATGCTCTACCGTCAGGGTGCCAGGCTGCACGCGTCGAGTTCTCAGTATCTGTATCGACAGCGCCAATCACACCATCCACCTTTCGAATCAACTCTGGCTCTTCTGCGGTGAGAGAGTAAACATATACGATACCATCTGTGCCAGAAAGAGCAACTAATCGCCCCTGGGGGTCGAAGCTAACGTTTCGTACAGCGCGTGCATGTTCTCGCAGGTACTTGACTTGTGATATGTCTTGTGTGTTGACAATCTTGACGCTTAACTCGTCACTCGCAACAGCACACCATTGACCATCGACTGTCAAAGCGACATCACGAATCGGTAGTGTGGTTCGAGTAAGGAATCGCTCAAAGGTGTTTGTTTCGAGGGAGTACAAGCTGACGGTGCCATCTTCAGAGCCAACAACAAAGAACTGGTCTCCGGCGGCGACCGCCGTGTTCTGCTCCTGGCAGTCATCGATGTTGATCGGTTCTCCATCGGAACCTGTTTTGTACAGTCGAATCGTGTTGTTTGAGCCAACCGTAACAAGGCGACTGCCATCGGGAGTGTATGCGCAGCGAGTAGTTCCTTGCGTATGGGCAGGCCTCGGCCGTGGCTTTGGAGCAATTGTTGAATCCATGGTCGTCGTCGTGTTCATAGATTGGAGATCTTAGAAGGACGGATGGTGGATTGTTGATTTAGAGGTGGGACATTAATCCGGTCGTTTCTCGGGGGACGCGTCTGACCGCGTCGCAATTAAAGTCGCGGAAAGACCCCGCGACTCGTTGTTCAGGACCGTTGCAGGGGAATGCTCCACTAAAATCCAATTCCCTCTTTTTATACTGCCTAGGTAGATACCTAACCTAGATCACCTGGATTACTAACAAATATTTGAATGATACTGGATCAAATCACACATACCTACCTACCTCGTAGGTACTCATCACTTATACTCTCAAGTTCTGAACCCGATTACTGGCTTTCATAATCATGCAGTCTGCAGACCGTGACCACTTCTTTGAAACGGAGTATGTATATAATTTCGATATCAAGTACACCTCCATACTGACCACACTTGCAGTGCTGTCCAAGCTCAACGTCAACGCAAGGCTGCAAAGGCCGGCAACAAAAATGGCGAACCAATTGCTATGAAGTCCAAAATACTTGCCGTTGTTCCAGACCCTGCTTCACCTCTCACTTCTGTATTCATTGCCGAGTCTGCTGGTGCTGTCCGTCGAATCAACCTCGAGGTATGTCAGGAATCTTGTAGAGACCTATACAACTCTAATATGATGTAGGCATCGGAGCCTAAGACAACGTACCGTGGACCAAAGGCACCCGTAACCTGTCTTGCCACGGGAGGCCCAGATGACCAGATAATATTTGCAGGCTCGTGGGACAAGGACATCTGGTCATGGGACGTTGAGACTGGAAAGCTTGGCCGCAAATTCAGCGGTCATTCAGACTTCGTAAAGACTGTTGTTTGTGCTACCGTCTCAGGTAAACATGTTCTCATCAGCGGAGGCGCCGACAAGAAGATACTGGTCTGGGATATTGAGTCAGGGAAACGGCTGCACACCCTTCAGGACCCTACTACGACAATGCTGGCCGTCCAACACATTGCTATCGACCCTGTCCTCAGTGACACAGCCAAGGTTGTCTTTGCCAGTGCGAGTAGTGACCCGCACATCAGGAGGTGGAAGATCACCCTAGACAGTTACGAGCAGCTTCCCGAGTCATTCTCTGACCGCCCCGATGCTGAGCGACTTACTATCCAGGAGCACGAAACCAGTATCTACCGTTTGTTCTACGATCAATCAAGCGAAGACGTGGATCTATGGACTGCCAGCGCTGATGGAACTGCAAAGTGCCTGGCGCGTTCGAGGAATTTCGTCACTGACGACTCCTTTGAACATGGAGATTACGTACGAGGAGTTCTTGCAACAGACCAATGGATTGTCACGGCTGGACGCAATGAGGATGTCAAGGTCTGGGACCGCTCATCCGGTAAGCTGTATTGTACATTGATCGGTCACTACGAGGAGGTAACCGACATTATCATGCTGCAAGATTCTGATGATACTCCCCGCAAGATATGCAGTGTTGGTATCGACGGAACTATCCGAACATGGCCACTGGTCAAGTCTGAACTGGACGAAGTGGTTGTCAAGATCCAAAAAGTCTCCGAGCCCAAAGAGGAAGAAGAGGACAAGAGTGGCAATCTCTTGACTGCTGAGGAAGAGGCTGAGCTTGCGGAACTCATGGACGATTAGACAGTTCGACAATGTAGAAAGCTAATTTACCAGCCATTATCAACTCCTGGGCCACTTATCGTGATGTGCCTGCGTTTCACGAAAGTTCAACTCGACTTTACTTGCGCAAAACAAGACGGTTGGATGCATTTCCGCTGTGCGACTATGTGTGTCAAGTCGCTCTTTCGAGGCGCAGCATCACAACCTGTGCTTCGGCCTTTAAAAGAACTGCTACAGAATGAAAACAGCAAACATGTGTGTCACACCACTTACTGCTCTAGTATCAGGGCCTCCCTGGTTCTCTACGTAGTAAGAGATAGCTGTAACCAGTTCTCCCATGTTACTCTTTGGCTTGACCCGAACCCATCATCTATAATAACTCACTTGGATCGGGCAGGAAGATTGACTCGCCATATTGAGATGCAATGGGCTTTGTCTAAAGGGGGTTTGGAAAACAGAAGAGCCAGGCAACGATCCGCCGATATGGCAAATGATGGGACCTGATCTGCATTGCAGCATATCCTGTTCCGCCGTAAATTTCGAAATGCTTGCGTCTGGCTGAACCTTGATGTGATCAGAAAGCAAACAATCTCGTTTTGTTTTTACATAGACTAGAACATGAAGAGGCTGCCGAAATTGTACGGCGGTCTAATCAAGATCTGCGTGGCTTTGCCCGACGAGAAATATCGCTTCGCCTAAGGATGGATGCTGTCGAGCTGATCTCCCCATCTACGTGACACCTGGTTACAGTATCCGTAGCACTGCTGCCCTTGTCCCAAACATACTGTACAGTATGACAAAGAATAACAAGAAACATTGACTGGCGGTAAATGACATGGTTGATAGTGCGTGAGCTAGACATTCGGGCTTGCGTAACCATGAAGTCGCACGACTATGATCCTTCACGCCGAGCATCGAGATTATTACTTACGACCCAAACAGTTTCTGGTTTCGACTTCCCCTGGGATAACCAAGCATGCGGCGACTGAGCAAAGAGGCCGACTCGTTACCCCTGTAACGTCTACGCCGATTTGGCTTCTGCAACATATGTTATGAATCCAAGGTGTCGGGTATGAACTCCTGCAAGTCTTCCCTCCCCCTTCCCCTGTCGACGCCAATGGCCATTCTTCAAGATTGCAGGTTTGTTAGTGTAGGAATGGACGGATAGCCGCCTCTCCGGCTCGCAAACAGCCTGGACCCTGTCCGTGACGGTTGGCCACTGCCTCCAAGTGGACTGTAGTCAATTCTCCAGACTCCAGAATCATAAAAGGAAAAGCGAAAGAAAAAAAAAAAAAAAAAGGAAAGCGAAGCTCACAATATGATCTGTGCTACGCTATTCGGAGCAAAGGGAGAGTTCTTCAGGACCCATTGGGTGTCATTGACGAGCAACTGGGTCCGACTGCTCTTCTTTATATCCGTATAGCCTTCCTGCGAATAATTGGACCTGAAACAATAGCTTTGGAGCGCGAGTCATCACACGTCATGACTCTCCTTGCCAGAGCTCGATCCGGCAAAACATGCAGACCCAGCCCGAAGAGCTAGAACATAATCTATATGCACCAACGTATAGCAAACTCTAGACTAATGTACTGCAGTTCCTATTTCTATGTGCCGCAGTTACCTATCTCGATTTACAAGTTCGAAATTGGTATCTTGCTTTTGAGACGAAAATAAAGTGATTTTCAAGTCCCGATGATAGTCGCGATAAGTCGTAGCGAATATTCTTCACTGTGCGAAAACTGTCACCAAACCATCCCATATCAATTTTACTTCTATCTCTTAGAACCTTACGAGTCGCACCAACAAGCAAACGATGGTGAGTGGGTAGGGGAAATAGCCGCGTGGTGCGAAGCATTTTGAGATTCACGCCTAGGGCTGACCTCCTAGTTAGATCTTGCACGAACAGAATCTGAGACGTGCCACTGACTGAGATATCGACACAAGGCTTAGTCTACATAGATAGCCTCCATCTCAAACGTAAAATCTACAACGTCTTTTTGGATCAACTGTGTTGGTGGCGCTCTTGAGAAATCACTTGGACCCTGAAACCGAAGCTCGATAGGCTCCATCTTGCATGTTGATCGACAACGAGCAGGGGTCAAAGGATCACTTGTCGCTTTTGGATTGTGTGGCTAAAATAGAATCGAAGCCCTGTTGATAGATGTGGAGAGATCGGCAATGATTGGGGCGGCCCGAAAAGGGCTGAGGCCTCGAAATTCTAGTGCATGTACTCCGTATCATTAACAAGACTGAAGGATAGTCTCGACACAGATTTTCTTTTTTCCTAGCTCGAGGACCCATTCAAGTTCAGAAATATTAGAAACCAAAAGCAAATAGCAATCAACAAACATCAAGGTATAGACTGCGTGTACAAAGCTGCACTCGACGGGTCTCAGTTGTGCTGGCTGCTGGCCGAGGGAGCGAATATGTGCAGAAGTTGGTCGGGATTGGATATATGACATGAGCGTCCGTAGCGAGGTAGTTTGCTGGTGCACTGCCGTTCTGTACTCGATGCTCGGCTCAAGGTTCTAGAAAGTGCGACAATTTCCAGTTTCCACGTTTCATGTTCTAGCTCAATGTTTCTTCCTGTCAAGCTTGGTCCACGCCATGTACCAGTGGATCAAATTCGCCGAAATATGGTGGTCTGTATGACTATGACTTGTCGAACTCGTCAGCTATGCTATGGGTGTTGGATAGATATATTGCATGAGTATATCGCGGTCCGAAACCACCAACTAGACTAGTCATTTGGGCTGAAGCCTTCATCAAGGGCCACTGCGTCTCAGCTCAGGTCGAGATTGGATCCTCTCAGGGACAGCCCTGACGCATTTCCCTGTAATCTTGGTGTGGGACCAAGGCCGTGGGTTGCATCATGGAACAGGGTACATGGGTGACCCTGATCCCTGTGATCGTCGTCACAAACAAACCACAACAGCTTCGCTCCTGGTATACTGCCATTGGTGTTTGTGTTTGTACTCGTGGCACGTCGGCCAAGCACTTCTCACTCACCCAGTTTGCATCCTGTACAGTACTGTAATGTACGCGCTGGAGATGAGGCACTGACGGGAGTGCCGCTGCAGGTCCCCGATGGTCTAGTTCCAGTACAAACTGCTTAGCCAGCAGTAGGTCCAGCCGGCTGGGATTCCGGCTCGAGAGGATCAGAATGAGAGAAAGTTTATGCAACCTTACACTCCAAATCCAAACGGGTACAGTATCCATATGTGTTGTTCTTCTTTGGCTCCAACCCAGAAACAAGACGAGCCAATTGCAGATTCGATAGGCTGGTAGATAGGGCAGGTTGGATGGGGTTATGGAGTCCCAACACAATTAGAAGAAATCGTTAGAGTGGCTTGCTTTTGGCTTTGGGTAGCAGGGTTCATCCATCAACCTGAAATCTCTAAATGGAGTCCGAGTTGGATAGAGGAGACCCCATCGGTTGATAGTGGAGCTGGTGGTGGTGGTAGCACTGGCTGGCCTGAACGACGGGAGCTGCGACTTCCCTCTAGGTAGGTAGGTAAGGTAAGGTAAGGTAAGGTAAGGTAAACAGGCAGGTAGGCAAGAGGGAAGAAGAGATAGGTACCTACCTGCCTCAGATCGGATATGTATCACGTACCTGCTTCCTGTCACCTGTATTTCCATCGACTTTACAGTTTTTCCATCTCGATGCTACCTGCCCTGACCACTCTTAACATTCTTCGAGAGTCGGCATTCTTTTCTTTTTCCCTCCCCCCTTCTCCCTTCCCCAGGCTGGGATTTTTAAATTGCACTCATAACTTTTCATACCAGCCTTGACTACCTCGGTACTCTATTCAGCATCTTTTCCATTACTCCCTTGTAAGTTCATTCCTATACTCATTCCACTCATAGTTATATTGATTACCTATCTATTAGAGCTTCTTCTTTGCGAACGAGCTTGCTTCATAACACAAGCTTCCCGACTACGCTCCCTTTCCCCAGCTCATCCCTTTGATCAGGCATTCCATTCACCGCATTCCCTTATTTTAGTTTCGTGTCTCCCGTTCACTTTCTCACTCATACCGAAAGATCTTCCGAATCAGTGGCGCCTCGAGTATCCACTATGTCTACCGATCAGCAACTTGGGAGTATTGTTACCTTTGAGGGCCATGTCGAGACCGTATCTACACAACTGAGACTTCTTCCTACTTCGCCGCAAATCCTGATTCTTCCCAATATCCAGAGCTACATCTCAAACAAGGAAACGAATTACCAGTCGGACGTCCGTCTTTATGTCAAGAGAATACATGAAGCTGCCGTAGCTCGTCACGAAGCTGCTCGAGCCTTTTTGCAAGGGTCAACACCAACGAGCAAGCGATTAGTGTTTATGAATGGTGGTACACCAAGTGCGCAAGCCCTCTGCATTAAGGCCATCATGGATCAGGAAACAGATGGAGACATCAACCAAGCCGAGTCTTTGTTCTGTCAATTGATCAAGGATGGGGTTCTCGGTCTGGAAAATCCGGTCAGAGACTGGAGAAGACCAAGCATGTCCAATGATGTTGAAGGAAAGGGCCTCGAAGATGAGCTTGAAGATCCCATAACACGGGCTATGCGAGCTGCTGATGCGCTGGACCGACAAACAGCCAGCCTCCAACCTTCCACTGAAGTCGACCTCACTCTCACACCGCGCCCTCGTAGCAACAGCCTGCCACTTTATGGCTATGAAGATAATTTTGGGGACGATGCACCGTTTTTTGTTTTCGGCGCGCAGAGTAAAGACGAGAGTGGGAATGCAGCCGAAGAAGCTAGAGGCTATTCATACTCACCTCAAGCCTCCAGGTTTTCTATTACACACTATGACCGGTCTGCCGATCGTATCTACCGCAACATTACTCACTTACAGTCCCCATCTCTGAAAACTTGCTTTTTAGCGTCCCCCAGCTGTTTTGGCGAATCCTACAACTTGATAGGGGATGCTATATCACCAGGTTTTGAAGCCTTGACTCCGCGTTCTGATGTATTGAGCATCCCATCCACAGATAATGTCGTGTATGGAGAAGCCTCATTACTGGAGATGCGATCACCAAGCCGCAGTTCTACCCTGTCACGAGTTAAATCCTTGGACAGAATCTACTCGGCCACTCCTAAACAACGGGATCTTTGTATTCTCACATCCACCACAGAGCTCACACGACCATCGGAACTCGAGGTGGAATTAGAAATGACCCAGGCACGCCGAATGTCTAGAATGGCGTCCCCTAGTAGACGCAGCTACATCGAAGCGCCAAGAACCGTTATTGTCAAGAACGATCTTCCTGTCATCAGGATGGCTCCTGTCCCCTTGGAGAAGAAGCGCAAACCTGCAAGGGCATCGTACGTGGACAGGGGCACAGATGCGAAAGACATGCCTGGATCGAAGGAGACTTTTCAGCCGGTATTGCCCTTGACAGAAGACCTAGTGGTTCATTTGAAGGAGGAAGTGCCTGACCCTCTACTGAATTCTATTGTTTGGGGATTTAAGACCAACCATCTTTCCACTTTCTTTCAATCGCCCACCTCTGAGACTGAAGAATATCATGCTTTGGTCCCAGCAACACCCAAGTCGCACATCATAACAGGCGTAAGCTGCATAGAAGACCAGCTCCAAAAGCTGCCTGCTAGCAAAGCATTGGACTCCGATGAATATGACCCATTCTCATACAACCAGTCTTCATGGCTCAAGCGAAAACCCCTTCCGAGTCTGCCTAAAGTCACAGTTGAACGGCCGCCAACACCTGTCAAAACCCCTCCACTCCTGGCACCGGATGTGGATAACAGGATTCGTGAGCTTGAAGTCAACGGCCAGCAAACGGCCATCACGGTCCAAAACTCACTTCGTTCTGTTCTCCAAGATCACTTCCCACCAGAGACTAAGGGCTATCGCCAGTTTCAATTCCCTCTTTTGCCCGAGCTTGAAGGACTGTGGAAGCCAGTCTTCTGGGACAATGAGCCCAATAGCTCGCAAGGATCCTGTCATCGCATTGATCAGATTTTAGCTATAGGGGCTCAACGAGGTGTGAAGCGGGACTACACTTCCGCCGTAACTGGACAGCTTGAAAAGCTAGGAACCAAGAATAGCGGCATGAGCCGCAGTGGAAGACTGGATTTTAGGTATGAATACGGCCCTTTATGTCTTCCTTTGCCCAAGACTCACATGAAACAGGTACCTTCTTGCGAACGCTATGCAAGCCTATACAGCACAGCCCTTGACCAGCCAGACCAAGGATAATCCTTTTGCCAACTCATTTCTTCTCGCAACACTCATAATTCCACATCTTGAGACATACCTTGCACTTCATACTGAAGTCAGATACCTACTTCTCGAGTACCCGCCCGAGCATCTCTCTACAGTATTGGCCCTTCAAAAACTTGTTGGTGTGGATATGATGAAGGTGGCCCAAATTGTCGATGCTAGTAGCAAGAACATGCCATTCACTCACTTGCGCGGAAACTCCATCACCGGCCCGGAACAAGGACCTGTAGGCCGGTTCGGAAAGACGTTCCCACCCAACTCAGGCTCTGGCTATGATATTACCGTATCGAAGGCCAACTTTCTCCTTACGTCAAGCGCTAGCGAAACAGAGATCGCAACATTCGTTGCCACTATCTCTGACATTCTCTCTCAAGTCTCTGACTACTATGTTCCGGAGCCCTCGCCAAATAAGCCCAAATCGCCGTTTGTTACCGGAACCCTTTCTGCGTTTCCACGCGTGTCGCCAGCTCTTTATAGCCCACCTATGTCGCCAACAATCGGCGGCCCAATAGGAGCAATACTTCCAAGTTCGCCTGCAATGTCAAGTCGGCCATCCTCCATTGCTGAAACGGTCAAGACAGCGAAGTCGACCAAGAGCAAACAAAGTCGGGCCAAGTCGAAACGCAAGCCTGCTGACGCTCGATCGATCCTTACCATGTATGTTGATGATAGTGATTGGGATCAAGAAGACCGGCGCATTATGCCACTCCTGGAGAAGAAGTCAGAAGGGCGAAAGGGAAACTCTCATAAGGCACTCAAGTTCCTTGGCCTGTCATGATGAGTACCTTGCCTGACAAAAGTTTGCGGCATATTAGAAATATGGCTGTTATGATTTAATGATCTCGTTGAGCCCGGCATTTCTTTTCTGCTGTTATTTTGTTGGATGATAGATTCGGGCCGCGCCCGGGAGGATGAGGAACAAAACTATCTAGTTATCTCTGCCATTAGAGTAATGTAATTCTGAGACTATACATGGCTGTGCCTTTTTTTGGATTTTTGATACTTGTGAAAAGCGATTTACGAACTTGTGGACTCTTATGCATTGAGGACATCGTAATTACTGTGTAGGTTTAAACGCTGCTGTTATCTTCGTTACTCAGCCTGCCGTGGCCAAGACTTCCATCGACATCTACACCCGCTTGCCTCTGAGCCTTGATTTCCTCTCTAGCTTCGGCCTGCTCTGCCTTTTTCCTGTGCATGACATTAGCTCATAGTCCTAAAATTGGTTACTGAGGCTAACAAACCTGTCTATGTCGGAGGCATAGTCTTCAATCTTAATATCATCCTTGCGGGGCTTGTCTCTTGTGCTTGTTCCCTTCACTGCGTCGGCGACTTTGCCTTCTGCAAGGGTTGCCAGTTGCTCTGCATTCTCATTATCGTTTTGCAGGGGAGCCTGGCTCTGCTTGGATACTTGACTTTCGACGCTGGCCATTTTGAATCCCTTTCGATTGGTAGATGATGGACGAAGTGATGAATGATTGATATATGAACACTTGGTACGTAGGAAGACTGATATTATGAGCGAGGATGTTATGACGAGAATGGCTGAGAAAGAATGACATCAGGCTGTGAGGTTGGTCTATGACGTAGATGGGTTTGTTTATCGTTTATCAATACAAGTCTTTCGTGCATGAAGCATGTGCAGTGCAAACAACTAATACATTGGTGAATCCTTATCTTTGTTTCTTATGACAGACTTATATATATAATGTGGATACATTGCATCTTGTCACGAATGGCGTTGTCTTGATCATGGTCCCAAAGTTACGAGATACGAGTATGCAGTTTTGATGAGTCTGAACCAGATGATCGATCATAAGGCTGGTTGTAACATGTTTACTCTGCACACATAAGCGTTGCTCAATGAGGCTTGTTTTGGAAAATTTACGCCTTGCTCGAGGAAAGGGAGAATTCGAAACAATGGCCTAGGTATTGGTGATGTTTACATGGTACAAGCAGGGCATAAAGTGACGGATAGATGGATCTAAGTACTAATAAACTCTTTGTTTCCATACTGGCTCTGAAGCTACGATTGCCTAGTTATGCCCAACATTGATGAATTAAATAGAGTCCATTCAGGGAAGCAGATAAAGAGGAATATCCCGCCTTTATTAAGAATACCCTTTCTCGCATACATGAAATAGATCTCAACTACCAAAAATGAAAACCATAGGCGAACCAGGGTGATAAAAGAGAAGAAACAGCATAACAACCGATATCAGAGCCCAAGCAAGAGACGAGAAATAGCGCAACTTTCTCTTGTGCCTCTTGGTGACTCAAGAGACTACAAAACTGGAAAGCTACGATTGCAAAGTGCAAAAGGGAGAACAAGAGGCGCAGATGATGTTTCCGGCGAATGAATGGCAATCTGAAATGGACAGGAACCGACGAATGCCCACCCGATGTTTGAGTTCTGTGAGTGGAGGCACAGCATGGGGAGAAAGAGAGATAATATAGCTTGCGCATCCGCAAAACCTTCTGCAACCACCGGCCGTAGAAACAAAAATCCGCCTTCGTATCTCCCTCCCTCTGACTCCCTCCCCAGAATCTATCACTCCCCGCTTCATCATTTCCCCACCTCGTTGAAATAGCGTCAGGGTCCGTGGAGGGCGCCAAGATGGGAAAGGACCATCCTTCGGAATACTGTGAGCAATAAGGGTCGTGGTTGCGAGAGTGAAAGGCATAATCCAAGCGATCATGATCTGGTCTATGCGTAGCAATAGAGGAAAGTAAACATCGTGACTGAACTCGCCCGGCTGTGTTCCTGGCATGTTACCCATCGTTCCGGCCGTACTCCATCATCCTGCCTTGCTGGTAAGAAAAAAAGAGCGCGATTGCATTTAGCAGCAGCTGTTGTTGGATGACGATCCAACGCCCTGGCCTTGGCCGACTTGCACGCTGGGCTTGGTGTTGTTGGCTGTGGTGGTGCCCATACGCTCCTTGATCTGGCGGGCCATGGTCAAGAAAGCCTGCTCGACGTTGCTGGCGTTCTTGGCGGAAGTCTCGAGGAAAGGGATTCCCAGGCTGTCGGCGAATTCCTGCGGGTTGTGTCAATCACTAGCTTGCTTTGGACAGATATCGCAGCCGAGGGGGAAATTTGGTGACAGGGGCATTTGGACTGTCAAATGCATGTGACCGCAATTTTGGGCGGCGGCGAAATCCTAGTCACGAACAAACGTACCTTGGCCACGCTGTACTCGACGACCTTCTTGTCCGACATATCGCTCTTGTTGCCGACCAGCAACTTGTTGACGCCCTCGGTGGCATATCGGTCAATCTCCTGGAGCCATTGCTTGACGTTGTTGAATGAGTCCATGTCGGTGACATCGTAGACGACACAGATGCCGTGGGCACCACGGTAATAGGAAGAGGTGATGGTTCGGAAACGCTCTTGACCGGCGGTATCCCACTAGAGCAGGTGTTAGTACTGTGGTAATAAAGCCAATATCTGCGCAATAAAAGGCACATACGATCTGAAGCTTGACAGTCTTGCCATCGAGCTCTATTGTTCGGATTTTCTGACAAAGGGTTAGCTGCTATCCAGAAAAAAATGCTGACATGAATGGGAGGCGACGCACGAAATCGACACCAATGGTAGAGATGTAGGACTCGGTATAGGTGTCATCGGCAAATCGCAAGAGCAGACAGGACTTTCCAACACCGGAGTCTCCGATGAGGAGGAGCTTGAAGAGATAATCGTATCTGGAGGGTTCATGTCAGAAAAGTCATCCTGCAATCGCTTCTTAACACAGGCGGGAAAGGAAGGAGCGAGCGCGGGTGAACGTGTCGGCGATGGCGATGGGTGGTGCAACTCTAGAGCAGTAGTCAGCATGTGCTGTATTTCCATCAGGAGGTTATCGCAAAGGGGCGGAGAGCGACGTACTACTCGGGGTTCATGTTGGCGGTTGCTCCTGGTGTCGCAGTAAGACGAGTGAACGTGTCAGTAGGACCGGCAGGAAGAGCTCGCGAAGAGTGATGAAATAAAGAAGTTGCAGATGATGGGGGGAAAGATTAGGTTGAGGATGTGATGTAGAGTTGAGAGAGGCTCAAGTACGTCAGGGAAGAAACGTAACGCCAGGCAACGCCAGCACCGCCTAGAGGAGGGAGGGAATGGATGGATGGGGCAGCTGACAGTGTAGATCACGTGAGACACATGAAGAACAAAGACCCAAGACAAGAGAACCAAACTTACTGCAAGGCTAGGTGGTAAGTTTGGCGGGAATTAATTCAAATGTTGCGTTACGCAGCAAATGAGATCACGGCCCAAGATTGTATTTGAGCCCTTAAAATTTCTTCTTATTTAATCTGCTGCTAGGTGAAGCTCATTTGATTTGATTGCCTCGATATGATACGAAGTAAAGTAACACAGTACTGTATAGTATCGTCCCTACTGTACTGTCCCTGTTAGGAGTCAAGTTGACGTCGGGTATCGTCTACAGTCATTAGCGCTAATAAGGTAGGTACCTACGGATAGACGCTCGAGATGGTTGAGTTGGCCTGTCCTAAAGCGGATCAAGATCATTAGCAGTATGGAGTTTAGTATTGGTATTGCAAATGCAGACATTGGAATGAAAAAGAATGCTTTTTACACTTCCATCTAGTGCAAAGTACTGCATTTACTAGCCTGGCATGAAGAGGTATCCAGTTGTTCTTTATCACAAGGCATTTCTTTGATCAATCAAGGATTGGTCTTGTGCTATCTCTAACACGATTCAAGTGACTTTGCATGTCACAAGTTAGTTGTCAACTAGGTATCAACTTCACCGCCTGGACCGACAATGCAGTAAGTAGGTAAGCAACAGGAAGTGTCATCGAACAGTTACAGGAGATATAGTACTATTGTGTTCCTGGGAGATATCTGTAGATATACACGAGTTTAGACCTTATCAGTGGGTATCATTTGAGCCATTCTCTCCCCGCCATATCTAATCCCGTTTCCTTTTCCATTCTCTGTGTCTCACTGACTGACTGACTGATTGACTGACCCATCCCATCATCTATAATGGAAATGACCCCGCCCCGCCACATCCCGCTCCATTTCGACCGTGCCTGTGGCAGAGTATTCTAAAGATTTGACCAATCACGAACTACATTTCTTAATCATGTAGCTTTACTCTTTTTTTCCACGGCAGGATACTTCAGGGTCTCCCCATCTGAATTTCCATCTTCTAGGTAGGTACCTAGGTAGGTACCTAGGTAGGTAGACTACAGGCACCAGAGGCACCTAAGCTTCCATTTCAAAAGAAAGTCCCAGAAGTGGGCATACCTACTTTCTCGAAACCCGCAGGCTGCAAGTATGAACTTCAGCCAACTTTAGCTATACCATCCTACCCTTTAATGAAGCAATTCTTCCCAACTGTTCTATCCGACCTCATCCTTGATCCATGAATCTCCCCATCCTACTGCGGTAACCACTCCCAATGGCCGCGACAGTTCGATCTACTGTAAGCCGCTTCGGCCGACCTTCTGCTGCTTCTATTCGCAGCCTTTCCAACGCCCGTCCAGCAAAAGCCCAGGTTCAACTTGCAACTGTCCGGGAATCTAATGCTCCACCAACAACTTCCGATGATGGCCAACTCGATCATTACATAAAGCGAGGTGCTTTGTCAAGAACCTATTTCGATGCGACAGGTGTGCGATGGGTTGGAGCTGGCGATGACGGACCAAAGGACCCCAACAAGGCAAAGCTAGGCAAAAGTACGTCACCGAGGAAACATACCGGGCTTCACAGTAAGACAATGTTAATTCATTATAGCTTTACGAGTGCTCCAGGAAAGATTGCCAACCCTTCTTTTACATCCGCTCCCTCACGATATCCTTGCGCCAAACATCGCCCTCCATCTGTTCCCTTCGACGCATCCTCACCTACCAACCGTGTCTGGTCGAGTTGCCTATAATGCCGCTCTCTGGACATCACCGCTAGCTTGGAACCGAGTTCCAATCCTCGGCAATGTCTGCATCGAGGTTCTCGCAGAGCGCATGACGACCGAGCCCCTCACGTTCCTGCCCCGCCGCGCTGGAGCTATACCCGAGCAACTTGTTGTCCGTTGGTGTGAGAAGCGGAAGGGCTCCGATAGTTCTTCGAATCGGGGCGTTATAGCACGCTCGCTACCCTTCGGTCGAGGTGTGGACCCAGACAAGGCTTTCACGGGATTATTTGTATTCGACTTCGATTCCGAGGGAAGGATTCTGAGCCACACGATCGAGCAGGCACAAGCTGGCGGCGATTGGGAAGCCGGCGTCGGCGCAAAGGTTGTTGGTTTGACTGACTGGCTTCTTGGGGGCTGTAAGAATCCTGGTACTCCTATACCAATGTTTGAGGGGGTACGGAGACGACGATCTATCTAAGTCTTTACTTGGGAAAGGTCCAAGGGACGTCAGCCAGCAAGACAAGTAGCGTCTTCGTGGTGAAAAAGGTTTATGGAGGGAGATATAGCATGGCATCATAAGAGGCGTTTCGGGTTGCATTTGATTATCACCCGCCGCACAGGGCTGAATTGAGTCGTTTCGGGTCTTTACCTCAACGACAGTGTACAACAATGGGCCAGAATGGAAAGACTCCACACAAACCCAGACTCTGCATAGCTTTGTAAAATAGCATCTATTAAAAGGAGGTTCTTTTCAAACACCATATAATCATGCGCTGTCAGAGACGCGGGTCAAATGAAGATGGCAAATTATCCTCGATCAATGGACGTGCTTATATGAGCAATCTCGCCGTTACTGTCACTGAAGATTACGGGCGGAATCTAGCAAGGGCTGAACCACTCCAAATTCCTTGCTTTAATCTTTATCACTGTAACATCAATAAGTGCCTGCACGGCTACACAACGGTACGCATTACAATGCAGATTCACAATCTGAGCCAGTAACTTCAATGAGGTCAGCAGCACAAACATCAAAGTGCACCCTCATAGTACCGAAAGCATTGCAGGTGCGTCGTGAAAATCGTTGTATTCATGCGCGCTTAGCGTCTCTAAGCACACTGCATCGAGACTTTATTTCCAGCGAAGATAACTCGTTCTCCCCAGAACAGGCATCTTCTGTCGATGGTAAATGGGCATTTCACAATATTCTGCCCAAGGTACCGCTGGCCAGGGCTATTCGAAGGCACCCGACAACCTGGAACCAGAAGTAAAACCCCCTGTTTTCAGGCTATTTGTAATTTCTGCTGATATCCAACTGTTCGTTCACAGCACAATCTCGCCAATGTTCTCCCCCTCGAAACCCTGCTTCGCGAGCTTCTTGACACGCGCCTTGTCCCGGGCCTTGTCGGCAGCTTTCTTCTCCTCTGCAAGCTTCTTGACCACTTCCAAGTCTGCGAGCTCAAACCCGGGCGGGGGGTCGTCGTCTCTGTCCAGGTCAATTTCGCCCAAGAGAAGTACGTTCTCGCCTCGAACAAGGAATATGCCGTGATTTATGTCCGCGTAGAGGCCTGTCGGTCGGTCGCTACCCGCAGAATCGGGAGAGGGAGCAAAAATTCGTTCGATCGTGGATTGAAGAACGAGATTGGCTACTGAGGGGTCAGAAAAAGGGCGCATCTTTCAGGCATTGTCTTCCTTCTGGAACGCACCGAATTGATCCCAGCTTCTCAGTACACCTATGAGTTTTCTCCCGTCACGCAAAGCGACCATGAGCTTCTCTGCAGTTTTACAGTCGTCAGCACGCAATCCTCCCGTCTTGTACTTTGAAGTCCAGCTGCTTGTAAAGCCAAAACAAGGAATGCACTGGTATCATGACGGAATCGTACTGTCTGTGAGGTCCAGGAGCTGCGCGGCAGTAGTGAACATCTGGGGCGGCAACTGAGGCAGCGGTTGCGGCGCACCGCGGCCCTGTGGAGGGGCATCGGAGATAGATAGATTCTCCATTATATCGTTTGGAGGAAGATGTTCTGTGGAGGGTCGTGCGGTCTGTGAGAAATCTAAAGTCTATGAATCCATGGAGTGTCGTCTGTTAAAGCTCATGACATGAACATTGCAGAATATGCTATGCGGCGGTCTGGAATGGTGGTATATTGAGCTGAGTCGTTGATGCTTTGACGTTGATCTAAGCTGTTATGGATCCCATTACGGTAAAACAGCGCTACAGCGATTGATAGTTGATAGCAGCATATCGCTATAAAGAGTATGATTCATCAAAGCGTAATGTCAATTTTCTGATCACAATGCGGGGCAGGTCTTAGAGAATGGATGGAGGGGCGTATGAAGGAGGGGCATGTTTACTCTTGGCGGGGCAGAAAATAAAATGTCAGAGAACTGAACAACCAACAATTAAGCACTCATGACACATTCTGTTATGGACGCTACCACTTTGTACGTTAGCGCACACTTGAGGTTGCAGTACAGCGGTGACTTTTACTGCGTCATTGTATACCCTTTGACAAGGGATTCTGTATTTTTTTTTTATTCTCCCTCTTCCCATGTCTCATAATTATCTGGTCTCTTCTTCTCACATGCATCAACAAGCACCACTGGCTTTAAGTCGTTTTGATGCATCTAGGTGAGGGAATTCGCCAAGTCTATTCAACTCCGCCATAACCAGGCGAGTTACTAAGATTCCGTTGCTTTCTAGCGGATGAAACTTGCGTGCATAATCGCCTCCCCGTCTTGTTCGTTCTGGGCTGTGCCAGAGTAAAAAAGAAAAAGAAAAAGAAAGAAAAAAAAAAAGCAAGATTCCGATAGCAGCCAACCTTTTTGTGACGCTTTTCCGGTCCCAACCGTGTATTGCATTGAGATGACCTTCTGATCCCAATGCATACACCTAAGTACGCCGCTCAGATATCCCCTCCTGTCCCATTTCTTGGTTTGGTAATGTAAGAAAGAAGAAAAAGATACTCTATCATAATCCAGCCTAAACGCCTTTGGATGGATGCAAAATGCGAAGTCTCTATGTAGAGGACTGTAAAGAAGAGATTGTAGAATAGCGAATTGCAGCTCAGGTCTCCTATTTCGCATGACGAACGGGTGATATTCCTCTCACGATCAAGCAATGACAGAGGCTCGTGATGACTTCTTGGGAAATCACTTAGATACCGATAGTCGGCCTCGACAAGTAGAACCCCTGCAGTATTGACAGGATAGCTGCTAGGCCCGGATAATCGGCGAGAGGAGTCCCGCTGGTTATAGGCGATTCACAGTAGACCTCTGCAAGGCTTCTTGAAGTTCCGGTCTTGTCGATAATGCTTCCCACGCCTGTGTGAAGGTGAACCACTGACGTTCTCGCTTGTGGGACTCGGGCCAGTCATCGAACTCTCCAGTGACTGTGCCTTCAAAGAAGTGGTATCTTGACCGGTCTTTTGTCGATTTTGGTGCACGCTTTTCGTCAATGTCACCAAGGTCATAGCTTATCTGAACAGTGATGCCAGCTTCTTCCCAGGCCTCTCGTTCGGCGGCCTCTTGGCAAGTCTCATCTGACTCCCAGCCACCTTTGGGCAGGACCCAGCCTTTGCGACGAGTAGACTGAATCAACAGCACATAATTTTGATCGGAGGTAAGAGGCACGATGCCAGCGACGAGACGTTCACCCTTGGTATTGTAACCTATAACAGGAATGACATGTCAGTAAGAAATACTACCAGCGAATTGATAAGACAATGTGGTAAAGCAAGAAATAAGTTGCCGCTCAAATATTTGTGGTAAGTCATGATAGTGGCCATCACACCATGTAAAGGCAACAAATGGAGTTGGGATAGACGACGCCAAGACAATTATGTCTTGCAAACATAAAGGAAGACATATGGTCTCGAATGAATATGCCCAAGCAGAAATTCATGTACTGCGCATGATGTAAAAGACTCACGTTGCTTGCTTCTACCCACTCGTGACTCCATCGAACGGCCACCGCCTGAATCGCCAGAGGCAGAACTCGACATATTAGTGGTAAATCGGGGCAGCGAGTGACGGGAATTGAGTGTAATGTCGGGATAATTTGGTCGGACGACAACAAGAACAAGGATGGCCGCAAGTCTTGAATAGCGATGATGCGGACACGAAAGCTTCAAGGTCCTCGGAGGTAGCGGAATAGAACGGATGTTCACCCCTGGGTCGAGAAAAAGAGAACCTGCGACGGGCGGGCGAGTGGCTTTCAAAGAGCCTTGAGAGGCATCATTGTCGAACAGGAAGTGAATGGTAGTTAAGATCTGGTGATGATGTGATGGGGAAATCAAGAACAGAAGTGGCCGTGGCCTGCGCCAGTAGGTGCTGGTGCTTGGTTTTTGGTCGGGGAAAGCCCAGACGCTCCAGAGAGCTGGGCTGGCGATGTGATATAAACTGCGAGATGATGGAGGTGTGGGCGCGCACGCGCAAAACGTCCCAAGTTTAGCTCGAAGGGGGCAGCGGACGACTCGGCGGATCTATGTGTCTGGCGGAACCTGGAGGTACGTACTTGTTGAAGCACTCGGCTGCACTGTATGTACGCATGGGCGTAGAGTAACTTCTGTGCAGAGTGCAGCGAGCGAGCGAGGATGGATGGGGGCGTGTAGGTACAGGAAGCACTGGGCACTCGGCGGACAAGCCTTTAAGAAGCTAGCGACAGCAAGCAGGGACTGGAGGCGGAGGTAAAAGTTGGATCCCCATCTGCCTGGCCTTGCTTGGTTTTGAATGGAGTATGCGTACGGATAGAAGTAGTAGGTTAGCACCTAGCGTGTCAGAGGTACTTTACAGTACTGTGATGTAGTGCTTCCAGTGGGCTTTAGGCCTAGATAGCTTTCGCTTTGAGCGGGCGGTGGCACCCTGCAATAGTGAGTCGCTGAACCGTGGAGGAGAGTGGAACCGAGCGAGGGCTTCCCTTTCTCTGGGTCAACCGATGCGAGGCAAACTTTGATGAGAAGAGATACGAAAGGAAGATAGAAATTGGCACGAATTCCTCCTTGTCCTGAGACCAGGTACATTGAATGATCGACAGCTGACCGTGACCGACTTGCAACAGAAAAGAGGCTTGACCGGGCCCGTCTTTGTAACGATGGCTTCAAGAAAGGCTTGCGTATGAACTTAAATCGATCGTGATGCGGAGAGGCTGGCGGAACTATCGTCTCTCATAGTTGGTAACAAGAATTGTCTCTGAGTACCGCGAAAGAGTTTGCCGAGAACATCAATAGTACAGGGTAGACGCTTGACTGGTGATGCGATTCAACATTGAGTTGCTAATATTGGCTCCAGCCGGAAGTTCTAAATGAACGTGTTTAAGGGCTTTCTTTTAACAACGGATGTAGATAAGATCCATATATGTACCAGTTAGTTCCATTGATTTAACTCTGACGAGGGAAGGCGGGAAAAGAATTCTGGCAAGGGAAAGAACGGACGTCAGACGGAGTTGCCTTTGGAATCAGCTATCTAAACAGTGACTGTCTCCGATCATTTGCACAATAAAATAAAGCAAAAGCGATTACTATAGTGCCACAAGAATACCTGATAGGTAGGTAAGAGGAGCAACCAGGGTGGCAGTGAGTGGAGGTTACTATGAATCAATAAAGGGGAAACATTTGAATACTGAAATGTGGTGAATGAGATGTATCGTGCAGCAACATTAGACGTTGGGTAGTGTGTTCAGTGTGTCAAATGTATTGTGCTTGGCCTAGTCGAGGTCAGTCAGCAAATACATATATAGCCATGGGGTACCTGACCGAACGACGGGAGTCTCGAATCTTCGCAATACGACATACATCCATTCGTTGTACAATACAGTAATGCAGTATCATTATTGTTTATTATTATACACCTCAAAAGCGGTATCGAGTTGATCCCTATCAGCACGTGCCTCTACTCGCAGCATGGGGTCATCAATGGCATTGATATTGAGGATCGATGGAAATACAGGATGCAGCTTCAGACTCGCAACAGAGTTTCTTTTTGACTTGGGCCTCTTCTTAATTCACATGCTTATAATGATAGGTTCATCGTTCTCCGCAGACCCAAAAGCTTCCACGCTGTAACACATCAACCCTGACGTACAATGCATGAAGCAGCAACAGTTACAGTAATAAGTAACAGTTGCACTGCATTAGAAGGGGGCATACCTAGGTTAGTAGTAGGTAAGGGAGGGGTAGCGAGATTCATCAGGTTATACCCAGGTAGGCAGAGAAAAATGGATTGCGCTTGCACTGACAAGCATCGGGTCCATTCGAGGATGGAGCATCGTGAAAGCGAGGCGTGAGCCCTTGATCTTTTCTGTTGAAGTCTTAGTGGCAGAAACGTGCATACCGATATGCGTACTTTCTTAGCATTTCAAACACAATATTCTTTTCTAGCTAGACGTCATATTGGCTAGTTGCTGCTGAATCAAATGCTGCAAGGCATATTTGGCCCGTTCCTCTTCTCAAGGACAGTCTTGTTAATCGGTTGTCAACAATGATTTAGTCTACTGGCGGATAGAGCAGAGTACTTGGTCCAGTGCCGGCTGAATCGTACCGTCTCTAGCCTGGCAAACAAGCCTGAGCTCTCCCACAGCTAGTTCTCGGAGACGCCACCGAGAAAAGGCCCGCAAGTCGGATGATAAAAAGATCGGTGCCGTGGTTCTCTAGGCGAGAAAAAAAAAGAAACCATCAGAATCTGCAGAGTAATGGACCTGCTATGCAAGAACACACAGCACCAACTTTCGTACGGCCCCTCGATTCGCTGTCTTGGCTCTGGGGCCAGTCGGCTTGAGGCTAGTCCTGTAGGTTTCTTTCTTTTCGTCTCGTCTTGTTCGTTACACTCGAGTTTGAGTTGCAGTATGCAAGGAATAATTCGAACATGTAGGTACTTGGCTGTACCTACAGTACTTGGTAGGCTGGGCAGATCGACAACACTGAGGGATTGGCCAACCAGAGCCAGGGCAATATGTAGCTTCCTCCAATCTCCTTCCTCTTCCTCTGTCTAAAAAAGATAGGTGCTTACCTTAATAGTTTTGTCAAAATGAGACGAGATAACTTTTATCGAGGTTGGTAACACAAACTCAGCCTTGTACCGAGTTTGGTTCCGTAATGCTGGAGCAGATTCTGGAGAGACCGGAGGCTTTCCTACTGGGCACGACCCGGGTCTGGAACGATTCCATGTCTTACGCTATCATGAGGAAACTTGTGTAAATATTAGATGCAGGAAACGACTAGAGATGTTGGTTTCTATCTGTTCCTATTTGCAGGACCAGACCATTGACCTAGGTACCTAAGGTGTTAGTACGCAGCAGCGAGGCTCTGGATTTACACGACAGGAGGAGCTACAACTTGTCCCGACGCCTTGTAATACTGAGACTAGTGCAAACAGACGTCACTTGTATAAAACCATCCCCAAGAGAAATATGTATCTAATTATCCATGTGTATTCATCACGAGGGTCGGGTTGTGGGCGAACAGCTGGTTAGGTAGGCACCTATCTCTGAGTCTCGTTGGGCAGCGTAGTAGTCTGTGGAAGACCCCGCCATTAGTGCAGTTCAGTTCAGGTTGGGAGGTGCACCTCCAGCGGTTGTTGCCTTCCATCCCCAGTTGGATCCATTCCATTGGACCTGGCGGAGCTGATCTGAACAATGGTCGATCTCATCAACTTCAATCAAGCTCCGAGTTTTCTCTTTCCTTCCTATTCCCATCTTCCTTTGAAAATATCTAATCAACGTCCACTGTTCGTCTCTTGGTCTGCTCTTTACTGTACCGATAGGCGCTGATGATGCAACTTCCTGCCAGCCAGGCCTTTGACATCGGAATCTAGCTGTACTGTTAGTACCGCCTTACTCGACCTCAAACCGTTACTCAAGCCTACGAAACGGTCTGGTCTATTTTGTGCCAGTGCCATTCTACGCCCTCACCCGTCGGGTCCCCTTCAACGTCTTCAACCCCTGTTCGACTATCCTGGTCTAGTCGTCTAAAGTTAGATCGAAGCCATTCGATTCTGGTCAACTCTGTCGCACATGCGCACACACGATCACCGTCCTTCAGCGTCAATCCCTGGATATCATCCGCAGCCGACCTCTCGTCACCATTCGTGTGCAGCCGAAAGCCAGTCAGGCTAATTTTTCAGTTCACCAACCGCCAGACACGACACAACATCCCACGCTCACGCACCTGTCTTTCGTCTGCCTGCTTTGATTCCAAGAGACACGCGATCGCATCTCCCTCGACAAATTCACACGCCCCCTCCATTCTCCAGGTCTCGGGAAACCAAACCGCCCCTCTCTGTCTCCATATCGTCTGAGCTTGACTTGACAGCCGTACGCGGTAACTAGCTACCTCACGCATTCACTTGCCCATCTTGGATAGCACTTAGCGAGCCTCGTGTGTCAACTCACTCTTTAATTTGTCCCAGCCTGAGAGCAAGGTGCGGCGCTCTGTACATACGTTCACCACCGTTGCCTTCCGTCGTGAGAACACAAGAGACAAGCACCTTCTCCAGTTGTGCAGCCTCGAGGTCCACGATGGAACCCAATGGCATACGCATCCCTGGAGATGCGTTGCAGTACGAATATCTTTCGCCAATTGGTGAGTGCTTATTCTCATGTTCTTCTCCAACCGATCGTCCCCGTGGTCAAATGCCGGCTTGTCGTTGGTTGTCGGCGCCTGCGCTTGAGTTCCGCTACGGCCGGTCTCCGTAGCGCCCCCGTTATCCCCGTCCGAGTCAAGTCGATCCATATCAATTCCCACTTCACACTTACATACATCCACGCCAATGTCGACCCTCAATTTAGGCTGTCGACGGCTTCCACTCCAGCTCTACACCAGTTGATCATATTCTCATTGCAGCTCTGCATGTCAATACTCTGCGCTATGGATCAATGACACCGTCAAAATCGATAGGCGTTGCGCTTACACCCACCTGCCCATGAATCCTTGATGCATTCGTTCAAGTAACAGGCATCATTTTCTTTTGCCCCGTGAAGTCATGGGTTTTCTGTTAATTGAATGAATGGAGAGCTGTGGCCGAACAAATATGCCCGCTGCCGGCTCTCGAGTTCTGTCACCTTCTGCCTCCTGTACGCTCTATTCTTCATCAGCGCAGGTCTATATGGCAATAGGCTGGGGCATGACATTTATCTTCAAATAGGGCTGCGAGGACCCGACCTGACGCCGACATGATATCGTCATTTGATGAGGCTCATCACGAACACTGTCTGAGTGGTTGCGTCTCACGCTATAAGTGTCAAGCGTTGTTCTGCTCGTCTGCTGCTCCCACTTAGACGTGGCCTGTTTTCCTTCCCCTTCCCCCCACGTATGCTTCATGCTCCAGTGTGACATCCAGTCTGATCACCTACCCCACGCGATTGCTGTTCACATATTTCCCTTCAACGAAAGCTGACTATCGTCCAGGATACTCTAAATCGTCAAGATGTGGTTACTGTGGAACTCGTGGCAAGAGTCAGTCAAAACGTGAAGTCCCTGCACCGCTCTCATATTCTTTAATCCTGCCGAAACTGTCTGCACTTACGTCACGAGGTATCAAAAACGATATGTAGATACCGTGGAAGATCGTTGATGACATGCCTGAGCCCTTACTTTATCCGCCACCGTCAAGTTCTTCGAAGTGACACTGTCCCAGTGATACAGCGCTAACTAGTACGTGGGTAATAGGCTACTCTTACTACGCCTCAACATCGTCGCTGAGCCCAGGATTCTACCAGACTCTTCTGGACAGATGTTGGAGGCGCTCAGGTACACTCATGTATCGACCCGACCAACGCCGGTCATGCTGCCCTCATTATACTATCCGTCTTGACTCTAACCAGTTCAAACCGTCTAGAGATCAGCGGCAAACCATCAACAGGTTCAACAAGTTTGTTGTGGGAGATTCTTACACGAAGGAAGCTTCCCGACTGTACCCAAAATCGCGTGACGAAGCCAAGAAGCGCGATAACCACTTTAACCTTATTGAAAGAATCCACGAGGCTGAGGATGCGAACGTGAAGAGCCCACCTGAGCCCGCGCACAAACTTGTTGTGACTTTGGAACATGATGACTTCACTGAAGAGAAGTTTGCTGTTTACGAGAACTACCAGCGGGTAGTACATAAGGATACATCAAGTGAAATAAGCAAGAGCGGGTTCAGACGTTTTCTTTGCAGCTCGCCTTTGAGAAGGGAGACAATGGTAGCACCGGATGGACACGAGCGGCGACTGGGTTCTTATCATCACTGTTACAGGCTGGATGGCAAGCTGGTTGCCATCGGTGTTCTCGATCTTTTACCAGACTGTGTAAGCTCAGTCTATTTCCTTTACCACGAAAGCATACACAGACATGCACCAGGAAAACTCGGTGCTTTGTATGAGATCGCTTTGGCGGTTGAAGAAGGCTATGGCTGGTGGTATCCCGGTTTCTATATACACAGCTGTCCCAAGATGCGATACAAGATCGATTACTCACCACAGTTTGTTCTTGACCCAGACTCATTGGTTTGGGACCCGCTGGATCGTGAGATGCTAGATCTCCTCGACAAAAAATCATTCGTAAGCCTCTCGCTTGAGAAGAAGCAGGCTACTGAGAAAGACATGTCTGCATCCGCAGCTCCCAGCGAGCAGGTGAAGATGGGCAACGGTTCTGAAACCAAAGGCTCTGACTCTTCGCTATCTAGTGACGAAGAAGACAGTGACTGGCTTTTCACCTCTGGGATGCCTGGCATACCTCCAATATCCTCGGCAGGTACTTGGGACATGGACCACATCGCCCTGAAGATTGCCCCCAGTGGCCCGTTATATGAAACATCCGATCTTGTTACTTGGGACGAACGCAGTGTTCAAGAGCATCCAGGACTAAAGGCGACAGTTGCTGAGCTTGTTGCTGCAACTGGACCGGATTTGATGGACCGAATTTGTCTAGACTTTGCTCCACGACGATAAGGGAAAGAAGGACGCCTAGATATAGCCTACCGGTCTTTTCAGCTCATGATCCCATGTCTATATGTCAAATTTCTTGGAGTAAATGGTCGTTTAGGAAGAACAGTCTAATCAAATCAATACACAGAACAATGTGAACGTCATGAAGGTATTTAAGATATCTATAAACGTCGTTACTTGTACAGTAAGATGCGCCTATATAATTGGTGACAAGCTATCCACACCTTGAGAGGTACCACCCCGCAATCTCCAACCAGCGGTCGACCAGCCCACCGCACTTTTTTCTGCTTTATCTTATCATTCACCTCGGTGAGCGACCAGACCAGCCTTTTCAACACCAAAAACCTGCGTCATTGCCATTTTCACGCCGCGTTCCTCAACTAAGCCACTCGACTTGCTATTGCTGTACGGGGGCGGGCGTATTGTATTGAATTCATAGCATCTTTATTGGCTATCCGCCGTCTTCTTCATCACCATGACATCCCAACAAAACCTCTTCTCACCCGCAGAACTCGCATATCTGCACCAATCGCTCTCTCTACACCCCCCAATTCGACCTGATGGACGTAGCCCTACCCAGTTCCGCCCCTTGACGGCTGAGACCGGAATTCTGCCTGGCACAAATGGAAGCGCGCGTGTGCATTTTTCGGATGGCACAGAAGCCATTGTAGGAGTCAAAGCTGAGATTGAAAAGACAGGAGGAAGTGAGGACCAGCAAGATGAACAAGATAGGTCAAGGAATGACTGGCTTGAGCTGGCAGTAGAAATTCCGGGACAAAGAGATGATGAAGCTTCGACAGTCTTCTTGGCCGAGATGTTGAGAGAGGCGCTGTTGGCCGATAACGAGTTTGCCAAGAAGTTGAGGATCAACAAACGGTTTCACTGGAGACTATACCTGGATGCAAGTTGCTTCACGGCGTGATAAAAAAGATTTTACTAATTGATGACACAGGTTCTTCTAATATCCCCTCCGCTATCATATCCTCTTCCGCTCCTCTCACTCACAACGCATCTCGCACTCCTAGCTACGCGCCTCCCTCGTCTCAAGTCCGAGGGCGACGAAGACCCTATGTTCGATGATGATTGGGAGTCCTCTACATTCCTGTACCCTCGCGATGGTGCTGGCGCACAGGGCTCACGACCACCTATCACATTGCTAGTCGTGGCAATTGGCGACACCACCATTTTCGATCCTGCAAAGGAGGAACTTGCTGTCGCTGAGAGTGCGCTGGCTGTGTCTGTGGCTGAAGTCCGCAAAATCAAGGCAGAGGGTGACATGGACGTTGATAAGAAGGGACGGGAGCTCAAGCTGTTGTCGGTTCGGACTGTTGATCCTCCATCGAGATTGACTCCACCTGGAGTCCCGCATACTACGAACAACTCAGGATCCGCGCAGAAAAGCGATACTCAAGCAACCGAGGGTGTTTGGAAGGCACCGTTGGGTGGAACCAAGTTTGGAGTCATTGATGGAATAATACAGGCTGTTTTGGAGAAGGGCGGTGTCGCAGACGAAGTTCTGGATGGGTTAGAGGGGGTTGAGCTCTCATGATCTCATGTATGGTTATGGTAGGGGTGTAATAGAACACATCGCAAGGGAGCATTGTATATTCCACGTCATATACAACCATGATGCCCGTACAAAGAGGAGCATTGTCTTACAGCTATATAATACATGAAGAGTTTTCATCGTTATGTTACAGAGTTTAGAAGAAACCGAACCACTTCTTCTTGGGCTCCTCAACATTGTCCCTGGTCTCAACCTTGGATGCTGGCTCCGTTTCCACAGCAGCGTCCTGCTCGGGCTTGGGCTCATCCTCACCCTTGCCAAACATGACGGTCACGGGGTCCTTGGTCTCGATTCCATGCATCTTCATAAAGAGGCGGCGCTTGGCAACATCGTCGAGATGGTTGGTACGGTGCTCGTTGGCTTTCATGGCCTTGTCTTTCTCGTGGAGCGTGATTACGTTCTTCCAGGCAACGAAGAAGTGAATGGGATGAGTCCAGAGGTCTGAGATAGGAGGAACGAGCTCCTTATATGGGGAGTTGTAGGCGTAGTTCATGAAGAATGTGAAGATACCAAGGGCAAAGAGGGTTCCCTAATATGAGTTAGCCAGTGGTGCAGTTGCAAAGCGCATTGATAGTGGGTAGACCCAATCAAGCTATAGGGTATGAGCGTACCATAGTGATAAAGGTATGCAGCGTTTTGCTGTGCCAGAAAAAGTGCTCCCATGTTCCCTCGGGGGCCATCATGCCGGGATAGTGCTTCCTGCTCTGGACAGCGACCTCGGAGGCGGTCAGTTCAGGACCGTAGTGCCTGGGCACATTGCCCTTCTTGAGACGAGAGCCATGCGAGGGGGGGTTGAAGCGAGCGGGCTTCTCGAGAACAATCGGTTTGTCCTTTGAGGAGGAGGAGGAGGCAAATCGAATTCGGATGCTGTTCTGAGAAAGTGGGATGCTAATTCCACGCCAGAGAGGGCCCTGAAGAGGGAGCAGGAAGCGGGGGATGACAGCGCGCGACGTCATGTTGTCGATATATACAGATTCAAATGATATACGAAAATTCCCTTTTCTTTTCTCCTCCTCTTCAGCTTTAGAGCTTGTTTGTGGTGGTGTCGTGATGCCCTCACGTTTACCCAAACCCAATCACAGAAGAATCTTTTTTCCGGAGCCGTTACGTTAGGAAAAGAACCTAAGAAACGAGGTCCGGCACGGAGGTCCCACTCCGTCTATTTGACGGAACAGACTAAACCCTTATTAGTATAGTGTATCTCTGGTCTGGGAAAAGCCAGGACTCCATCTCAACCAACAGAGGAATCTTTTTTTTTTTTTTTTTTTTCGCTTCTCCAGTGGCTCTAGTTGCATCTATAGCGGCCATGATGGGACAAGACGCCCCGGAACAATGTACATCGCCGATGAGGTCCACCTCTGGAGTTGTGATCCGACTTTACCCGGAGCCACAGTTACCAAATGCAGGGGTAAGAATGACGGCTTACTTACTCTTGACCTATGATTGGCTGTAAAGTCTTCAGCCACCTGTGGCTCTCCAAGAGAATGAGCGATTCTTTCCCCAGTGTGTCATGCTGTCATAAAGTTTTATTTTCCTGGTTTGCCTTGGACTTTTTTCCTTTCTCTTCCTCTTTCCCTTCCACATCCACACTCTCAACCATCAAACGATCTCTTCACGTCTTTGGCTAAAGCCCTCTCCTTTCAATTACTACCACCTTCAACCTCTTAATCACAACCCATATTCACAATGGCTGGCGGTAAGTCATTCTCATAGCACACTTCAGTACACTCCTTGGTTTGCGCCTGATGGTAGTGCATGGCTTTGGCGGGTCAATTAAGCATCGTGAGAAAGAGACGCTTCGCCGATACGATTCTACGACTTCAGTTCGTCTGTCGAGGGATTTTGGGTTCTAGACAAAGGCATCGATCAATCCTGCAGTGGCTACCTTCAGCCTCATGCCAGCTGACTCTGCTGCCTGCGTCATTTACCTAGAACAGGTCTTCCCACGACCATGATTTGTTGACCAAGACTCGCCACCAGTCCGTCCGACGTCTCCAATCACAATAGCGATCCTCTCTTCATCTTCTCTTGTTTTCACCACCAATGCCTGCTCCAGCCTCATCAACTCACTTAACCAACCAACCCATGTACTGACTCAACTTCCTCAGGCGATATCAAGAAGGGTGCCAACCTTTTCAAGACCCGATGTGCTCAGTGCCACACCGTTGAGAAGGACGGCGGCAACAAGATCGGACCTGCTCTGCACGGTCTCTGGGGCCGTAAGACCGGCTCCGTTGATGGCTACTCCTACACCGATGCCAACAAGCAGAAGGGCATTGAGTGGAACGACGACACTCTCTTCGAGTACCTTGAGAACCCCAAGAAGTACATCCCCGGTACCAAGATGGCTTTCGGTGGCTTGAAGAAGGCCAAGGACCGCAACGACCTCATTGCGTAAGTTTCTCTACATCACCCGAGCTGCAGTCAGCAATGGACAATATTCTGTTGCAACATCTCTTTTGAGTATGATGCATGGACATAACGATTCCAAATCTGTCACGCGCTCTGGACACTTTGTGGTTCCACAGCAAGTACTAATTTCTTCACAGCTACCTTAAGGATTCTACTGCTTAAGCGACTATAGATCGCGTGTAATGTTACGACTTTCGATAGATGGGAACCGCCAAGGGGCGATTGTACTATAGATTTTACACAGCACCTGTTAAGACATGCCACGTGCTTGTACTCATTCCCATCTTTCTTGATGCGTCTTCGTCCCAAACACCTTTTTGAGACAAGAAAGCCCGGCGTTGGATGAGGCGAAACGGGAATGCCATGAACGACTGAATGAAAAGTGTTCGCCTCTGTACATCCAGAAATCATGTTTTGTTAAGATTAGATTAGAGATTTAAGATTCTCACATTCTCACCTCTTTTACCTCATAATCATACATATGCAACTGCGAACGTCATGATAAGCGTCTGATCTCATTTTCCCAAGAGCCAACCTTAGAAGTGTCAATTACAATTATCTCTTCTATTTTGTCCCCCTCTCCCAATAGCCGAGAACCCTGTAAAGAAAATGGGTCTTGTGAGTTATAAAAAACCGGTCCTTTTTCTACGAGTGTGCTTTTTTGCAGGTTCATCGTGAAGGAGTGCGTGATTGCCGAGCTATTTCCGCAGCTCCGTTGCTCCGGACGGCATATGCGGCACCAGCGGTGATCGGCGGACAGTGCTGTCATGCTCTTTCTTGTTTTGTTCCTTGTCTTAGATTTTGCCAAATCCTGGTTTATTTTTTGGAGATCTTGCTTTTTACCCCTGACTTGTCATGCAATGGTAAGTGACAGTTGGAGAAATTGAGCCACATGCGGTCGGTGGCTGAGACAGGCTTCGGTGTGCGGTGAAGCACGAATTGAAGAAACTGTGAATAAAGTTGCGATAACGTTGGCCATCAGCTGGGCAGCTGGGTAACAGAAGAATTGTCCTCTAAGGGTTAGAGGATCGTAATAAATTAGCATAAGTTCTAGTCTAAGTTAACATAAGATGGCTAGATTATTTCGTCTCCTATGCCATACAGCGGCCAATTCTTCTGACTCACTACCATCCATCTTGTGTATCATTAGGGGATTTCGGGATTTCATCACGACTTCCCCATCTTCGCTTCTAGTTTACGGTACGTCTCTGGATTTGTTACGCTTCTATATGTTCTTGAAAGCGCGTATTCCCAGTCCACCTCGTCAATGCCTGCCGATTCGGGCTTCTCAGCCTCTCGCTCGAGTGAACTTTCAGCTGCCTTTTCGTGCAATCCTCCCAAGTCAGCACCGCTGAAATCAGTACAGCGAGGATCGCGTGCTACAGCCTCCAGCTTCTCAAACTCAGCCGGGGTTGCATCTGGGTGATTTGTGCGGTAAATGGCACGTAGAATATCGACCCGTTCGTTGGGGGAGGGAAGATCGAGGAAGAGGCGGACATTGAGGCGACCAGGACGGAGCATAGCAGGGTCAATCATATCTGGGCGGTTGGTTGTGCCAATAACGTACACGCCGGTGCGGTCTTGCACACCATCAAGCTCTGTAAGAAGGGCGTTAACAACACGAGTGCCAGCATCTGTGGAGGCGTTGTCACGCTTGGGAACAAGAGAATCCATTTCATCAAAGAAGAGAATACAGGGGGTAGACGAGCGCGCGCGGTTGAACAGCTCGCGTACAGCGCGTTCTGATTCACCCACGTACTTGTTGAGAAGCTCTGGTCCGTTGATGAGAATGAAACTGGCCTGGGCTTCGTTGGCGACAGCTTGGGCAACAAGTGTCTTTCCACATCCAGGAGGACCCCATAGAAGACAGCCTGCCGGACGACGAAGACCGTGGCGACGGTAACGGTTGGGGTCTCGAATAGGACCGATGATGGACAGTTCGAGTTGCCTACGTGCAGCTTGGAGGGCACCGACTTGATCCCAAGTAATGTTGGGGACAACCGTAAAGCCATCCTTTCGCAAAGAGGGCACAAAATCTTTGATGGCTTTCTTGAAATCTTCCCGTGTCAAAGGATCATCGAGTGGTGGTTCGAGGAAGGGAGTGGAAGGTTGCGTATCCTCAAGTTCCATTAGGTCCGGGAGTGGTTGATCCGTAGGAAACCTTTCGTTGAGATGTTGCTGATACAGGCTAAGATCCATGTAGCGCTCTAGCGCCACTTGCTCTGCGAGGGTCAAAACATTGAGGATATCAGCACCGACAAATCCATGTGTTATCTTTGCCAATTCCTTGAAATTGACGTCATCAGATAGCTTCTTGTCTTTCGTGAGCAGTCTAAGGATGTCTTCACGACCCTCGGCATCCGGTATTCGCATTTGAATTGTGCGCTCAAACAAGCCAGTCCTCATTACTTCAGGGTCAACGTCAGTGATTTGTGATGTCGTAGCCATGGCAAGAATGTGTCTATCCTTGTCCTGTTCCGCCTCGATTCGTCGCATCTGCCGTCTGAACTGAACCACGTTTCGGCGCTGACTGTCGCTGTGGCTGCTGCTTCCTGGTTTTGACATGTACCAATCCAATTGCTCAATTAGAACGATGCAAGGGGCCAGCCTCATGGCTTCTTCAACGGCATCGTTAAGGCTTCTTTCCAGGCGCTCAGGATCTTCCAAGCATTCAGTAAGTGATACGATCGGAACATCGATCTTTGATGCAAGGAACCTAATCAAGGATCTCTTTCCAGTTCCTGGGGGACCTGAAAGCAGGATACCCGGCACCTTGCGCATCCTGTTGGCAGCGCATGATTCTGGCCATTTCAGTAAGGGGTGTGTCTGCTTGCAGAGCTCTACATAGATATCGGATACCCCACCAATCTGCACGGCGTCGGAAGGATGTTCAACCTTGTGGCGGCTCGACTTCTGGGTCTTCTTGATCGGCGTTTTTGTCTGCTTTTCTGCCAGCGCAGCATCGGTATCCGTCAGTGCGCCCTTGGGTGTGACAGTGCCGTCTTTTGTGCGCTCGTCGTCTTCCTGTACACGGCGCTTCTTTGTAGAGCGTGCCCCCTCGCTTGTCTGAGCCGTGGTATCTTGGGCAGCTGGAGTGCTGGCTGCCGTGGGCTGGTGCCAATGCTTCGTCATTTGTCTGTTGAGAAGAAAACGGTCATCGTCGGGTTTGGGCGGCTCTTCGAGAGCAGCTTCTGAGTCGCTCGAATCTTGTCCTAGTTCTTCTTTGCGATATTGAAATACACGATCGATTGAATCCTCGAGAGGGCGCTTTTTCTGCCGACTAAGGCTAGAGTTGGAACCTTTGATAGCGTCGTAAACGGCTGTTGTCGTCTTGAAGGGTTTGCCATCATTTGCGTCTTCGAGCTTCTTCAAGACTAGGTAGACGTCGCGATCAAGCCCCTTTTGCAATTGGGGTCGCGGCCTCTTGGCCCCAAAGGTCATCCTGACTTTTGGTGCTTTTTTTGGTGGATGAAGAAGCTAGGTTGAGAAGGGATCATAAAGTAGTTGTCATAATTTAGACTACAACCTAAAAAAAAAAACGATGCAGAAAGAAGGGACGACATTCGCACCGAGTCACTTCGATTCGCACACAGAACCCACTGCAAGGTGGGTACAGGAGCAATGCCCTTCAAGGCTAAGACTGCCAAAATAAAGTAGCCTAAGAGCCCGTCTACGCCTGCATAAGGTGATCAAAAAGTTTCGTCTCCTATGCTCATGGCGGCCAATTCTTCTAACACGACTCTATGCGAATCGCAATACATTAAGCAAAATCGAGTGTGTTTTCACAATCAACTCTAAATACAGACTTGTTTCTCTGCAGCATTAAGTCACATTATTTCAATAAGTTATCTAAGTATTAACGTTTACCTTGCATCTCGGTGATTTGAAAATCAAGGTTCACCTCACATCCAGGCAGGTACCTAAGAGGCTAAGTCCATGGGCTCATCTCGGTACAAGCCACCCACAGCAACTGAACTTTGAATTCTCTCCAACACAGTGACTCACTTGCACAAAAGACAAAAGGCTGCTGTATAAGTGAGTTATACACGTCTAATTAACTAACTCTAACGACAATGAACATTTATTAGCAGCTGCCAGGCTGTACGCAAGCTAGGTTTTATGTGATGCTGAATTATGTCCATCTGAAAAGGTCTATCTTATCGATAAGACCCTGGACCCCAGTCCCGCGCCGATGACGATACTCCCTCGTGACAATCACTACCTTACCTTATCGTTGAAGTGACATACTGTACTAATCCCAACCTCAAGCTCGTTCTTAAACACATCACCATTGTCGCGCAAAGGCTCCAATAGTTTCACGATAATCTCAATTCACAGCTAACCATATACTTTCAACAATCACAATGGGTGCAAATGGGAGCAAAGTCACAGCCCAGGACAAGTATGTTCTTCCTAATCCTTTTACACCCCCCACGACTGCGCTCGTGACCGCCTGCCAGTTCTCGGTTTGACTAACAACTCCCTCATAGAGCCATCCTGGATATGAAGAACCAGCGCGACAGGCTCCATCAGTACCAGCGGAAAATAACAGTTCTTACGGATAAGGAGACCGATATCGCAAAGCAGATGCTGGCGAAGGGCGACAAGAAGCGCGCTCTGTTGGCTCTACGGCGCAAAAAGTATCAGGAGTCGTTGCTGGCAAAGACGGATGCGCAACTAGCCCAGCTTGAAAAGTTGACGTCGGATGTCGAGTTTGCGCTCATACAGAAGGATGTTGTGTTTGGGTTGCAGCAGGGTACAAAGGTCCTCAAGGAGATTCATGCTGAGATGGGCGGTATAGAGAATGTGGAAAAATTGATGGGTGAAACAGCGGATGCTATTGCATATCAGCAGGTATGTTACTACGATCATATTCTTGCATTGTCTCTCCTACTTACATTCCTCAAGGAAGTTAGCGATTTGCTTGGAGGGCGTATGTCGAACCAGGACGAGCAAGAAGTGGAAGACGAGTTGGAAGCTCTCGAAGCCGAACTTACAGGTCCTACGCCCGCCGAACGACTCCCAGACGTTCCCATCAACGAATTGCCACAGCCGCAGCCAGAGATCGGGGTACAGGCCAAGGCAGAGAGGACAAAACAACCAGCCATGCTCGCAGCATAGATGAAGGACACAGACCAAGTATCGTTTTGTTCCGATGCAGTTTGAACAGGGAGTGTTTGCATTTTATAGAAGATGTTTCCCTAACTTAGACTTGGGCGTATACAGCGGGTACAATGAGGCGTTGCGGCATTTTGCATTTAGATCCAACATAGTATTTTTGTCATTACTCTATTAGTGTTCTGTCTATGCGTACTTGCTAACGAGCTTCCTCATGATGGACATTGCGCCTCCTCGATAACCTCCTCCGAAGATGGCAAAATGGTTTAGATGGTGGTATCTGAGATATATCAATCAGGGTATCGATCTTTTTGAGGAGGCGTGAACTTACAGCTCGTATAGCTTCACTCGGTCTGGCCATTCTTCCACAGGCTCGGCCTTTGGTACCAGCTCATGGTACTCTTTCCAGAAGTGGTTGCTAAAACCGCCAAACATGGACATGATGCCGAGTTCAAACTCGGAGTGGCCATATACAGTTGAGGGATCATAAACAACCTCCTCGCATCCGCCCTGTCCTCCAATTTGCCCCTTGGAGTGATTTCCACTCCACAAGTCACCATGGATAACCACAGGTTTGATGTTCTTTACGATATCATCTCCAATAAGCCGCGGCACCACCTTTCCAGCAACTTGCTCAACAGCTTCTTCAAGCTCAGGGTCAGCACCATTGTTACGCACTGCTTGACGAGCGATATGTCTCAGGCGGTTATTGGCATAAAAGTCGGCCCATGATTCTAGCCAGGAATTGTCCTGCTCTGTAGCACCACAGCATGTAGGTACTTGGAAACCAAACATGGGTTTGTCATAACCTTCTGGGATAGGCGCGGGTGTCGTGTGCATCTGCGCAACCTTTGATGCGAGAGTTCTGCCTGAACCACCCGGGGCTGAAGAGCCCAGATCTAGAAAGTCAGTTGCGAGGAAGTGGTGTCCCTTACGGTGGGAGAGAGCACCATGGGCGTGAGATCGCGGGCAGAAATTGGGTACGGTGTCAGCTATAGCGTTCAGAGAAGCATGTTCACCTGAATCTTGTTAGAGAGATCATGATATAAAATATGAGTGTAACATACCCCTAAACATGACCTCTGCGTCATCTCCTGTTCCAGTTTTGACAAAGTAGTTTACCAATGTCCCATCCTTTTCAGACGTTATCTTGAATGTAGAGGCAAAACCAGATCCGCCATGAGAGTACATGGCCGCGTTGGCGGGGTCAAGGCCCAGTGCCTCGATGATGGCGGGGTCGACTTTGGTATGCGGCATGATTGATGCAGTCTCAAAAAATGAGGAGAGAAAAAGCAAGGCGGTATTCAGAAACTCTGATTGGGGTAATTGAGTTGTTGATGATAGTTTCTTGCTGAATTTGGTTGACGCTCGGCATTGGATGTCATGGGATAAGATGGGGTGACGTCAAAACTGGGGGATGTCAAACGTGTTAGTAATGCGAAACTACCTACAGTAGGCAACTATGCACGGCGAAGTAAAACATTGCGACCAGCTAGTTATACCGTAAGCATCCTGAAATGGAGACGAGTAGAGTGGCCAAGAAGAAGAAGAAGAAGAAGAAGAAGAAGAAGAAGAAGAAGAAGCGCATGATGTTATGCTTTCATTACTTTATAGAGTATGTGGGTATCATCTAACTTAGCTGTTACTTATTTTGGTACAATCTTCCAAGAGGACTGAACTTCATCTATAGTAGGGGTCTGTCAAATGTTAGAATATGATTTGGTGGCTTTATTTATCAAAAGTTGACGGGTATATAGTTAAAGACAACTTTTCTAGACGTAAAATGCTGGTTTACTACGAGAGTTCTTGATCTTGATGATCTGATACGCAAGTAAGCTCCGCTGCCGGCCCGGACCCGACGCCGGGTGGGGCCGCAAGACACGGCAGCTAATCCATTATGATCGGTGTTAGAGATCAGCTTCTTCTCGGTCAAACAGGTAGAATCATTATCTCATCTAACTTATTGCACAATTTAAGAAAGACTCACTAAGATGATGATGTATATAGTCTCTCAATTCTTGGAATCGCCCAGTCGTCTGCTTTGTACCGTCATCCATGGTCACATTTGCCCACTTTATGTACCTCTTAAATCTCTGTAGATTCCAACAGGATATCTAATCTCTTAACTAATCTCATGTCTCTATTGAGTGGACACTACCAGCAGACATTTGAGAACAGGATCTTATAATAGTTATATCTACTACTGTTTGTAAGCTTAAAGTATATATCTTACTAGACCAATGTAAATTAAGCATGCAGAGTATCTCAAGTTTGTAAATTGAGGTTTAGATATAGATTAGTCTAGACTAAAATCCACTGATAACATATCGATCCAATCCCAACAATTACAGATTCTGTCCTGGATTTCAAGGATCGCTGTAGATATCTGTGAGCTCCGCCTCGGATCCGAACCGCATCGACAAGACTCCACACGAGTGAGTCCACTTCGGCCCCGTAAGATTTTCAGCTGCAATGTTCCTTGTACTGTACTCTGTATAGGTAGGTACCTGAATATCCTTATCCTTGTTGTTTCCGACCGACGCCCAGCGGGTATAAGAGAAAATATTAAAAGATGAAGCATTGAACTCGCTATTCGTTCCGGTAGTAATTCGTCAAGACCAGGGTCAGTCAGTCAAACTAATTGGTCTGTTGGTAGCTCCTGATTATTGCTTGACGGGCGTCTCGATGTATGATGAGGCAGCGACAGTTGTGGCGCTACTGAGAGAAGCATTGTCTGAGTTGAATCTTGATGGCCCTGAAGGTCTGGTTTCCGAGGACATGGAGAATGAGGCTGAGTTGTTGGAGTGAGAACCTCCGTTGAAGCAGGTTGTGCAGGGACACTGAGGGTTGTTTGTGAGAGGTGGCGGAGGAGCGCAGTGACGAGCGAACCAGCTCTTGACAGAAGAAGGCATGATGATGAGTGATGTTGATGTTGATGTTGATGTTGTGTAGATGTCGAAGTAGAAGTGGTTGTATCTTCAAGTGTACTTGAGTACCTCTTGGTAGTGAATGAGACTAAAGAACTAAATATTAACTAAAGACAACTTCAAAAAGAAAGAGAGGGCCCCTTGGATATTTATGCCCTTTGGCATTCCGACTTGATCCTAATATTGTACAATAAGCATGTGGACCTGGACCGACTCTAAAGCAAAAAGATAGAAGCCATCCAAGACTTACCCCCTGCAATCCAAGAAACCCCCATTTCCCCGTCCCACTTCCCGCAGCCCTTCTCCTGCTCGACACCGAGAGACGTCCGGAAAAGAAGTGGGCTCGGGAATCTGCGATGCACATGGCGATGCCCTCACTTTTTACCGCTTGCTCCAACTCGTTTTATACCCTTCAATCTCTATTCTTTTCCCCCAGAGCCAAGACTTTGCTGGAACATGGGGTAGTAATAATGGCGCACTCTAAAGTCAATAAGGTAGTCTCCCCCTCACCAAAAAATCTCCATTTCCCCGCGTTTTGTTGGAAAAGGAAGGGGTCTTGTTGACTCTACCAATGGCTTGGAAGGGGGGGCAACATGCAAGGGGACACGTGGATATGCGCGGGAAGCCAAGAGTGGTCTCATTAAAGTTATTTGGTTTGGGAAAGGATTGACACCTTGACAAATAGTTTATCCTTGTTATGCTTTTGGGTGTTTCGATGCTTGTTAGTGATGATGGTGATGGTTGTTTCGAGGCGTTGGCACATGAGGGAAACGAACGATGAATCCCACATATTTGTTGAGCAGTATAGGCAGTACAGTTGGATTGTTTTCTATCATAACACTATTGCAGTTCATTGTATTTAAAGGCTTGGTTACTGATGGGTTGGATATTCTAATGCTGGCATACGTCACACCCAGCATCAGTCGACTTATGGCTTTGTTCTTTACTATAGGGCAGGGCAATTCAACTACGTTAACGAACTTTGAGTATAAATGTCTTCTTAGTTGATCACCTCATATGCCATCATTGCTCATAATCTCAGCACTCTTGACGCAGTAACCACGATACTTACCTCCTATCTACAGATCCCATCTCAGATGTTTCCAGCTCTTGATCGGTCTTGCGTCGGCATTCGCAAACTCATCCATGTCTTCTGCCTCTATAGCTTGCATTGCATTGCGGCTCTTCCGCAGTGGATCTTGGAAAATGGAACGTCCAACTCGACCAAACATCGGAATGACAACCCATTGGCTCGCCACTTTGCGGCTGGACCCGATTTCGACGACGTCAAGAGTATCTAGCGAGAAGTACATGTACATGTTGTTGAAAAATTCTTTCTGTCTTATCAGTCATGGCTGAGAAACGGCATGGATCGTGGTCTTCTCAAAGGAATAACCGAGGATATGGGAGATAAGGAAGATAAGGAAGATATCTAGACTTGTTCCAGTTTAATGGTCTGATCATCATGACTGAATCCTCCTTTCTTCAAGAAGCCTTGGGTTCGACGGCGACGTCCAAAGGGGGTTGAGATCTCAAAGTTGAGGCTGACTTGGGCTGTGGCGTGATGATGTGCCCAAGAGATCGCCAAGTCCTACTCTCGATGTATGCCTGTCAACTTCACATCAACGATTGTTCCAGCTTCAATTTCTCGGATTTCCGGTTAAACAACTTCCAAGGAGATTGATTGAATCATCGTCTGCACTAATTGCAAAATCAGTCAACTCGTGCTCCACATAAAGGCTGTTTGTTCTACGCCTCTGAGACGATGCATGAAATAAGGACCCTTACATCCGAGATATTGATTAGCCGAGTCTGGACCGAAACGTCGAATTGTCTTCATATAGAATACCGCGTCAGCCCATTCTATGACTCAATCTCCATCCTCTCCCATGATGGAGAGAATCGCTGCCTTTGAACGCCACGACTGTTCTCTTACGCTCAAACTTATATACCTACCCGTCGCCACTCGTCATTGATAGACGATTCGATTCATCACCAGTCAAGTGACTGGGCATACGCGGTCAGGCTTCGGTCAACTTATGCTCTCACATATTTTAATTGATGCTCGCCCCTTCGCCCTTCGTTCGGCACAGCTGAACTTAGCCCATCAAGTTTGGCTTTCGTTTTCAAGCCCTTCAGCTCCAGAGTCTGATGGAGAAAAGGATCACACAAAGCACATCAGCTCGACATGAACGCAAAGCTACAGGAGGTGGATACGCGAAAAATTCATCTTGTTGGAGACCATGTCGCCCGTTCATCCTTTGAACCACCCGCCCTTTCTATCGAACCATTTGGACATATTCGAGAGCATCTGAACTCACGCCTCAAGAGCAGCGAGCTCCAAGACCGACCGATGCATGCTAAATTAAAAAACAGGAATATCCACCCACATCTCCCACTCTTTCATGAGTGTTTGAATTCCCACTCCCGGTTTTGTTTGGAACCGTAGCCTCTCTGGAGCTCAGTCTCACGTATTGTTATTATATCATATCCTCACCTATGCTCATCTAACACAGGGGGTTGCAATTTTTATTTGCTTAGATTCCGAGGGTGAACTCGACACCGACATCGATGTCACGGGCTACAGACATGTTAGCAATCAGAACTGTTAAACATTCGAGGAACTTCGGTGCGACTTACCCATCTTGACGACCTTGGACAGCTGGACAGACTTCTCAGCAGCGGTTTGTAGGTCATCAATAGAGAAGATCTTAAGACCGGAGTCGTTGATGAGCTGGTGAGCCTTCTCGACGTTGGTACCCTGGAGACGAGCAATGATGGGAATCTTGAGGTTCAAGCTCTCGACCGTCTTGATAAGACCAGTGGCGATGGCGTCACATCGGACGATACCACCGAAGATATTGACGAAGATAGCGGTGACCTTGGCGTCGCTGGTAATGAGCTCGAAAGCCTCCTTGATGGCAGCGGGAGTGGCACCACCACCAACGTCGAGGAAGTTGGCGGGCTGGCCACCGTTCAGCTTGATGATGTCCATGGTGGCCATGGCAAGACCGGCACCGTTGACAAGGCAGCCGATATCACCGTCAAGCTTGATGAAGTTGAGGTTGGACTCGGCGGCGCGGACCTCATCAGGGTCTTCCTGGGTGGTGTCGCGCCACTCAAAGACCTCCTTCTGTCGGAAATCGGCGTTGTCGTCGAAACCGAACTTGGCGTCCATGCAGAGAACCTGGTGGTCAGAGGTCTCAGACAGAGGGTTGATCTCAATCTGGGTAGAGTCCTTCTCGCGGAAGATCTTGTAGAGCTTCTGGATGGTGTCCTTGGCCTCCTCGATGCACTGCTCGCTGAAGCCGAGCTTGGTAGCGATCTCGCGGGCAGTCTCGTCAGTGACACCGACGTTGATATCAATGTAGTTGGTGTTGATAGCGTCAGGGGTCTCCTTGGCGACGGTCTCAATATCCATACCACCCTGAGAAGAAGAAACAATGACGGGGCACTGGTTCTGGCGGTCCATGAGGATGGCGAGGTAGAACTCACGACGAGCAAACTTGCGCTCGCAAATGTAGACAGAGTTGCAGAGACGGCCGCCAGCACCCGTCTGCTTGGTAACGAGGTTGTGGCCGATCATCTGCTGAGCGAACATCTCAGCCTCGTGGGGAGAGTAGATGACACGGACACCGCCCTTGAGACCGTTGTCGAAGGTACCCTTTCCTCGGCCACCAGCAAGGACCTGAGCCTTGATAACCATATCATCGTTGCCGATCTTCTCAGCGATCTCCTTGGCCTCCTTGGCGGACTTTGCGACGGAACCCTTGGGGACACCAATACCGTACTGTTGAAGTGATTCGTGGTTAGCAACTTTGCCGATAAGATCGTGATAATGGCGGGCCCATTATTATTTTTTTCGCCTTTTTTGTCTCCCGTTCGTAGTATCGACGATCGCTAAAAAGGGGACTTGTGTAGATAAAACCTTACCTGTCGGAGGAGGTCGGCAGAGAGGTACTCGTGAATGCTAAGAGCTCGTCGTTGTTGGACACCAGGGAAGCGAGCGGCAGGAGCAGCAAACTGAACAGAGACACTGGGTTAGCAACAGTTCTCATGGATTGAAGCCAAAAACAAGCTTGGTTTGATAGATTAAAAGTTACCTTTGAGGCGTTGAGGGCCGAAGCCACAGCACGACTGCGGCCGAGCTTGAACATTGTGAATATGGTGAGGAGGGGAGAGGGGAGTATGAGGGGATTCAAGATTGAGGATAGGGAGGATACGGGTATGGGGGGGAGAAGTAAACTTGTATCGTTCGTCACAGGAGGTAGAAAAAGAGGTTTTCGGATGACGAGAAGCTAAGGTACGCTACGCTGCCGTATCAAATCAGGACCGCCAGACAGACCACACTGACCAGGGCCTATCCCGTCTGTTCTGTAGTGCTTGAGGTCCACTCTTTTGTTTTTGAGCACGGGATTTGTCGGGCTAATTTTTGGAGGTGCTTGTTCGACATTGTCTAGCAGCTACGGAAAAAGACATTCACCGAATTTCAGTTCAAACTGGAGCATGACGAAACGTCAGGTTCTTTATTGCTGGTTAGGTAAAGCCTCTTTTAGCCGTTGAGAATAATGAAGTGAATGAGCTTGACTAAGGTTGTCTTTCTCTCGTCTATACACAGTCTTGACCGGCTCACTTAAAACACAGCCATATCCATGCTCATACGTCTCACGTATAACATGACATAAAACACTCACCTACTGTTCCCGCGACCTCATCAGTCACACATCCTAATCTTCGGTGACCATGATCCAGTTCAAGCCTCTGACCTCTTGTCTCAGGGCTTTACAGATCCACTGTTTGACTAACCGCCAAACCTATTCGAGTCATAACACCCCGGCACAAGACCACCGAAACATGGTAAATCGGTAATGCAAATCCGCCTCGGAAGTGGTCTTGGACTTCCAAGGTGAAGCAACGAATAAAATGAGTTTCTGCGTCTTGATTTTGGTGCTTAATCGTCTCCGGGTTTCGGCTACAATAGGCATGTTCGCTGTGTCGTTGACCGAGTATTCCCCCACATGGAGAAGGACATCCAGTAAGTCGAACCCAATGATAGACAATACGGGACTTTATTTCATAAAGGTTCGTCTGACTACAAACTTCATGATTATTCAGATCAACGCACCACCCGGTCTTTTGTTCCTATTCATAGACCATATCATCTCAACATCATATGAACCCCCCAAATGGAGTCCCAATAACCTTGCCCTTCTCATCCCACCTCACTCCCTCACCCTTCAAAAGCTTCCTCTTCTCGTCAAGTGTGATACCTTCTCCATCCTTAGGCCACTTGCCTTTGAACCCGCCCAATGCACCACCTGTAGCGACAACACGATGGCACGGTACCTCTGGCGCGAACGGATTTCGACGCAGCGCGTTGCCAACTGCTCGCGGGGAAGACTTTAGATGAGCAGCCATGATGCCATATGTTGAGACACTGCCCCGCGGGATCTGGCATAAGAGCGACCATACTTGCTTCTCAAATGTTGTACGGGTAGACGACTCGATGAGTGCGAGCTGAGGTGCCATAGTTGTGATACAGCCGGTGGTGGTAGGTGAGGCAAGTGATGAGGTAGGTGACGTTTTCTTTTTAATCTTTGAAGACTTTACTTTGCGGTCCTCTTGAGGCTCCTCAAGGGGTCTCTTGGTGACAGCCACCATTGCCGTGTAACAGAGGACTGTATTGGGTCACAGTCAATAGAGAGCCTCGAGGTGTGAGATACGTCAGGTGAGTTCAAATGGTCGTAGGTTTATCGGTTTGCAGTGTGTTTCGATCAAAAAGTCGAAACAAGAAGATGTCTAGAAATCTAGCGATAAATACAGGCGCGACAGTCGAAGGGCGCGCTCGCCAACATCTAAAGCAACACATATCACGAGATCATGTGATCTTCCGCGAACCATTCTCTTGCACCTTGACATTCGAGCTTTTCGAATAGTACACCGGACGACATGCATCAATTCATGCTGGGTATCTCTACACTAATGACTACTTATATAGTCATCGTCGATAAGACCATAAGAATTGCTCGGCGAAACTTCCATTTGTGTTCTAGAAGATTGCCGAGTCTGATACACTATATGACATACCATCCTCACGATACAAAAGTACGAACTCGTGAGACGGCTAGCTTGGAATCAAGTTGTAACAGGATGTCATTGTGTGTGAAGCTTCAAGAGCAGACAGACATACCGCGTCTTCCCAAGATCAGATGAAGTACGTTGGGGTCCGCCATTACAGTCACAGAGTTGGGTAGCACGGTATGAAATGGGAGTCAAACTTGTATCACCGATATTAATTTTACGAGTCTGATAAGTAGCATGTTCCTCAGTTATTTCTCCATGACATGTATCTTTAATTCCATACCCAAAAGCACAATGGTATATATAAGTATAATGTGTTTTCTCAAAACAAAGGGAGATGATGCCTCTCTCCAGTCTAACCCAACGCCGATGATTATGCCGATTCGAGGTACTGGCTTTCATGCCTTCTACCCGCCAATTTCGTGCTGCTCATTGATAAGCTCCCAACATTGCCCTGCTCGTCACAGTATTGTTCTGTTGTCTATTCCTGGCAATGTGAAAACGTCAAGCATGTTTCTCTTGGCCCATGCTATACCCAAGCATGCATGCCCTCGTTTCGTTAAGTGTGGTATTTTGGTTTCGTGATATGCTGATACCGACGTTGATACGATGACCAAAAGATCAACTGATTATACCATGAAAGATTCTCCACAACCACATTCCTCCTCTGAAAGTAAAGATGAGTATCGTGTCGAAGCTACTGGACGAAATAGCAACTTACTGATATTAGGGTTCTTGAACACGAAGCGCTGGTTAAGCTTGTCCTCGACGTAGTCCATTTCGCTTCCAATAATGCTGAAAAGAGCCTTGCTGTCAATTAAGACCTGGACACCATCCTGCTCAACTGTTTCGTCGAAAGCGCCAGGCTTGTCAACGTATTCGAGATGATACGCCAAACCACTGCATCCTCGGTTCCGTACGCCGACCTTGATGAGCTTCGGCTCAGGCTGATCGAGCAGCTCTCTTAGTTGTTCCACAGCAGAGGGCGTCAACTTCATGGCAGCCTTACGGGGGCGTAGCTTAGGTCGTGGTCGAGCGGCTTTAGGCTTTTGAGCTTCCTTCTCGTCTAGCTTCGGAGCTGATGCCGAGGTAGCGGGAACGTCATTCTGCGGCGTTGTCTTTGTGGTCGCAGCTTCTTGCTGCTTTGGCGGTTGGGGATGCTGGGGCTGTTGAGGAGGCGGGCGAGTCTCGTGGACTTTGGGTAGAGGATCAGGTTGAGTTATCGATGTTTCTGGAACGTCGTCGTTTCTAGGAGGCGTAGAGGTGTGAGTGGGAAGAGTGTAGGAGTGGTAGTTAACGGCGAGAGGCCTCGAAGTTGAGAATTGCCTCAAGGAAAGCGAAACAGGAGAGCATCCTCGTCGCAGGACGAGTCTGGCTACGGATCTTGAAGTAAACATGGTTGGCGCATGTGGTTGTGGAAGTGAGGTGAGGTGAGGTGAAAGGAAAGACAAGCGTTTAGTGACTGACTATGATTTCAAACCCAAACCCACACCCGGCTCCTCGGTGCTAAAAGGCGATTGAACCCGGAATACGCTGGTACGTCAGGGTGGCGCCCCGATCTTGTCCGAGCCAATCAGACTGGCAGAATTTGTCAGGTTCACGTGATGATCATGTAATATAAGGCCATTCAAGCATTCAAGCATCAAGTATTGGAGGGCATGAGAAAGAAATTACTCTCCTTTATTCATTTCAACAAGGGAAACTCAATCACCTACATTCTTTGTCACGGCTGTGATCTAATGGCTTTACACTCGGCTTGATCTGGCATATGACTATGTGCCTTGCTTTACTTACGTGATGGGCTTTGAAGTCAGGTTGTCAAGGTTTATAATGCAGTACAAAATGAGTGCCATCCCCCATTGAGGCCAATGTTGATTTCATTCATCGTTTGCATTCGTGGCCATGTGCAGCAATTGGTCGGGTCATCATGGTGACCTACATATGGCCTATAGCAGGTCTATGAGGTGTAACATTTGTCAAATTCTCCAAGTCCATTATGTTTCTGTTATCATGACAACAAAGAAAGTCGAATTCGCAAAATCATGAATGTGAACCCATTCTGTCAGAGACGTCAAAAGTACCTCCCTTTTCCTGAGAGCTTATCAATCCATTACGAGTGTTGCAACAAGGATTTATTTACAATCAAGTACGAGATATTAGTGAGAAATCGGTGATCATGACTACTACTGAAGGTCTCAGAATATGTCATGATACCAAGATACATGGGTAGATTGGTGGCCATACCACTGGCCGAGGTCTTGATGCAGGTCAATTGCAAGTGATAACGGACATGCGATACTAATCTACTTGGGACGATGGAGAAGGGTGCTCCATCTCGATATATAACCCACTGCAATCGTGCCATTGCAGAGGTGCAACTATCGGCCGCCTTTATCTTGATCATCATGTGTACTGCAGGATAGGCACAGATAACCTTGAAAGGTTGACCTAGCTCATGAATGGCAGCTGACAGAAGCCAAGACCAACTTAGACATGCATGTTTCGAACAATTGGTAACGACAATGGACAATCAGTAACCGCGGGGGAAAAGGGTAGGACATTGTAGTATCATAGTATCCGCTTGGGCGAAACGTTACATGCGGGTATAAATTAACTGGGTACCACCTACGGTCGGGGCTTTAGATGGAGATGGAGACAGCGATAGATTGGCTTGGCTTGACTGGGCTGGACTGGACTGGCCGCAGACTCAGAGCTAGGTAGGATAGAATTAGACCAAGAAACTCAGGTTATCGTCATAAATAAAAAGGTAATATCGGATGTTACGAGAACAAGAAGGCAGTGCCGGGAATTACGGGCCCGTCTTAGGGAGGAGGAGAAGCCAGGAAACAATTCAGACAATTATCGTACCTGAGTAGGTGGTATGAACAATAGGTACCAAGGTAGGTCACTATGGATGAGAGGCACAGTACCAAGGTACACCTATATATGTAATTCTCGTAATGGGCCGTGCATCTTCGTATCAATCAATATCTTACTTTCAAGAGGGAACAGGCGAGATGCAAGAAAATCATCCGTTTCGTTCTCTGCTGTAAGGTCTCGAGATTTGGGACGAGACCACCAATCAAGGAGCCTAATATTCGGGCCTTTCCCCTGGACGAGCTCTAAAAATGGCCCCCCACAGCTCCAGCTGGGGTTTAACGGTTAGTAGGTAGGGCCTGAGCAGCAGGAACCTCAACAAAGCTAGAAATGTCTATTGCCTAAATCTGCAGCATCCATTGCATGAGACCAATATCAAAAGAGGTTGGTAACCTGCATAATCGGATTACCTTGAGCTTAGACTTAGACAGTATTGGAAATGCGATGAATGACCTCAAGCTGCAGGAAATTACCAGCTCGTGTATCCCATTTCAAGCAAATGTAGAAGCATCTCACAGAGTCTCAGTCAGTCCTTTCTTCTTGGGACGTTCCGAAGCTAAATTTAATTGAACGTTACCATTTAAGGGGCCTGCTAGTCTTCTTCGCGAGCGGACGTTACCGTTGGAAGGGCGCCACTGAAGTCTGATGTTGCGAACAGCCTCTCATCAACAAGGATTGTTACCCCAGGATAACGAGGCTTTTGAGGGTTTGGAATCTGGGGATGAGAAAGAGAATTAGTGATGGATGACTCTAATAGACGAAGGATGCATCTCCAAGTGGCACTCGGTCTTGGCCGGCACTTACTCCCGTTCTCCAATTCAGTTACATCTCGATCGAGAGTCGTTGAATAACCGTTTGACCAAGTACACAATCTCTTTGGTAATCATATGCAATCATTGTGTAACAACAGACTCAGCTCCTCGATACTCACAATTACTGCATCTGGACAAAAGACGCACTCACTTAACTTGCTACGTAGTACCTCGAGCGATAGTATACCTAGTTTTACTAAAACAACTCTTGACAAAACGCCACTGTCCTGAAGCGTAAGCAGATCGACATCCCATTGTTGCATCCAACCCCCCTGTAAGTTACCCGCACCACCTGTACTGTACCCTTACAGCTCCTCCCCCATCCATCTTCATCTCCATGCCTCCAGTCTCCAGTCTCCAGTCTCCATCTCATCCACCCACCATCCGACTTTTGATCTCACGAGCTCAGACCCCTGAACGTTCCAATTCACTTCAACTCTTCGCCTTCTCGTGATAAACCTGATAGGGAAAAAAGGGCAATAAGACACAGGGGTGGTTTATTTTTGGGGAACCCGACGATTTGTCCTGTGTCTTACTCGATTGGATCTCTCCATCTTTTCTTCTCGCCTGGCTCCAAACTACTTTAATTCTGCAACGTCCGTCCACTTGAACAATCTTTCTTTACTACCCATCCATCTATACTCATTCATCGTTTTGCCTTTAACTGGTTTCCTATCGCTTTAGACATCTGGTAACTCTCGCACACATTGAGGCATTGACCCTCAGTCACTTCAACTTCACATCATACACACAATGTCTACACACGAAAAGGATAACAACGTCGCTCAGGCGTCTTCGGAAACTGTAGACTCAGATGCTCCTGCTCCCGGCTTCCGTCCTAAAGGATGGATGTACAAGACCCTTCGTCTCGGTCGGCTGGAGCTCTGGTACGCCTCGCCCAAAGTCCAGCTCTTCATGGTCTCAATCGTCTGTTTCTTGTGTCCCGGCATGTTCAACGCCCTGACAGGTCTCGGTGGCGGTGGTCAGGTCTCCAACGAGGCCCAGGATCATGCCAACACTGCTCTTTACAGCACTTTTGCTGTTGTCGGTTTCTTTGCTGGAACTTTCGCTAACAGGCTAGGACTGAGGTTGACACTATCAATTGGTGGCCTTGGATACTGTGTCTATGCTGCTTCGTTTCTGTGCTACTCGCATACCCAAAACATGCCTTTCGTTGTTTTTGCGGGTGCTCTGCTTGGTGTTTGCGCTGGACTGTTGTGGGCTGCTCAAGGCTCTATCATGATGTCGTATCCTCCCGAACAAAGCAAGGGGCGATACATTTCTTGGTTCTGGGTTATCTTCAACATGGGTGCAGTTATTGGTTCTCTGGTGAGTTCACCCAGATGGTTTTCTTATCAAGTTTTACTAACAAGAATCCCAGATCCCCCTCGCTCAAAACATCAACAAGAAAGCGGGTCCCGTATCCGATGGAACGTACGCTGCCTTCATTGCCCTCATGGCTATCGGTGCTATCCTCGCCCTCATGATTTGCGACGCCGACAGGATCGTCCGCGAGGACAACACAAAGGTCATCGTCATGAAAAACCCTTCCTGGAGCACAGAGATCAAGGGCCTCTGGGAGACCCTCTATAACGCCCCATGGGTCGTCCTCCTCTTCCCCATGTTCTTCTCCTCCAACATTTTCTATACCTACCAGAACGTCAACATGAACCTCGCCCAGTTCAACGTCCGCACTCGTGCTCTTAACAACTTACTCTACTGGCTTGCTCAGATTTTCGGTGCTCTCATCATTGGTTACGCCCTCGATATCTCCAGCGTTCGTCGCAGTGTCCGTGCGAGAATCTCGCTCGTTGTACTATTTATTTTGACTTTCGCCATTTGGGGTGGTGGCTATGCTTGGCAAAAGGATCAGCGACCTCGCGAGATCGCCATGAACCCCGCCAATGAAGACGACAAGGTTGACTGGGACGACGGTGCCAAGCGATTCGTTGCCCCTATGATTCTCTACTTTTTCTACGGCTTCTTCGATGCTGCTTGGCAAACCTGCATCTACTGGTACATGGGCGCACTCTCCAACTCTGGCCGCAAGACAGCCAACTTCGCTGGTAAGTTTCGTACTTCTTTCATTCTCATTCCTCTGAAGCAGGTCACTAACTGGGCTTCTAGGTTTCTACAAGGGTATTCAGTCCGCTGGCGCTGCCATCTTCTGGCGTATGGATGGCATTGGCAAGCCATTCGATACCATCTTTGCTGCAACATGGGCCTGCCTCGGCGCGTCGCTTGTCATCGCCGCTCCGGTTATCTTCATGAAAATTCAGGACTCTATCTCCATGGAGGAGGATCTTCAGTTCAGCGATGAGAAGATCGAAGACGTTGTTGTCGCACCTACAAATAAGAAGACTGCAGACATCGAATCGTAAACCACCAAAAGGTCAAACATATAAGCAAACTTGAATTAATATTTATCATTTTGGGCGTTCTGATGGTGCATATGGTCATGCGAATAAGCCATAATAGCTAGCTACAGGAGGTAGGCATTGGCTTCTGACGGTTGATGGCATTGTATGAGACAGTTGTTTTATAGTTATCCTTGGGAATCTATGATAAAATGGCATTGGGCAGCTAGTTTTTGATTAGTCTATTCTATAGCGGCAGTCACAATGGTTCACGCCATGCACCATCCATATCTATAGAGCCTATTTCTCCCACTGGGTTTCCCTGTGCACACTCGGTATACAAAATGCATTAGCAATAGAGTCACATTTGCAGGAAATTGGTTTCAAGGACAATGAATCCTCATTCTTCTTTTTGTTCTTCCGGTTCTATTGCAGAATACATCCTTTTTGTCTTTCTTTTCCGTCCGCTTCCCGTCCTGTTTCACCAGACTCCTTTCCCAGAAGTACAACAACGTTTAAAAAGAAACATAGGCAGCAGGCCATCTTTGATCATACAATAAGAATCGAATCTACTCGTCCTCGCACAGGCGAGCCAACAGTTTCGACCCTCCGTCATTGAGAACACATTAAAAAGAACCCGAAAATCAATAGGCAGCTCACGAATCCATTCCGTCGTTGCTGGCCGTTTCCGAATGCACCTATGCCGTAAAGGTTTTTGGTTTTCCATGCCCTGTCCGTTCTTCGCCCGAAGAGAATAATACAGGGATGCAAAAAAAAAAAAAAAAAGGAAGTGAAAGATAGTTAAGAAGTAAAAGGTATAAAAGCGGACTGTTTCGTCATGAAGCTGTAGCCTGAAAGTGGTCCAAGGCCAAAAAAAAAAAAAGAAAGAAAG